>JAPKLW010000429.1:3774-63257 GCA_026898455.1 Plectranthus barbatus
ACCACATTTTCCGCTGCTAAGTTATACCCTGATAATCCGGGACCAACGGATAGCTTCTGCTAGATCAACTTCATCTAATCTTTTAAGCATTTCCTTTGCTTCAGCAACTGCCTTGTCAAGAGCTGACAAAGTTGGAGCAAACTCAAATGCTATCATGTCAGATTCCTCTCGCAACAGGGCCCTGAGTAACTTATTAAGAGGAAACTCGCACCTGGCACCGAGAGATTTGATGAAATCATCATAAGAATCAGATAGAGAGTGAAGGACAATATTTATTTCTGCCCGCTTATTAACTCGTCCTCCTCTCTTTCTGTACCTTCTCATGATTCTCATCATACTGATGAAGTGTAGAACCAACGAATTCCCCTCAGTCATTTTCTTGCAAACCAGGTCCTTCACAAGATCATAACTGATAGTTCGTCTCACCTTCCCATATACTTTCACAAGGTCCCTCCATATCTCAAGAGTAGTTCGGTAATTCTTGTACTTGAGCCTTAATTCTCTAGACATATTGTTCATGATGAAAAAGTGGACAAAATCATTAGAAGCTTTCCATCTGTCATAGAACTCTGGCTCATGACCAGTGCATTTCTAATACTGAGGAGACAGTGGGTCCATGTAAAGTACATATGCATGTTTTGCAGTACAGAGTATTTCCATAAAGCAATACTTCCATTCAGGAAAATTGGAACCGGTTAATTGGTTTTGTGCTAAGATATTGATTACATTCAATAAAGACATGTCTGAAAACGATAAATTACAACAGAAATTAAAACATAGTCGCAAACAATTGAAACAATTAAATATTGAAACCTTATGATAAAAAAATATTAATGTTTCCTCCAATTTGCCTAAGTATTACTATTGCAAGCCACACATGTGGACGTTTACAACAAAACACTTAACCAGACTGCATCTTTCAATTTCAGTCCTCTAATTCCAATCCATGCCCGGATTCCTTAGACAAATGGAATTAATAATTGGAGACTAAATTAAGACCATATTATCCTACTGAGCAGGGACATCACAAATTAGTTATACTCTGAACAATATCTAAGCTAGCTTACCACCAAAGCCAACCCTCCCATATAAGGATCTACTAGGACACACATGATCCCTTATAATAAGGTTGTCTCATTTAATTCAATCCCTAGAACTTATGAAAACTCAATACGCAAGCTACACATATAGACGTTTACGCATGAATTCCCACTTCTCACATGAAATAAATGTTTGTTTTAAGAAATTCTATCTATTAGAACTTATGAATAATAAATTAAGTAAGCTACACATGTAGACGTTTACCTAATAAATTACCCACTTCCAATAAAGGATCGCTTTGTGGAGGTCTAATTAAATAATCAGCTTAGTAATTTAAAATTCATAAGGTTCAATTGCACAAATTATTTTATGTAGCCATAATTATAACATTGCTAAAATTCTATCATGCACGGCATGAACCCCGAATTTATAGTTATAATTAATTACATGAAATAAATCACATAGCATGCTTTAAAGTTGTAAATAAAAGCAGTAAACGTGCTCCTATTATCTACAACATGCTCATATGCTACACAATTAATTTAAACACATATATCATGCGAAGACAAATAATTAAACAAATAAAAAATGTCCTCGTGGCCTCAGCATTCGAAATTAAGAAATAAATCTATCTATTACAATTTGGAATTATTTCACAGATCTTCAAACTGAGCTCCCACTACTAGGACTGTGATGTGATTTATTTTTTGAAAAATTGGGTCTCCATGATTTGATCCATCAAAAAATAGGACAACTGGGCTAGTTAACCAAATCGTGGGCCCGTGCACACATTGTAAGCCCGACAACCTGTGAGAACTCAGCCCGACGGGCCACCACCGGCGAACCACCGCTGCCAGCGACCCGCCGCCACCGCGAGGACTGCCGGAATCGTGCAGCAATCGCGCATGCACGTTGCGCGATTGCAGTCCGAGATCCGCTCCCTCCGACTATCGTCCCGCACGCCTGCCGCCGCCCCGGCCTGCACCGTCATCCCCCGTCCACACCAGTCACCATCTTCTCCGTCGTCGGCCTCTGCAGCTCGCCGGAATCGCGCAGGGAGCGCGGCGCGAGAAACGCGCGCGCAGCACACAAACCCAAGGGTTTGCAAAGTTTCCGCGCACGAACCACCACCGTTGTACTGCCCCCAACCCGCGCCCCACGCCACGAGCCACGCCGCACCAACCTCGCCCCACCGACGTCGTCCGAAGGAGGGGAGAGCACCGCCGGCGACAGTGCGTAGGGTTGCGCAGAAATGCCGCGTCGCGCGCGCTCCTCACGTCCTGGCCGCTGCTCACCGTCGTACCGTCTTTCGCCCCCGTCCCTTGCGCCGTCGTCCCGGAGCCCCGCACACCTGCTGTCGGCCTATGGCCGCATGGCCATCGCCGTGTGTGCGCACGCGCGCGCCATGCTGAAACCCTAGGGTTTTGCACCGCCGCCGTCGGTCGTCACTCGCCGCGCGCCGTCCTGCCAAACGTGCCCTTGCCGACCGCCGTGCATGGCGTGCTGCCATGCCGGCGCCATCGTGCGTTGTTGCGCGGTCCTTCGTTCTTCGTGTTCTTCGTTCTCCATTTTAGAGATTTAATTTAAAAAATTGAAAATTACATGGGATTGCATCCTAATACAATTTGAAATTTAAATCTAACCATGGATTTATCTCGTGGGTGAAAAACGAATCCTTATAAAAGGGCGTATTAACCCGAGAACCACGAGGACGAAAAAACACAATCATACAATCCATAAAACCCATGCAATCATTCAATAATAATTATCATGCATATCATAGGCAATATTATTTTTTCCGATAGAGCCAATTAATTAACCTAGCTCTGATACCAATTGAAGGGATTCGTGAACTGAATCACCCGTTTGCCAAGGATCGTTAATTGGAATATCAAAAATAAATTGCTATGCCTATGATTAATCCTAGCATGCTCCTATTGAATATGCACAAGGGGGTTTATGCGGAATACTTGGATTGTAGAAACATGAAGAACGAGTGCGTAGAGATTTGATCTTCAATCCTTTCCCACGCACCAAGATTAATTCCTAACAGATTGAGGAATTAAATCTAAGAAAATAAAATAATTATTTTCAAAAACAAAGAGGGAGAGAAGAAAGAAGATCCTCCTGATTTGATCTTCTGATCTGTATCCCAACTCCAATTCGAATATCTGGTGAAGATTCCCTTCGGATTCCTTGCGCGATTGAGAAGCAGAATTTCCTCCTCATTTCTCAGAGCAATCGATCACCACAGCTCCCAAAATATGATTTGCTGTGTGCAACATATGATCTTGTGGTGTGTTGAGATCTGAGGAACTGAGGCCTATTTATAGGAAAATACTGGACTTCTATTGGGCTTGAGTTTCATGGGCCAGACCAGGGACCAGAATGCAAATAGCAAATAAGGTCTATCAATTAATTAATTCCCATATTCAACCCAGAATATAATTAATATATTAATATTGATTCATTCCACCAGAGAATCAATACTGTCTGACCTATTTGCTACCACGTTTTGAGGTACGGGTTGCATGGGCTCGGTATATCCCCACATTTAAGGTTACATAATTAATTTAAGTTCTAACAAGCTATTTAATTAATTAACATCTTATATTCTTGAGTCAATCCACTCAAACCTTTTCACTTATGCTTGAACTTAATCAGCCTGCAGGACTTTAGCATAACGAACCTTTTGAGCTGCTCAGGGAATGTCACCATCCTATACTGGATGTGGTTACCTAATCTCAGTACCAGACGGTCATACACAAACTGCTATTACCCAAGATACAGATATACAAGCTCAACCAGAGCCTTTCGCTGCAACCCAAAGTAATACACAATCTGCATATACTTTTGTACCTTCATATAGGCTTAGGATCTCATCAAGCCAAAGAGATCTAGATTCTTTAAATGTTAGATAAAAGAATCAATCTCGACTTAGGTCCTTATCAATGTGTGCCCCACACCAGCATACCAAGCCATCCAAGATAAGATGCTTATTACTGCGTATGCTGCAGCCTACACCGACAGTTTATCCTGGAACTGTCTCAGCTGTGATAACTTTTTATATCTCGCTAGCTCAAACGATCCATATGATCTTCTATGATCTACTACACACCATATGATCTTCCTATCGACGAGATAAGAGGATAATTGCGTTTGCGACACATGTTTGTTAATTCAGACAGGAGATGAACATACAACATTTAAGATTCCCAGTATATTAACCAATCGACCTTGTACATAATATACCAATCATAATGCTTTCAGTATATGAATCCATCACAGTGATCGTGGTGGCAAGGTGCAGCGCGATCGCCAACAGTCAAGAGGAAGGGCGCCGTGCAATTCTTAGAGGTTGGGGACAGAGGCAATATATAACAATTGCAAGAGAAGTTATACATGGAAGTTTGACGCCACATCCTTTATTTTGAGTTGCAGTTTTTAACCATGTAGATGTTGCATTATTTATATAACAGTTGATGCATTATTTGATCTTTATGTACTACATTATCTCTTATATTTTTAATGCATCATATTTGTAATAGATAATGTAACATTCAGAACTTAAATAATGTTCCTATTTGTCCACTATTCCACACACATTATATACTTGTATCAAGATCCAGATGAGATGAGAGGAAAAGACGCAACACATTTCATAATGTATGAGTCAATTGACAGATAATGTACGAATAATAACACGGATAATGTACCAATAAGAACAAAATAATGATACACTGCTTTAAATATATCATTACATTATCATTTGCATTATGTTACATGATTTAGTTGTATATATTACATTATTTAGTTTTACTGTGAATATATTATTCCGAACATATGTAATAGGGATCTCGTTTAAAAGATAATTAAATTATCTTTAATTTGATATATTATACGTGAAAAAATAATTTAAATTGAGTGAGTTATGATTATTTAAAGTTTTATAGAAATTTTAGAGGAGAGAGAAAAGTACAATTTTAAGGGATGTGGTCCTGCATGTAATTACAAACTCTGGGCATCAAAATTACTATTTCACCCAAAAAATGTAGCAAGTTCCATTACATAATACACTGAAATTATTTCTTTTTCAAATTGAATCTAGATCGCCAAATTCTAATATAATGGTAGGATTATGGCCTCATATAACATATGGGGTATAGGTAACCATATAATGCAATCATATATATATATATCAATAATTACCAGTTCATCACTATAGCATTATCACATTTTTACATGATATATGAATGATATTTCCTTTTGGGTTTTTTAAAGGTTTAGAAGATATTTTTTATAGTGAACTACATTTATTAAAATCAATTTTATTTGCAATCTTGAGTGTTTGTCAAGTTTAATAAAATCAACCTTGAATCTTCATTTATTTTGTAATACCATTTGACTACATATCTTTGCGAAAGTAAATGATACAATTAATATATATATAGAGATCTATTCAAGTGTTAAAATTAAAGTTTGTGCTGAATAGGAGATTAAATCATCAAAAATTAAAAAATTAAGCATAATTTTAGCTCGTGCTTAATTGCTTTATAAATCATGCTTAATTCGATTAAGCATAATTTATAAAGCAAAAAAGCATAAAATTTGGAAAAATGTTTTAATCTCAATCATTGATTTTTTTAGATGAGTGGTGTAGATTCATTCCTATTTAGTACAAACTAATTTTTAGTATGAGATGGACTCTATATATATATATATATATATATATATATATATATATATATATATATAAAGCAAAGCAAAAGAGAAAGGAAAAGACAAGGTAGCCGAGATGGAGGACAACCAACCGGAAGCAGCTCCACTACAAAACTTAACTCTCGAAGAGCAGAAACAATTTGTGGATGAAGTCCAGCAGTTGAGGGCACAACTCCTAGCCGCACAGACAACCCAAGTAGAACAAGCTGCCATATATATAAGCACAATATTTTTCTAAGCTTACATACCCTTACCTTAATTAAATAAAGTCATTTGTAACAGTAATACATAATTTAATATTATCATATGTCATTTAAAGAAAAACTTAATTATTTCCATAATTTCACTACTGAAGTTACTTTAGATATGTTTATTGAAAGGGAATTATATTCAGGGGCGGCGTCACCCCAGAGCTGGGGGCGCTCGACCCCACGGGAGTCCCATAATTTTTTTTTCATATATATATATAGATGAAAATATATGTATGTATAAGTATTTTATCTTAATCGACCCCCAGTACTACACTTTGATGGACTAATATCATTGGGTCTGGCCTATTTCAAACAAATAAATAACTAAAATATATATGGGCCATAATTAAATTTCATGCCAACAAAAAAAACTTTGTCTCAGCTTTAAATAAATACATAAAATTCTACCACATAATATGCACTTTTTAATTAATCCTTAACCTCAAAATCATTTTATCTTGATGTCCAGTCTATTATTTAATTATGTGTTAAATTTATATATTTGGACCAAATCAATAGAAGAATATTATATTTCTTGATAATAGATACTTTTATTATTTTGTTGATATAATTAGCATATTATTAAATACAATGTGTTAAGTGGGAACCACTTATAATGTCTTCTTGTTTTTTGGGATAAAAATATATTTATCTAAATTTATATACCCAAATGTTTTTGAGAAATTTCGACCCATAACTTTTTATTTATATAATATTAAATTTAATTCATAATAGTATTCCTACTATTGCTCTAAATATGAATATCTTTCATGTTTTTTGAGAATATTAAAAATTATATTGATGATTTCCAAAAAAAAAGTTCTACAGATGGTAATATATATCAATTATGTGAATCATAGTATAGGTTCTAATATCAATTCTCCTTAGCATATATTTAATAAACCGAAATCTATAAAATTTATCAACACAAAGATACAATTCTAATAAATAAAGAAAACTCTACGATAATATGCACTCATCTATCTGTAAATATATAAAAAAAAATAGTCGTAAAAATGAAAAACTCTTTTAGCTTTTCAGTTTGACATTCTTTAATTTTGTAATTCACAATTTTTTTTCAAGACTAAAGAACACTCGTAGTTGGTTCATAAATTTGTAATGTTATAGTTTTTTTTATCCAGCACCACTCGATATAAATATATATAGGGATGCGATTCAGTGGGAATCACTATTACCATAAGAAATAAGAATCAATCTTTGTCATTGATTTTGATAAATGAACGCTCAGGATTTTACTAAAATTTTCGGTCATTTTATCTCAAAAAAACTTGCATTATAGGATATTTTTGTTATTTTGTACTTATTTAAGATTCTGTTTGCATATGCTATCTCGACATGCATTATATATCTAACAAGCATGCATTATATGCATAGGAAACATGCATTATATGCATAGGAAACATGCATTATATATCAAACATTCATTATATACCTAACAAATATCTTCCTACATTATAATATGGTATTACTCTTATTTTAGAACAATATTACTATCATTATACGATATTACTTCCTCCGTTATATATGGTATTACTTTTTTTTTTAGAGAAAAATTATATTACTTTCATTATAATACATATGTTATTACTATGTAATGCATAACAAATGCAAATATAATAATGAATCATGATTTTGCTGAAATAAACATGTTATTCCTCCGTCCCAGTTTACTTGTCTCACTTACCATTTTGGTCCGTCCCAGTTTACTTGTCCCATTTCCTAAAATAGTAAATAATTAACTCAAAATTAAGAAAATTAATCAAAATTATTTTAATTAACTATTTTATCTCTCTTTCCATTTTGCCCTTTTTAAAAAATAAATAAATTAAATAAACAATGTACCCATTAATACACCATTAAATTCCCTTATTACTTCAAATATTGGTTATTGTGCCATTTACATTCGGGACAAGTAAACTGGGACGGAGGGAGTACATTTTATCTATCATATTCTGCATTATATACTGTAACTTCATGCATTATATTGTGCAATTGCATTCATTATATAAGAATTTGTGTACTGTTACGAAAATTATGCATATTATATATGGTATTACTTTATTTTAAAGAAAAATTATATTACTTTCATTATAATTCATATGTTATTGCTATATACTCCCTCCGTCCCATTATATTAGGCACGGAGGGAGATGGCACAGAAACCAAGGAGAAAATTAAAAACACAATTTAAAGAGTGATTAATGAATAAAATATTAATAAAGTAATGTTAATGACAAAATTAAGAAAAAGAAAGGGCAGTTGGCTCGGCAGTCTCTCCCACCGCCAACCCAACTCTCGTGCCGGTGGCGCCGCCTCCTTCCACCCCATCTCCGTCAACAGCCCCCGCCGTCGCTGTCGCCACCCCCACCCCATCGCCTGCCACAACCCCATCGCCTTCCAAGCCTCCACCATGTAATTCATTGTCTCCCTCACAACCTTCAGCTAATCAAATCCAAATCCAAATTAAAATTTTTGAACTGAAATTTCAGAATGTAGAAGAAAATGTATGAATTTTTTTCAACAAATCCAAACCTTGTCGAATTGTTTGGCTTCAAGATTTCTGAACTCAAATCGTTGGATCCGGAATCTCCTTCCAAGCCTCCACCACCGCAATTTTCATCAACGCCTCCGCCGCCACCCAGTCTTCGCTGCTCAAGAACTCCATCAAGCACGCGATCGATTTCTTCATCGCATTCTTCCCGGCGACGCTCAACACTCCCTCTTCGCCGCGGTAGAGCTCCGTCGTCACCCACCTACGCCGCAACCAGCGTCCAGGATCCGATGGTGGTGAGAGAGGCGAGAGAGGTGTCATCATCTCGGTGGTGAGATGCGACGGTTAATCGGAGGATTTGAGAGGGGGCGGCGGAAAAATTTGGGTTTGGGAGAGAGATGAAGGAGAAGGGGGTTGTGCGGCGCTGTAAAAAAAATGAGAAAAATTTTTTTGGTAAGGGATTTAGGGTTTGAGGGGGTGTGGTAATTT
Organism: Plectranthus barbatus; assembly: GCA_026898455.1. NCBI lineage: Eukaryota > Viridiplantae > Streptophyta > Magnoliopsida > Lamiales > Lamiaceae > Plectranthus > Plectranthus barbatus. The sequence goes on from JAPKLW010000429.1 coordinate 12,787, forward strand.
TAAGAAAAAGGGAGGGTAAGAGAGTAATTTCAAGAATAGGTAATTATAATTAAAATTTGTTAATTTTTTGCCAAATAAGGAAATGTGTCTAATAAATGGGACGGACCGAAAAGGAAAGTGTGCCTAATATAATGGGACGGAGGGAGTAATACATAACACGTTCAAATATAACGATGAATGATGATTTTGTTGAAATAAACATGTTGCATTTTATCTATCATATTTTGCATTATATTGTGAAATTGTATTCATTATATAACTTCATGCATTATATTGACCTCAACATGCATTATATACCTAGCAAACATTCATTATATACCTAACAAACATGCATTATATAATATAGTAATATACATTTATATAATATAGCAAAAAAAAATACATAATTAAAAATAAGTGATATATGATCAACTTTTATAACAACTATGAAATTATCTACAGTATACAAAGATAATGAATTTTATTTTTTTTTTATCTTGCAGGAAAAAAGTTATTGCATTTTATCTACCATTTTCTGCATTATATAATATAACTTCATGCATTATATTGTGCAACTCCATTCATTATATAAGAATTCGTGTACTGTTATGAGAATTATGCATATAATCACTAATTTTTATTTTTTACGATGATTTTTAAATCAAAACATATGCAATAGGGATTTCGTTTGAATGATAATTAAATTACCTTTAATTTGATATATGATACATTAAAAAATAATATAAATCGAAGGAGATATAATCATTTCAAAATTTAGGATGATTTTAGAGGAGAGAAAAAAATATTACAAAATAACCCTTTAATGGATGTTTTACTACACTATAATGCAGACGGGATTTATTTAGTTTTGAGCGTTGGATCACCAATTGGATGGCCGAGATTAGTTCTTATTTTCACATGGTAAGGAAAGTTCTCATATGATCACTCCCCTATATATATATATAGGGATGCGATCCAGTGAGAACCACTTTTACCATATAAAATAAGAACCAATCCTTGCCATTTTTGTTTATGAATGAACGCTCAGGATTTTATTAAAATTTTCGGTCATTTTATCTCAAAAAACCTGCATTATAGGGTATTTTTGTCATTTTTGTACTTATTTAAGATTCTGTTTGCATATTCTATATCGACATGCATTATATATCTAACAAACATGCATTATATGCATAAGAAACATGCATTATATACCTAGGAAACATGCATTATAATATACCTAGCATTTATTATATACCTAACAAACATCTTCCTGCATTATAATATGATATTACTCTTATTTTAGAACAATATTACTATCATTATACGACATTACTTCCACTATTATATATAATATTACTTTTATTTTAGAGAAAAATTATATTACCTTCATTATAATACATATGTTGCAAATATAATGATGAATGATGATTTCGCTGAAATAAACATGTTGCATTTTATCTATCATATTCTGCATTATATACTATAGCTTCATGCATTATATTGTGCAACTGCATTCATTATATAAGAATTCGTGTACTGTTACGAGAATTATGCATATTATACATGATATTACTTTTATTTTAGAGAAAATTATATTACTTTCATTATAATGCATATGTTATTACTATATAATGCATAACTAGTGCAAATATAATGATAAATGATTATTTCGCTGAAAAAATATGTTGCATTTTATCTATCATAATTTGCATTATATGCAATAATTTCAAGCATTATATTGTGTTATTGTATTCATTATATAACTTCATGCATTATATTGACCTCAACATGCATTATATACCTAGCAAACATTCATTATATACCTAACAAACATGCATTATATAATATAATAATATACATTTATATAATATAACAAAAAAAATACATAATTAAAAACAAGTAATACATGATCAACTTTTATAACAACTATGATATTATCTACTATATGCAAAGATAATGAATTTTTTTTTTTTTTTATCTTGTAGGAAAAAAGTTATTGCATTTTATCTATCATATTCTGCATTATATAATATAACTTCATGCATTATATTGTGCAACTCCATTCATTATATAAGAATTCGTGTACTGTTACGAGAATTATGCATATAATCACTAATTTTCATTTTTACGATGATTTTTAAATCGAAACATATGCAATAGGGATCTCGTTTGAAAGATAATTAAATTACCTTTAATTTGATATATGATACATTAAAAAATAATCTAAATCGAATGAGATGTGATCATTTAAAGATTTAGGATGATTTTAGTGGAGAGAGAAAAAATATTACAAAATTACGCTTTAATGCATGTTTCACTACACTATAATGCAAACATGATTTATTTAGTCTTGAGCGTTGGATCATCAATTGGATGGCCGAGATTAGTTCTTATTTTCACATGGTAAGGGGAGTTCTCATATGATCACTCCCCTATATATATATATATATATATATATGGTAGTGATTAGGTGATAATAGGATTTCCCGTGCTAAATGAGAAAAGATCTCAGCCGTTTAAAATCTCAATCGATGGCACAGATTAAGCCCGTCCCTTCCAATTTTCGATGCATATTTTGCACATACTCAATGCATAAAAGGGCAAAAATGTAAAAAATATATTTTCAAGAATTTCATTTCATGCAGTTCATAAAACATAATATGCATACGTTCAATGTAAAAAATGCAATATTTTAAGCATAAAACTGCAGCATATAATCAATGCAAAAAATGCACTCAATATGAATAAAAAAATGCATATGCTTTAGAATAAAAATGCATCTTATTCAAGTTAATAATGCATTATTTGATGAAAAAAATGCAAATATTTAGGAACATTTTTTATGCGTAATTGATGCATTTTTTTTATCATGAACGTAAATATAATGAAGAACATATACCAGTTGAATATGAAATCAAGCTTTTCGTGCGAATCTTTTAAATTTAACATATTCAATATGGATATCATATGAATCGTCGTAAGAAAATGTTCAATTTGATATATGATTCGTAAAAAATAGATTTGAATCGAGAAAGTTATAATCGTTTGATTATAATGGGAGTGTTGGGAATTATTTTGTAATTCTCCCCTTAGGATCAAATTTGTAATAGGTTTTGTTGAATCAAAGCCTTAGTATTTGGTCGATCATAGTTGAGTTCTAGCATAGCCTAGCAACTCTTGTAATTTCCTGTATAAGGTGAATATTGAGTTGTAATAGAATAGGTTGCTAGAAGCACTTCCATCAAACACCAGAGAATGCTAAAGAGAATGATAGCTAAGGCGTTAGCAATCATATGCTAGAAGAAGAGACTGCTAAAAGGTATCTACTCAGCAGTCGGAAGAATTGTAGCAGAATGCTGAAGGAGTCAGCATCTGCTAGCATATAGCAGATCGCTAAAAGAGATAGCAATCAGAAATCAAAGGAATCAAGTGCTAAACTTTGTTGAGGCGTCAGCAGTCAAATACTAGCAAAAGTAGACTGCTAGAAAAGGCTTAGCAATCAAAAGGACTAGCAGATGGCTCTGAGGTTGCTTAGCAAGGCGAAATAGCTATCAACGAATGCTAAACTCCCGTTTTGACAGAAGTACACACCAAGGACAAAGCTTTCCCGAAGTAGTTCGGAAAGTACTGTACGACGCCAAAAGAACCTGGAAAAGTCAAACCATTCTTGGACGAAGGAACCGTTGTGTCTAACGGGTATGGAGATTCAAAGTTTGAATCTCCAAGTATAAAAGACAAGTCCAAAAGTGAGAGTCGACTACTGCTTCTATCACTACCGACATTCGCAAACATCCTAAGTGAGAGATTCATTTGACAAAGCGAACAAGTGAAAAGTAGTCAGTTGAGAGCACGAGATAAAGAGTATTCAAAGCTCTCAACAACCAGGAGTGTCCTCCATTGAATATCTAACACTGCTTTTTAGAGATTCCTTGACTTCGGTTGAGAATCTTCAATCATTGGGATACCTTCCATCCTAGGAAGATCCAACAGTCAGTTCTGAAAGGGATTGACTCTGACGGGCATTAGCCATAGATCAGACAAGTTTAGAAGCAAACTATAAAAGCTTCCCGACAGCGTAGGACAAGTTTCACGAAGGTTCAGCCCTTGACTAGGCCGTAGCTGTGGTCTAAGAAGGATGAAGTGACGGAGGATTGCTTTGCTGTGGCCGGTTCGAAAGTTCACCGCCTACCGCAAGTGTTCGGCAATTCCTTGTATTTCGTATACTTTCTTAGTGGAATTCTTAGCGCTTCGACTAAGGAGTGGACGTAGATCGGTTTGGATCGAACCACTATAAATATTGTGTTTTTACTGTTTTATTACTTACAATCTTAAGTTGGATTTGAAACCTTGCAATCATACTGCTAGTGTATACCTGTGAAGAAACTCTAATCATACTTTGAGCTTAAACAATCTTTAATAACGTAAATGCAAGTGACGTTTACTTATTTCGCTGCATTTCGTGTTTCTGTTTGAACACGACGACTTTGATAAATCAGGACCAACAGGGAGGAAAGAGAAAATTAGGAGAGAGTGTGTTTAGATCTAAATAGAGAAGACAGTTACTATCTTACCCTTTTATGCATTGAGTATGTGCAAAATATGCATCGAAGATTAAAAGGGACGGGCTTAATCTGTGCCATCGATTGAGATTTTAAACGGCTGAGATCTTTTCTCATTTAGCACGGGAAATCCTATTATTATATGATCACTACTCTATATATATATATATATATATATATATATATATATATATATATATTATAATTAATTATTTTAAATTATTTTTTAATATATTATACGGGCAAAGCGAAGCGCAACCCCCACGACTGTAAAATCCTGCCTTCGCCACTGATTATATTCTACATATAATATTGGTTTTAAGAGTATACACATGTATATGGATAAAACCTATTTATATTAATGATAATGAAAATAAATGGTTGAGAATATGAATTATTGTGCTTTTGAAACTGATTATTTAGATATATAATTAACTGAAGTCTATATCAATTAAACGGTAACCTCTTATCTGTTTGATGGATAATTATTATTAATTTATAATGTTATTTCATAATAATTATAGAATAATGTCTTATTTTCACGATTTCAAAAAAATTACCAACCCTATTATAACAAGGAGCATCCTAAAAACCTTATAGTCAACTATTACGTCTTTTCTAAATGGTTTAATCAAAAGAGAGATGTGTGATGGACATGTCTGAGAATGAGAGCAAGAGATATTATCAATCATCATCCTAGCCTCTAGAATGAACTCCCATTCAAAATTCTTGGGTTGGTATTGGATTAAGACGTATCTTAGCTCAAATTAGATTTGATTGGAAATGGAATAACCTAAATACTGTGACGACTGAACCCAAATTCGTTGATTGACAAAAGTTAAATATTTTTTTTTTTATCACAACGATACTTCAATATAGAAAATCATGTTTCTTAATCGAACTTTAAATTATATAATTATATTTAATACATATGTATTCAGTTATATAATTATATAATTGAACATTTTCGAATCATATATCGCAACATATTATAAGAGGATTATTATATGTTTCAAATTTCTATAAAGAAATAAAATATTTCTTGATTTTTAAAAAAAAAAACGAGTATGACTTTAAATGTGAACTTAAAAGAACTTCAAATACAAAAAATAAATTGTAAACTTATTGGCCTAGTGAATTAACCCGAAATTCAAAGATAAGAATTAGGATGTCAAATTTTTTATCCAAGAATCGAATAACCTGCAACCTAATAATAGTGACCCAAAATCCGATAGATTGATCCAATTGGCATCAATAGACATTCCAAATCCACAAATACAAACAATCAGTGGGGTGGATTTGCCAGAATGCCACAAATTATAGACATAAACGGCACTAAATGTAAAGCACGAACGATAATGATTGAAAGACCCATAATGAGAAGTTGATTTGAGAAACAAAAGACATGTAATGAGTAAGAGATGGAAGCACTCGCATGGTGTATGGTGAGTAACACGTCATTGATAGCTTCAAAATAATCTGGAAAATAGGCACTGCTTCTTCTTCATTACACTTGGATTACAGTATAGCTTAGCATGCCCAACCCAACCAAAACAGCACAACTTACTTCACAAGTATGTATATACCCAAACACCTCCATTTCATCCATCACAAAGTTTATTCTACCAAGGACAAGACGATAAAAGAGGTCTTGAACAGATATTGCAGTCCACCACCTGTAAAAGGTGAGTAGCTTCCGTGAGCAACGCAATTTCTCAAAATAATACAATATGAAGCAAATGATGTGACTGACACGGTAGAATCCTATCATCAACGCGATAAACCATGACATAACTCATTTAGAAAAATGATGTTAAATCTGAAGTTCAGTAAATTAGAAAGCAGCAGAACTCAACAGTAGTTGAGCAGATAAATACCCTTGTCATAGATCTGAAAAGGAATCAAGTAAAATTGACACTGGCAAAAGGCTTTGGTTGTATACGGATTCTACCAGATAATGTTTACATTGACAAATTATAAAATCATACTGTGGGGAACAGGATGACTTATCTGAACACTTTGTACATATTAAATATTAAAATTAGATATTTCAGCAGAAATGTACCTGTACATGCAAAGATTAAGCATCTCAAGAACTTTTAGCTGCCCTGGAGGACTCTTCGAGGATCAAGCTGTCCACTGCAATAACTTGAAGGCACAGCAGAAAGTTCTTGCCTCCCTCTCCACTCTTCACCAGGCTTCAAAGTGATAGGCTTCTCAATTGCAGCTGCCTCAATGCAGAGCATATGCTTATACTCATCATCTCCAAAGTCGGCCATTGCTTTTGCCTTCTTATCCCAAGGATTCCAGACAACTAAAAATAAAACATCTTTTCAGACTACTCTGAAAGTGAACTACAAAAGGTAACATTGATGATAGAAATCTAGTCAAATTGACAGAAGAGAAAAAAAAAGTCATTTAAGTAAGCAAAAATTATCAGATTACTTCACATGAGATAAATGTCTAGTTTGATCTTGAGTAGATGCCCACCATTTACATATCAATGATACAAGGAGAACGAGGACTCAGTCGAATATCAGTTATAGACACAGAAAGGTAAAATCTCACTAGGGTAAAAAATATAAGCAGGGTTTTCTTTTTTTCGATGAGAAAAAAAATAATAAAAACAAAAAAAATAAGCAGCGTTATCATATCAAGCTTGGAAGAATGCATAAACCTTGAATACTTGAAGACAGAAATCACCATACCAGCATCAGGAAGACCGTCTTTACGAATGACAAAGGTTCGCTTCTTCTCATGGTCCAAAATTGCAATTTTTGTAGGTGTACTCAGATATATTTTGTCCACCTAGGGGATAGTAAAATAAATAGATACTGGTTAGCGTTATTAACCAAAACCTTTACAAGGTAAAAGTAACATTGGTCTACTGATCTTACTTCAGATTCAAAAGTGATTGCATCCCCCTGTTCAGTAAATCGCTGCTTGTTCTGCAAATTATCCAGATAATCTAGTGTCTCCAATCCTTCAACACGTACTTCACTGCATTGAAGAACTCAACAAAAAGCTATGTTCAATATCACTCAAAATTAAATTAACATGCTACATTAAAATGTAGACAAATTAACACTCTTTAAATTAAGAAAATCTCTTAAACAACAATATCTCCAGTCCCGTCTGTGACCAATGTAAAATTATCAAATTCAATAAATTATTAAATATAATATAAAGGTCCCATCATAACTATAAATAATTATTCATGAGTATTACAATTACTACTATGGTAACTTGCTAAATCTTTTTGAATGCATGTTGGCATCTCTCTTGTACTCACATAGTGCTTTATGCATTTGATCAGTCATGAATGATTTTGTGATACCTTCTCGATGAGAGGCCATAGTTGGTGTTATGATCTTATTCTTTCCATATTGAGATGTAGGGGTGTTCATGAGCCGAGCAGAACCCAGCTTGGATTCGAGCTCAACTCAATTTTTTGAGGTTGGCGTTCTATTTTTCAAGCTCAAGCTCCAGATAGGTGCAAGTTTGTTAAGCTTGAGCTCGGCTCGTATTTTAATACTTTTCAAAAAGAGAGGCAAGTGATGTGCGTGTGAGAGGCAAGTTGCTGCCCTGCCGAGACCCGTGGTCGAGAGAGAAAACGAGGCAAGTGCACTACCGTTAGGTTGAGCTCGATTAGGCACACAAGCCTATCAAGCTGAGAATGACTGAGCTCAAGCTCGACTCGACCAACTACGAGTCAAATTTGAGTTTCATACGAGTCAATCCCGAGTAGCTTGCGAACTAGCTCGGCTCATGAACCCCCCTAATTCACTTATCATGCATGAATATATTTAATTAGTTACACACTTACACTAAATCAGTAAATAGTTTTTTTAGCTTATTATTTGATTAATTACAATGAACTTAAAATATTTGACTAACAAGTAATATAAATAGCTCCCCACATCCGCATCTCCCTCAAAAATAGTAGAACCAACACTAGAACAGCATTAAGAGTAAAATTACTACAAATAAAAGCTGATTAAAAGCAAATTAACAGATTGAAAGTATTAGCTAAAAGCAAAATATGGCCTCATAGTATCGAATAGTCAATAGAAACACTAAATCACTTGCATCCTAAGGATACTTAAGTTCCTAACAAGTTACTCGAGCTTAATTTGTCCAGAACACATCAAAGAAATCAAAGAGAATAAATAAGTATTATGGTTGATAAAATAGAAATGTCAAATGCATCCACAAAGCAAATTTCACCAATTCACAAATAAATCATGAAAATGAAAAACAAACCTAAAAAATACCTGATGTCAGAAACAGAGAAATAGGTATGATAAGCAAATGTGAACGAGAAAGGCTTTCCATCAGAGTTGGTGTTTCTGATACGGGAAGTCAACATCAGATCTCCAGCAGGTCCCAAAGTTACCCGTAGGCGGAACTCAAAACTGCAGATAGAACCAATGACTAAAAATAGACAGAGTAGATATTCTGCAAAAGGATTGATACCTCAAATTCCCAACAATAAGTAAAGTACAAAGTCCTATCTACCTATGAGGCCAGATTTTCATGTCCTCTTCAGTGGGCTTCAGAAGCAAGTCTACATATGTCTTGTTGGATGAGCTAACAGGGAATGGAGGCGGACAAGGGTCAATGATCCAGAACCTGTTCCTAGCAAATCCATGAGCCTCAAGGGGTCCAAGGTTAGAGAACTGAGAAACAGAAGAACTCCATACATCAGGAACCTAATCAGGATAGAGGAAAGAACCAAAGTTAAGAACATCTTACCTGCGGAAAGCAAATAGGGATGCCTCCACGAATTGGCTTTGGAGGTTTGAACAGGGCCTGAATAATTAAAAAGATGTAGGTCAAGAGAGTTGAATAGACATCATTACTCGCCATGGGCAAGTGAAGAATGTTGAATAAAGCAGGAGTCAAAGAGTCATGATCTCTCTCATATAATAGAGATGAACTAGCATAACAGAGGTAAAAATATTGCAAATTATACAATAATTAATTAAAATACAAAAACGAATGAGATTTGAAAGAAAAATTCAGCATATTATAGCCAAATACAGAGAGGGGAAAAAATATTTATTTTCACAGCATAACCAGTGATTCACTCCACAATTCTCTCTCTTGAGCCCTGAACCATCGCCCCTTCTCAACACAAATGCATTATGGAGAGAGGCAGACAAGGAACTTACACCAGTAGATAGTTTTTGCCCATATGACTTGATTGACATGTAGAAACAGATTTTTGATGCTTAGCGTACCAAAAAAAAAAAAAAAAGCCAAGAACAAGAAAATGTAACAGATATCAGAAGAAGTGATAAGATCAGGCCAAGAAGTTCAGAAGACAGCAGATCTAAAAATGCAAAAGATTATAGGCTATTAGCAATCAGTAAACAAACGACCTAAGTTCTCAAAATTTCGGCAAGGTCTCAAAATTTCGGCAAGGTCAATCTCACCGTAATCCTTAAACAAGAGAGTCAGTAAAATTATCAAGTAGTGTACCATATAGCCAATAATACATTGTATAACAGAGGTGACTTAGTGAGCTCATTATTTATTATTTAGAATATCCTCTAGGAGGAGAAAAAAAGACATGAGCATTAGTATTGATTACAATAGCCAGCCAGTGCAGCAAAAAGAGAAAAAATACAAGACCAACAACGAAAAATAAGAGAAATATGAAGTTTGCAAAGAACACTCACTACTATGACTTGCACTATCTCTTTAAGACATTAGAATCAAACCTCAAAAGAACTGAACCAAATTAGACATCTCAACTGAAGTCTACTAGTCGTAAGAAGAACTTGTTCTGAAGGGATATTATCTGGAAACATTGTAGTATTGCTAGGGAAACATGATAGCAACTCCCAGCCAGTTGATAATCAAACAGAAAAGAATAATAAGTACCAAGTCTTACAAACTAGAAAACTCAATTTATTTACGAAAATACAGAAATGCTTGCTTCGGCAATAAAATGGCAATAAAATGATAATGTACGGTGAATAATAGCTCTTGAATGCTTTATCATGCAATATTATTAAGAGAAATCGTATTTATTAATCAATGTTTGCTAACTAATAAACAGACAGTTCAGCTATCTACGCTCACAAAATAAGACCAATCAAATTCGAACAAAAGATCCTCACAACACCATATTTGAAAAAGAAAAGCATCTTCTTGATTCTAGATTACTCCATTCAACAATTATTAACTTGTTGAAATATTTGGGCTCAATAATCAGGCTTTTTTTCGAAGAAAATATATAAAATAACCATATGAAGGACGGTGGAGATATCGAGGACAAAATAACATCACTAATTAGGGCAACAACAACATAGCACCACTACGTGAGCAGTCTGCAGATAACAATTCTGAACCAATATACCAGCGTTTAGTAGCTTAGCAGTATAGTTCAAGGAACCACATTACTGAGCTAAATAAAATTATTCTGCAATCTCAATCACATAAATTACACAGTAAATAAAATTGTCAAGAAGTCAAATAAAATAGTGCAACAGAACTACAGAAGTCCATAATGAGTCAAAAAAAGAATACCTTACTACTCACAAAAAGCAGTTCCTCCCTGTGCTCATTCTTCCAGGATGTTACATGAGCGCCGTAAAGATATATCTACACAGGAAATTAAGTCACAACAGCTTGGAAATGAAGAAGCAACAAAGAAACAATACTCATTATATAGTTCTTGAAATAATCAAATGTCACAATACACAACCAGTAGAGAAAAAAATACAAGAAACACGTAATAACACCATCTCAAACAAGAAGATCCGCATCCATGAGATAAAGAGATGAAGAATTATTGTCAATTAAATATTCCAACATATTTTCTCATTTTAATCGAAGTGACGCCTAACTGTCCCAAAGCAGCTCAGATTTAGCAATCAGCATCGGTTAAAAAGATGCAAAACTATTCCAACATCTAATCCAAACAACTTCTATGCAAAAAAATCAAAAGATACCTAAAACAAGAAAAAATGTTAAATGCTTAAAAATCGAAACTCCCCATCACGCCCTAAACCCTAACCACATCACATTGTCAAAGTACACCGTACGACATCGCATTAAGCAGTTCATACAAATCCACGTCATCATCAGATGAGAAGTTAGAGATCAGACGAAACTAAGCCGAGATCAATCTAATTCGCAATTCAGGCTTACGACATTACAGCAGCAACCGAACGGCGCCGTCGCAGTCGCAGTCACACAATAAAGTAATTCAACGGCAATACCTCGACGGAGCTGCCGCGGACGTCACGGAGGACGACCTTCTCGAGGCCGTTGATTCCCTTGCATATCTGAACCGGAGGCTTCTCGTCGGCCGATGACATGTTGTGACGTCACTGGTCAGAGTCCGGAAAAGAGGAGTGATGGTGTTGTGTGTGAAGTGTGGAATATTTATCTCCAAATTTTTTCCCTTAGCAGCAGCAAAGCCTCATTTACATTTAGGGAAGAAAATTTGTGGGGATTTATTTTTTTTGCAGTGTATATTTAATTTCGCTTTTTGAGAGAGGGTGGTGGCCCTGTCTGATTCATAACAATTAAATCTACTTTTTTTTTCCTTTTGTTTTTTCCACTTTATCCAGAAGAAATATACGATTAGATTCTCTATTAATTTTTCGTATCGGTAGGAAAAATTCTCAACTATATCCTCCAATATATAGGATTACAGAAATCTATTCCATATATATACACTGAAAAAATTATATTTTTACAATTTTACTCTATTCTACAATTGTATAATTTACTACCAATAAATTTACGAATATTTGAGTCCGAGTTTTTTTTTTTTTTTTTTTTTTCTATCCGGTGATGGTATGTTTTTTACTTTATTTTTTAAAATTAACTTTACATCTTTTTTTTTTCACAATCTAATATAAGTAATACTTCATTTTATTATATCGAAATATAATTTACAAAATTATAAATATTTATATACATCTTTAGTAATTATTCAAAAATATATTTAATTTTTTTCATAAAAAATTAAATTTTAATATAATAAATTAAAAACAAGATAAATCTGATAATTAATTAACATTTTGATAAAGCTTATAATTTAATTATTACTCTTTAGATAGTATAGAATATGTAATAATAGTTAAATAAAATCTATTAGTAAATAAAAGTAAATTAAAAAACTAATATTAATATTAATGTAATTAATTTTTGAGTAAAAATAGTAAAATGGTAAATAAATACTTTACTTTAATATATTGATAAAATTTTCAAATCAACACGAAATAATATTCCTTATTTATAAACTCCACCGCTTTATTTATTCTTCAAATGTTTTGTCTTATTATTTTATTTCAAATGGCATCGTTTTATATTAATAAAATGAGTTGTTTTAAATCCATTTGCTAGAATTCACTCATATTTATTAAATCAATTTGTAATGAATTGGATACCTCACAAATTCTAAGGTGACTAATTGTTAGAAATTATATTAATCTTGATAATTATTGAAAACCATTAGTGTTAGGAATTAAGTTTTAGTTTCCTTTTTAATTTGATGTTTTGATATGTCAAAATTCACTTTAGCACTAAGTTTTTAGAGTCTAAAATGTAATCTACATATAGGATTAATTTTGTTGTAATAGAACTTAGATGCTAAAGACCGAGCAAAGGATTTGCTCGAGATTTGCAAAAGTGTTTGTGCGTAAAACTTGATTTCACTAAGTATTGCCCAAGGCCTATACTGAGTTTGAGTACTCAGTATAGAGTTTACCAGAAGTCAGTATGAGGGTTGCTCATACTAACTATGGAATGTCAGTATGGAGGCCTTACTTTAAAGCACGTGGAACACAAGGAGAACCAAATTCACTCAGACTTAAAAGGCGTATTTATTGCTAAGTAAAAGTCAGTACGAGGATGTCAATACTTGGATTCCTCAGACTGAAGCTGAGTCTGACAAGAGCACATAGAAAGTACATGAAGTACATATTTTTCAGAGCAGAGCAGGGCAGAGAAGACCTACCAAAGAATGGGTTTGATTGGACGACATTTGTAATGTCTCTAACGACTGGATATTCCTGTTTAATGGACATAATTTCAAACACCCAAGGATTCCTCTATAAATAGGTCTGCATTACAACATTAAAAGGTTACGAACTCTCAAGCTAAGATAAGCCAAAGCTCTACCAATTTTCTCTCTGAAAAGCTTTCTGTTTACTCTGTGATTTCAAGAGACTTGAGTTTCTAACTCAAGTTAAACATCGTGCTACGTGGTTCAAAGCATGAAGCTAAGCATTAAAGCTTAAGCTACTTCTTGGTGAATATACACTTCAAAGAAATATTCACAGTAATCAATTCCTACTCTGGGATTCTGACTATCACATGCATCTGCCGACCATACTGAGTTCTGGGAAGAACAACAAACATCCAACTACCGAGAAGATGGCTCCGAGGTGCGTCATCACTTTGGTCTAAAGATTAAGTAAGCTTGCAAGGAGTTTTCAGATGAGTGATGATAGCAGATCGAAGGACGGAGTGCCAATGGGCTATCCATAGATCGCAGGAAGACTTGTAATCTTATACTTAGTGGATTTCTCGATTAAGTTTGGAAGAGTGGACGTAGGATCTTTAGATCTGAACCACTATAATATCCAGAGTCTTTTACTTGCTTTTATTTAGGTTTCTTCATACTTAATTTCATCCAAACTTACTTTAAGACATTCAATACTTGTCTAAGTATTGAAGTGTATATTTTTGTGAAATTTACTTAAGAACTATCTGAGCTAAACTTAATCCTTCAGAAACCCAAAACTGAGTTTCAATCAGTTTCGGAGAACAAGTGCATAACATATTTACTTCCGCTACATATTACATTCTTTGATTTCGTGACCAACAAGTGGTATCACGCGCCAGGGTTCTTATAGACCAAGGTTATGTTGAGTTGCTTAGAACAAGATCTATTTTTCCTTGCACTTTGTTTGTTTATTGTATTCAAGCTCAGGTACACAGAGATGGTACATATTACAAAGCTTCACAAGTAAACACCTTCAATATATGAAAGAAGCGTTCGTTGATCATGCAGAAGAATGTCCTTCCTGAGATGGCAGAGGTTTTATCCACTGGACCCATCAAGATCACGAAGGTGAACACCCAGCTTGGAGGAGCTGCTAGTCCGGAGATTGTCGACAAGCCCTATGCTGAGTGGACAAACGAAGATAGAATCCGCTTTCAGCTGGACTCAGTGGCTATGAAACTTATTCTTTTTTCCCTACCAGAACCGCTGGTTGTCGAAGCCCTCGCCTATGACAATGCGAAGCAAATATGGGATTTCCTTGGCACTCTCTGCCAATAGACCGATCAAATGGAGCGGAACAAGCTTCAGAATTGTATAGATAAGTATGAATCTCTTCAAATGCTTCCTGGTGAAAACATAAAATCAAAGGAAACAAGATTCAATGCCATTATCTGTGAACTAAAAAACTTGGGGAGAGAGTATAATATTGCAGAGGTAAATGCGAAGATCCTCTATAAAATGCCCAAGGAAGATTGGTTCGTCAAGGTCACGAGCTTGAAGGAGAAGAATCTCTCCAAAATGACGACGAATGATGTAATCGCCCAGCTCCAAGCCCACGAGTGGGATATACAAATGGCGAACATGAATGAGGTTGTGAAAAGTGTCAACACTCGACCTGAAGAGGATGCGACCTTCTTCGTCAAGAAGGACTTCAAGAGGAGACCACAGAAACCTTATCATACTAATTATTCTTTTGGTCAATCCTCAGGTTCAAAGTCAGCACAAACACCTTCTTTTTAGAAGAAGGAGAAAGAGAGCTCGGTGGTCGAGCTTAAAGAGCAGATGTGAAAGCTAACCAAGCTTCTGGAGAAAGCGAAAGCTAAAATTGAGAATTCGCAAGGAGGTGAACAGAAGTTCAGTGAGAGACCTCCAAAGGCGCGCTTTGAATGCAACTCTCTCAACCACCTCAAGTATGAGTGCCCTATGGTATCCAAGGAGGAGAGAGAACTCCTCAAGAGGATATTCGATAAGTAAGCTTCCAGAGCAGTAACAAAGGCCATGCTCTCCAGAACTGAGGTGCCAAATATCTCAAACAATGATGATGGCTATTACACTTCAGATGACGAGGCCGTGCAAGAAGCATTCCTAGTGTTGATGGCCAAGCTTGGAGAAGAAGAAGCATCTAACACTGAAGAAGATGATAACGAAGCTGAGTCACAGAAATTAGTAATTGATCAAAACTCGGTTTCTAATTCTCATGCTTGCATTGAAGAGGACTTTGAATCTCATTGCTCGAATTCAGAGGATGTTACCCTCGAAGTTTTAAAGAAAGAATTTTCTAAGTTCTATAAACTCAAAAATATTTTAGCTGGTCAGAATGCCTCTTTGAGACTTCAAGTTTCAAATTTGACCAAGGAGATTGAAGAATCGAGGTCACTTAGTGAGGAACTAACTAAGCTTAAAGAAGAACATTCCTCTCTGCTTACAAATTTTCAAAATCTTTCTAAGGAACGTGAATCTCTAAAAACAAAATTTACTCAAGATCACAAACTGATTTTCTCTCTCTATTCTAGTTCCAGCTAGGTTGCTGAGGCCTTGAATTGTCAAAGGGGTCCCTCAGAAAAGTCAAGACCTTGAAGAACCTGGAGCTTGGTGATCACGAGATCAAGGATGTCTGTGAGAAACTGAGTTCTGAAAAGGAAGATCCTAATACAGTTTCACATGCTAGATCTATGAATGATCAATCAAGTACTCCAGAGGACCAGACCGGAGATGCAATTGACCTTGCTGAGGCCATAGATTCACTAGCAATTATTGTAGGTATCAATCAAGGGGGAACTTCAGGCATTCAAAATGAAACTTAGTCTGACGGCCAAGCTGAAACTGACTTGTCGGGTGATAAGCTCGTATTTACACTCACTTATCCATGTTTCTCTCCATTATTTTAGTACAATTTATTTTCATGCATGAGTGTATTATAGAGGATGTTATGCTTGCAATGGTGAGTTTATGCAGGTTTTAAGGCTAAAAAGTGGTAGAATGATGAAAAGAGCCGAAATGACAAAGATGTTGTTTCGGTCAACACACGGGATGTCGACCGATGTGGAAGACAAGCTAAAAACCCAAGAAAAATTCTCCACGTTGATCGACATGGTGCATGACGATTGACACGGAGGGTCGATGTCTACCGAAGGTAGATCGAAAGAAAGGACTCGACATGGCGTCCATGTCGATCGACACGATAGTCAAAGAAGCGATCGAAATGGAGGCATGAAGGAAGTCAAAACATGATGCTCATGTCAATCGAAACGTCGCCTGTCGATCGGCATCGAGGCCAAAAAGGAGAAATTTTCCCAAGTTGGAAGATTTTGATATTTTAGCCCAATACCTTGTTGAGATGTATTTTCTCCTCTATAAATACCACTCCCTGGGGCTCAAAAATAGACATCTTTTTATCTTTTTTCAGACTTAGAATATTATTTACATTGGAGTTTTTGAAGATTCCAAGGTTCCTATTGCCCTTGTAAGTTATTTTTATGAACTTTAATAATATGTTTTCTTTATTTCTATCCATGTTTAGTGGCTAGAAACCCTAGCAGATTCTAAGAATTTGAAAATCTTCTTGATGCATGTTTAATTGAGTCAACTCTACAACATGAAATTAATTCAATCGAATCTAGAATTAATAAATGATCGAGAGATGAAATTGATCTAGATTTTTAGTTATTAATTGAAGGACCAAAATATGAAAATTGATAATAGGAAAAGTGTTGGTGGAAACTGAGATTCAAGATGAGCGGGAGATCGACCCATAACAACCGGCGGAAGGAGGAGAAGAGAAAGAAGCTGAGGAGGCTCCTGTCAGTTCGGAGCAGATGGATGAGGAGATAGAGGTGGAAAAAAACCTCCTGATCAAACTTAGTCTCAGCATGTACCCGAGAAAAATGCAGTGGTATATGCTGAGGAAATAATCATTGAGATTGCTCACGAAGCTGCTGAGCAGGCCATGAAGGGCCAGGAGGAACAAGGAGGTGATGAGCGGGCGACCACCTCGATAGAACTGGCAGATTAGGAGAAGGAGAAAGAGCCAGAGGCTGCTTCTGAGCCCGAAACTAAGAAAGAGCCTGAGGCTGAACAGGTGGTGGAGCAAGAGCAAGCACCCAACAAGGAAAAGGATCCGGAGGTCGAGCAAGGGGAGACCTCTGCCCAAGTTGAGTCTGCAACTCAGCGTCAGCCTGAGTCTACTCAAGCTGATGGATCACATAGAAGAGAGGAAGGAGATGATGCGATGAGCATAAGTTTCGATGACTCTATGATTTCAATTTCTTCTAAAGACAATGATGTGCATTTTTCCCACTTGGATGAAGAGTTCGATTATGAACAGGACTTGCATGGAGTCTGGAGACATCACTGTTGGGAATTATTCCTAGATTTATGTCGTAAATCTCCCTTTAGATCAAATTGTAAAGGTTTTGTTGAATCAAAGCCTTAGTTATTTTGGTGGATTATTGCTGAAGTCTAATATAGTCTAGCAACTCACTTGTAAAGTCTTGTTTAGGATATATTTTGAGTTGTAATAGATTAGAAGTGCTTGTAGAAGATTGTTGAATGATTCAGCAATTGAAACGAAGAAAATCAAATTCCAAGCAACTTCGGAAATTCTGGATGCTAGGAGCATTCTCAGCAGTCAGGAAGATGTAGGCTGCTAAAGATGTCAGCAGACAGAGATGACTGCTAAAGATGTACTCCTTCCGTCCCACCTCAATTGTCCCACTTTCCTTTTTCGTCCTTCCCACCTCAATTGTCCCATTACTTAAAAAGGCAACTTTTTCACACTCAACAATAAAATATTAATTCCACTCAACTTACTTTACACTCACACTCCTTGGTTATTGTGCCCAGTCAACCCGGGACAATTCAGCCGGGACGGAGGGAGTAGTAGTCAAGTGCTGAGAAGAATTGACTGCTAAGGAAGTAGTAGTCAAGTGCTGAGAAGGAATGACTGCTAGGAACACGTGATCAACAGTCAGAAGTAAAGGGATAACAGGATGCTGAAGGAGTCAGCATTCACTAATACTCGGAGATTTGCTTGAAACAGTAGCAGTCAGGAACCAAGAATCAAAGTGCTGAATACTCAATTGCTGAGGAGTCAGCAGTTGGATACGAAGCTAGACTGCTAGAAGAGATCAGCAGTCAAAAGGGTCTGAGAACTTAGCAGATTGTTCCCAGCATTCTCCGAAAGAATACTAAGCAAGGATATATCAAGCAACTCTTGCTAAGACTACCGTTCTGCCATAAGGTACAACCAAGGACGAATAGCCTTCCCGAAGTAGGTAAAAAGCACTGTACCAAGCCGGAAAGGACAAAAAAGTAGACGGCCCTTTTGGACTAAGAAAACGTTGTGTCTAACGGGTCTGGAGATTCAAAGTTTAAATCTCCAGATATAAAAGAGAAGTCCAAACAAGAGAGAAGACTTCCCACGACTATGACTACTACTGCTCATACAACTCGCGAAAGACAATTATTGTGAAACAACTTTTACAAGCAAGAAAAAACAAAAGAGTAGTCGTTTGAGAGCACATTAAAGAGACAAGGAGAATCTCAAGCTCTCAACAGCAAGTGTCACACATTGAATATCTGACACTGCATTCAAGAGGAGATTCCTTGACTTTATTCAAGGATCAATCATTGGGATAACTTCCATCCTAGGAAGCATCCAACAGTCACATCTCTGAAAAGAGATTGACTAAGACGGGTTGTTGCTGAATCAACCAGAAGAGTTCAGAAAGGAACTTTAAAGCTTCAATTACAACAAGGTTAATTTTTACGAAGGTGTCGCCCTTGACTCAGCCGCAGGATAGAAGTGACAGAGGATAGCTTTGTAGTGGCTGGCTCGAAACCTCACCACCTGCTACAAGTTACCGGCAAATCCTTGTACTTGAATATATCTTTCTAGTGAAATTCTCAGTGTTCGACTGAGGAGTGGACGTAGATCTTGAGGATCGAATCACTATAAACCCTGTGTCTTTTTACTGTTCCTTGTTACTGTTTTATTGTTTCTACCATTGATTTAAAACCTAGCAACCTCAAGTTGCTAGAATATATCTGAAACAATCTTAACTCCTACTTTGAGCTAAATATTTGAAAAGTAACTAAGTGCAAGATAACTTGAACATTCCGCTGCATTTGTTAAGTAGTCTTCCGCTGCATAACACGACTCTGATCAGGGACCAACAATCACCCCTGGGATACAAGGCAAGCCAAGGAGATGACCACAGAGCCAAGTCAGATCCCAGGCTTTAAATTTCCATTCACTAGGTTACCACATCCTAAGTCCACTTCTCAGCGATTGAAGTATGGTGCACAAAAATCAACCCGAAAGACATAGGAGATACCAAGATTATCCCCTAGACTGCTGAAATTTCACAGAGGATAGAACGGAGGACAACCGAGGAGATCAACTTGCTCTATCCTAACATCTTGCATAAGAATACAATTCATTGTGATATATTGCAGATGGAGCTCAGGAGATGGAGGAGACACGATATAGTCAGACATGAGCTCATATCTGAAGATCTATATATCATGTTGGCTAGAATTGGGCTGACTTTTGGAGAATTGAGGAAGCATGGGCGATTGAATGGAGTGGTCAGAAGGGTACAAGGCAGATGACAGAAGAGGAGATAAGGCTGAGGATGCTCTAGCTATTCGAGCTTACAGAGCAGAGACCTTCAATGCGCTAAATTTCAGACAAGATCCTCACAGGCTACCCCCTGCAACTTCTGGAACTTCCATACTTGCTGAGATAGAAGGATCACCAACTCAAGGCCCACTTTGGAAGAATATCGCCATATCATAGTTGCCAGGAGACATAAGGTGGAAAAACTGACTGAGCAGCTCAAGAGGTTGGAAGGAGAGCTTGAGCAGATCAAGGAGGATCTTGCTAATGCTAAAAACGAATTGGAGATTGCTGAGGAGGAAAGCAAGGAGTTGTAGCAATCTTTGTCCTTGTCTGCCGATCTTACTATTCATCAAACGGGTGAGTAGATAGTTGAAATTATTCATGCCATCAATTCTGGAAGGCAGAGCTTGGCCAACGTTGCTCAAGTGATTCAGAGGAGAAATGAAATCCTAGCTAAAGTCAATGCTGACAAAGAAAAGACCAGAAAGGAGTTTCAAATAATGCAGGAAGAAGACTATCTAGGCCGAGTTGGAGGGAAGTGGAGATCAAGGCAAAAGAGGATGATGAGAGGAGACTTCGTGAATTTGAACTTAAGTGCATAGCCGATGAAGAAGCTTGCTTACAACAAGAAGTTGAATAGAGGTGAATCGAAGAAGAAACAGAGCTTCAGAGGCAATAAGCAGAAGCTGAACATAAATGATTAGCAGAAGAAGAGATGTTTAGGGAGGAAGAAGTAAGGCCAAGGCTGCAGAAGAGCTTGCGAGGCTTGAAGAAGAAAGAGCCCGACTTCTTGTTGTGGTTTCTGAAGGGATTCGTGAACTGAATCACGAAGTCCGTTTGCCAAGATCGTTAATTGGAATATCAAAAATAAATTGCTATGCCTATGATCATTCCTAGCATGCTCCTATTGTTTATGCATAAGAGGGTTTATGCGGAATACCTGAATTGTAGAAACCTG
Organism: Plectranthus barbatus; assembly: GCA_026898455.1. Classification (NCBI taxonomy): domain Eukaryota; kingdom Viridiplantae; phylum Streptophyta; class Magnoliopsida; order Lamiales; family Lamiaceae; genus Plectranthus; species Plectranthus barbatus. The sequence goes on from JAPKLW010000429.1 coordinate 33,936, forward strand.
AAGAACGAGTGCGCAAAGATTTGATCTTGATCTCTTTTCCCGCGCACAAAGATTAATTCCTAAGAGATAAAAGGAATTAAATTTATGAAAATTAATAAGTAATTTTCAAAAACAAGAAGGAGAGAGAAGAATGAAGACGATCCTCCTGATATGATCTTCTGATCTGTATCCCAACTCAATCCGAATATTTGGTGAAGATTCCCTTCGGATTCCTTGCCCGGTTGAGAAGCAGAATTTCCTCCTTGTTTCTCAGATCTTAGTCGTTCACCACAGCTCCCAAAATATGGTTTGTTATGTGCAACATATGATCTTGTAGTGTGTTGTGATTTGAGAACCTGAGGCCTATTTATATGAAAATACGGGACTTCTATTGGGCCTGAGTTTTCATGGGCCAGACCAGGGACCAGAATGCAAATAGCAAATAAGGCCTATCAATTAATTAATTCTCATATTCAATCCATAATATAATTAATTAATTAATATTGATTCATTCCACCAGAGAATCAATACTGGCCTACCTATTTGCTACCACGTTTTGAGGTACGGGTTGCATGAGCTCGGTTTATCCCCACATTTAAGGTTACAGACATTCGTTAATTAATTTAAGCTCTAACAAGCTATTTAATTAATTAACATCTTATATTCCTGAGTCAATCCACTCAAACCTTTTAACTTATGCTTGAACTTAATCAGCCTGCAGGACTTTAGCATAACGAACCTTTTGAGCTGCTCAGGGAATGTCACCATCCTATACTGGATGTGGTTACCTAGTTCCAGTACTAGACAGTCATACACAGAATGCTATCACCCAAGATACAGATACACAGGCTCAACTAGAGCTTTTCACTGCAACTCAAAGTGATACGCAATCTGCATATACTTTCGTACATTCATTTAGGTTTAAGATCTCATCAAGCCATAGAGATATAGATTCTTTTAATGTCAGATTAAAGAATCGATCTCAACTTAGGTCCTTATCAATGTGTGCCCCACACCAGCATACCAAGCCATCCAAGATAAGATGCTTATTACCGCGTATGCTGCAGCATATACCGACAGTTTATCCTGGAACTGTCTCAATTGTGATAACTATTTATATCTTGATAGGTCAAATGATCTATACAATCTTCCGTGATCTACTACACACCGTATGATCTCCCTATCGACGAGATAAGAGGATAATTGAGTTTGCGACACATGTTTGTTAATTTAGACAGGAGATGAACATAGTACATTTATGATTCCCAATATATTAACCAATCGACCTTGTACATAATATGTTGGGAAATCTGGCTAAGTTTCCCTTCTCCAGTTGATAGCTTAGATCTTAGATTTGGTGTTTAAGTGTTTTGGTGGATCAAATCCTAAGTCCAACCAGCGTCAGTTTGTCTCTAGAATAGCTCTAGTCTCAAATGTAAAGTCCTGTTTAGGTCTTTTGAGTTGTAAGTCGTAGCTGATCAAGACTCATGCTGGCTACTGTTCACCAGCATGAGATGTGCTTACCAGTTAAGAGAAGTCTCACCAGCAAGCGGCTGACAAAGACTCATGCTGACACTGTTCATCAGCATGGAGTAGAGCTATTGACTGGTTACTGTTCACCAGTTGGGAAGATTTCACCAGCAGGAGGCTGAGAGATCTTACCAGCAGAATATGTGTTCTGGCTGATACTATTCACCAGCGGTGAAGCCACCAGTCACGGGAGATTCCAAGAGATAACATCAGACGAATTGGTAGACCTTGATTGTGCTAAGGAAAGTCACCAGCAGAGACTGCCAGCACAAGATCACCAGTATGATCTACCAGTCGGAGGTTATCAGCAGAATTCAAGATTCGCTCTCCCAGAGTCTTAGAGACAAAAAGAAGATTCGTCGAGGAATTAACTGACAGAGTATGACTTTAAGGAGGATACCTTAAAGTCTATCAGTTCAAGACTACCAGTTCCGATTCCTCGTACTGACGAATAGTGCCGTTCTGACATAAAGAGATCAATGTCAGATAAAGTGGACAAAAGCATGGCGCTTTCCGGAAATTCCTACCTGCCGCCTGCAGAAGGACATGCGAGGACAGAGACTTTTTCGGATGTGTCCAAACGGCTAGTAAATTTGAATGGGATCCCTCGTCTATAAATACCTGGGATCCATCAACATTCAATACTCTTGACCTACCGAAAGCTCAAACGCATTCATATCAGCGAATAAGCAATCTTTCGAGGCTTTTCTTAAAGCTACTCCGTGTGTCAATCATTTGAACACGAGACTCCAAGCTTCTAGCTTGTGAGTTATTGATCTCATTTGGTGTTCTTTCTCATTCCGAGGAAGAACATAGCAGCTCTTGAGCCAGCCAGCTCCAGAGTTATTACGGGCAGTTTTGCCGCCAGCAAGAGTCAAGTTCTTGGGAGAACTCAACACCCAATCAGTCGGAGGTGGAGGTTGAAGTGACGTGCTCGCACTCCATCCATCTGACGAGAGTTGAAGAAGGACAAGGACCGGGAGCGGTTGATCCAGTGGACTGGTAGACGAGGTATCTACCAGCTGGAAATAGATCGTAGGAAATCTTGTACCGGATTACTCTTTTTAGTGAATTTCCAGTGCTTCGACTGGAGAGTGGACGTAGATCAGTTGATCGAACCACTATAAAATATCCTTGTTATTTACTGCTTTCAGCATTTACTTACTGATTTAAAACCCAGCACCCAAGTGCTGGAGTATAATTGAAACCAGTTTATAACTGTGCAAACTCGACTCTAAAATTTTCTAAGTCCTGAGTCATCAGCTGACCAGCCAGTTGCCAGTCAGCTGAATACTCAGTTGCCAGTTGACTTACCAGCTGACAAGGTCCCAGTCAGCTGTGTAACCAGCAGAGTGCAAGAAACGAACTTACGTATTTTCCGCTGCCAAAGTATACCCTGATATCCGGGACCAACATAATATACCAATCATAATGCTTTCAGTATATAAATCCATCAGTTTCTACAGTGCCTGAGTCCTCCATCCAAGTTTTTGGTAGTGATTTTGTGCCCGTTACAATGTTAAATCAGATGCAAGCTCACTTCCAAGACCATATCGATGTGCTTACTGTAAGATTCAAACACAAAGAGGCTGAAACTGCTGAAACTTTAACCTCTGTTAAGTCCACTTTCTCGACCCTTCTTGAAATTGTCACAAAGGGGGAAGAGAAGAGGCATAAAGAAAAGGAAGAGCAGCACCTGAGAGAAGAAGCTGAGGAAAAGAGGAGGCAAGAGCAGCACATTATTCTTCTGGAGCTTGTATCAAAGCTGAGTGGGTCAAAGTCTTCATTATTAGAGCCTCCTCCTCCTAAAGTTTTCTGGTACCAAGTTTTTGAAAACTTAATCTTTTTTTGCAGTTCAGTTTTTATGATTTCATTGTACTTGTAATCTTTATCATCTAATAAAAGTTTGGAAACTGTTCTCTCTCTCTCTCTCTGTCTCTCTCTCTTTCTTTTCGTATTGTTTTAAACCTGGCTGAACTCACTTTTCCTAAGTGTGAGTAGCAAAACTTACATTTCACTCAATTGGTTAATTCGAGAAATGTCTCTCTAATTCAGGGGTAAGATCGGTTAGAGTAAGACAAAACTAAGGACCCATATACTGAGTAGTGTCATTGTAAACTCAGTATGTCATGCTTCCTTTTCTTTATGTCTCTTTAAGTGGTTTTGACAATATAAAAAAATGGGGAAATTGTTAGGATTTAAGTTTTAGTTCCCTCATTAATTTGATGTTTTTATATGTCAAAATTAGCACTAAGTTTCTAGAGTCTAAAATGTAATCCACGTATAAGATTAATTGTATTGTAATAGAACATAGATGTTGAAGACTGAGCAAAATATTTGCTCGAGATTTGCAGAAGTGTTCGTGCATAAAATATGGTTTCACTAAGTATGGCCAAGACCTATACTGAGTTTGGGTACTCAGTATAGAGTTTACCATATTGACTTATGAGAAGTCAGTATGAGGGTTGCTCATACTGACTATAAAATGTCAGTATGAAGGTCTTACTTCGTAAGCACGTGGAACACAAGGAGAACCAAATTCACTCATACTTGAAGGCGTATTGATTGCTAAGTAAAAGTAGTACGAGGATGTCCATAGTTGGATTCCTCGGACTTAAGCGGAGTCTGACAAGAGCAGATGGAAAGTATATGAAGCACATCATTTTTAGAGCAGAGCAGACCTACCAAAGAATGAATTTGATTGGACGATATTCGAAATGTCTCTAACGACTGGATATTCGTGTCTAATGGGCAGAATTTCAAACACACAAGGATTCCTCTATAAAAATGTTTGCATTTCAACTTTAAAAGGTTACAAACTCTCAAGCTAAGATAAGCCAAAGCTCTGCCAATCTTATATGTCAAAAGCTTTCTGTTTACTCCATGATTCTATTCACGAGACTTCAGTTTCTAACTCAAGCTAAACATTCGTGCTATATGGTTCAAAGCACGAAGCATTAAAGCTTAAGCTACTTCTTGGTGAATATATACTTCAAAGATATATTCACAGCAGTCAGTTCCTACTCTCGGATTCTGACTATCACAAGCATTTTCCGACCATACTAGGTTCTGGGAAGAACAACAAACATCCAACTATGTGGAAGAAGGTTGCGAGGTGCGTCCTCATTTGGACCTGAAGATTAAGTAAGCTTGCAAAGAGTTTCCAGATGAGTGGCGATAACAGACCGATGGACGGAGTGCCTACAGGCTATCCATAGATCGCAGGAAGACTTGTAATCTCATACTTAGTGAATTCCCCGATTAAGTTTGGAAGAGTGGATGTAAGATCTTTAGATCCGAACCATTATAATATCCTGAGTCTTTTATTTGCTTTTATTCAGGTTTCTTCATACTTTATTTCTTCCAAACTTACTTTAAAACCTTCAATACTTGTCTAAGTATTGAAGTGTATATTTGTGAAACTTATTTAAGAACTATCTGAGCTAAACTGAATCCTTCAGAAACCTGAAACTGAGTTTCAGTCAGTTTCGGAGAACAAGTGCATAACATATTTACTTCCGCTGCATATTACATTCTTTGATTTCACGACTAACAATTAGCTAGATGTTCAAATTTGTTTTGAGCTTATTAGAGTGTAACTTATTTTATTATTAATTATAAATCTTGTATAGGTTTAAGAATTGTAAGGTTTAGGTTTGTGGAGTCATAGGTGACAATTATGAGAAAAACATTCCCACAATTGACATTCTATTGAGAGAGATGACTAGCTGTGATGAGAGAGGCAAAATTGACAATTCTTAACTAAATAAAAGTTCAGTTGGCATCTTCATTTGTGAGTTGACACTTAAATCAATTAGTTGTCACTCAGCTAGTAAAAAGGAATGAACGACATTCCATAGAAGATTCAGACTTATTCATTCTCTGATTAAATATCAACAAGATTTAAGATAGAATGGTATTACCCATTGGTCAAAATGTAAATATATGTTGATTACTTTGTAGAAAGCCTGAAAAGATGGCAGAAAGTCTGCAAGTCATACAAGATCACACAGTAATGGATATCTACAAAAGTATGAGGATCTCTCAATGGCTACTTTTCAGTTAGAGCTTATAAATACCCTATCAAGTAGAGGAACAAATATTGCAAAAGTGCTGAAGATCGACTAACCAATTTTGAAAATCCTTAAGCATTCATACAATCAAACCTTTAGCGCTCTTAACGTCTCTCAAAGCTTTTAAGCTTTCCTTGTCTTCTTTGATACGAGACCTCTGGTAACTATCATATTGTTCTTCAAATAAATTATTAAGACCTTCTCAGAGTTCATCTGAGAAGACAAAAGCTATGATCAACGTTAGAACATAAAATCACAACCCAACAACTAAAGTGATGTCAAGCTGCAATGCCTGTGATCGGAAGCTATGGAAGCTTTCAATTGGAGAAGAGCTACTATTACAATTTGTATTAAATTATCGTGGGCAACTGGAGTTAGTGGATTTCCATTTGTTGAGAATGAAGAGTGGATGTAGGATCTTTTGGTATCCGAAGCACTTTAGTACTCAGTCGAATTTACATTTTAGTTATTTAGGTTCTCTTAATTAACTGATTTAAAACCCCAGAATTGAGAGTTTCCAATGTATATTTGTAACGAAATCCTTTAACTACTCGACTAAATCGAGTTTTCAACTGACATCTGATTGTGTCCTTAGTTGATGGGGTTCATTCACTTAAGCTTTCACATAGACTTTCTTACTCTGACCCCCGGGACTTAGCACTCATATTATTGTCACCCGTCAATGTAGGACATTTTTAACACACACCTTTCATGTGCATCATAAAGCTATTTGTATCTCGAACCACCAACTACTATTAAAAACACATATCATAGTAACTAGGTTGCCTCTGATACCAAGTTAAAATACATTCATCCTCATAAAACCAACTTGCATTGTGAGGGATACCTTACAGTTATAAGATGGTCTTGTGGGTAAGATTGTTTGGAACAAATACCTAAAGGAATTATGCAAGAACAATGAGCTTGTACGAAGATGTTATTCGTAGTAAATAAGTAATATATGATAGAACCCGCTCTTCTTCATTTCTTTGTTTGTTGCTCGTCTTTATGTTCTTTGTGATTGGGCCATCTGTCTCCCATTCTCGTGGTCGAAGTGTCGTTCTACCAATTGTCATGCTCTCTCATTCTTCTTTCTGCTATAGCTATTCATCTTTTACTCGATTGTGGTTGTTTTTCCTCGTCCTCGTGGGTGGCCTTGGCATCACCTAGATTACCTGTTCTCTTTCATCCTCGATATCCATCCTCGTCTTTGCTCAAATTGGGACTCTTCATGGGCCGATTTATTTTGACCCATAACAATAGTTCCTTACCTTTGTAAAATCTCTTTAAGTTTGGAAAAGGCAAATCTGCGAAGAATTCTCAAAATAATAAGCTTCATCTTACAAAACAACCACCAAGTATAGCGATTCGTTTCATCTTCATTAACTGAGTTCTTTGTATTGACCTTGAAGGATGGTCATTCTTCTTTATAAAACATCTACACTATCATTCAAGTACCTATAATATTTCAACAATTTGAAGTTACTTTAACCTATTTGACATTGCCTTCTTAGCCTTGATGTTTTTGCTGGTTTCAAAGATCATTGAATTTTTAATTTTTGAACCAATGGTTCTTTCACATGGACCATGTAGAGCCTCTTACTGTCATGAGAGTGGGTGATAAGCTCGTCGATTTACGCACTTATTATTCTTATTTTCTATTATTTCATGTAGTTTTGGTTGGTTTATTATATTTTATGCATGAGTCTATATTACTAGGTATTATGCTTGTGGTGGTCAATTTTACAGGAAATTAGGTGGAATTTGGAGAAAAGTGTACAATTGAAGAGGAAATCTGCAGGATGGCTCTCTGTTTCGACCAGCGTGGGGCATTCGGATAGAAAAACCATTTTGACCAATGCGTGACATTCGGATCGACACAATCATTTTGACCGATGTGGGGCATGTCGATCGACGTGGGCATATCGACAGATGCATTGTGTGTCAATGTCAATACGGGTCCAGATGGCAAGTGATAACTCTCTTAAAGAGTTATTATTTTGTGTCTAGTCTAGTTAATTACATATTAAATTAGGTTTGTTTTATATGTAAATAGTATAATATAGGTAATTTGGTTAGTATATGAAATTCGGGTTTATTTTGTAATATTGTGTTAACTTTGAGTTTTGCGAAAGGATTTGTTTGAATAGTATCACAGGTCTCATTATGCTGGAGCATAACAGAAGCAAGAAAGATTGATATGATGTCGCAACATATGAGTAGCATGGCCAAAACTCTGATGAAGATCATCTGGGACCACAACAGACAGGATTTCAGAACTTTTCAGATCTTGTCCCAAAGCAGAACACGTGTCGCCAGGAGAGCCGTCAGAATTGGGAAGCAGATTGAGGAGCCACGTGTAAGGTCTGGATGAGGTTCAGGGGAGACAAAAGAGATTTTTTTTCAGAAGAAAAGAGAACAACACAGAAGAGAGAATCGGCATAGGTTTTTGGAGAGCAAGGAGAACGAAGTGTTCGTGAGAAGCAGAAGTGGCAACTGCGAAAATCTCGAACAGTTTATCTTTCTTTGCAAAACTAGTTTGATATATTTTACGTGGATGATGTTTGTAGACATGAACTTGAATGTTACTTGTTTTCTATCTTTTGTAAGCATGAGCTAAACATTTTAAGCTTGGGTTGTTGACTAGTTTATCTTTTCGAATATATGTTGAGCTGTTCTTATATTAAATTTGGTGTTCGATTTCGATTCTGGTTTGTTTGTCTATCTAAACACGACAGTGGCAGGTAGAGATCTCACCTAGTGAGACCGAGAGGAGATCTAGGATGAGGGAAATGAAATCAATCTAGATTTCTAGTGTAGATATACATAGAATCTAAGGCTTGCACAAACCCCTGCTCTTAAATAGATCGTTTGAAGGCAAAGCTTACCATAGACATATGGAGGTTAGCATAAAAACACAGATCTAGTACTATGATGATAGGCTAGGCAGAAAGGAGAGTGGTTGCAAGGACTAGGCTGATGTTTGAACGATGCTACAACATATAGGAGAAGAGATAAACAAAAGTTAATAACCCGAGTGTTTTATCCTTATTGATTTTAACACCATATTTACTCGTTTATGATTATATTGTGGGAAGAGTTAATATTAATTGCTTTAGCACTGTCTGGTTTAATTTTATATGCTTTCTTGTTTATTTAGTTTAGAGAAATCACAAAATACCTTTATTTTACAAACAATAGAATGTGCACGATTCACTTTCACTCCCTTGGGTACGATATCTGGACTTAGATCTGTATTACTTGTTTGATATACATGCACTTGCGTATAAATTCCATAGCTACTAGCACAACAACAAGTTTTTGGCGCCGTTGCCGGGGAGTGATTGATATTGAGTCTGAATGCTATTTTATTGTTTGACTTTGCATGCACAGTTGGTTGACTGAAGTTATAGGAAACTAATCATTTTCTGTAATTGTAGGGAACTCTAACAGTGCATGAGTGAGGAGACAATCGGTGAAATATTTTTATTTGATCCAGAGATAGAAAGAACTTTTAGAAAGAACAGAAGAAGGCAAAAGGCTAAAAAGATGGCTGAGAGAATCCCTGAGCCAGAAGTTGAGTTGGAGGTTCCAGTTGATGAAAGAGATAGGATAATCAGAACTTATACAGCACCAAGGTTTTTGGAGTTTGATCCAGGGGTTGCGAGGCCAGAAGTTCAGGCACAACACTTTGAGTAGAAACCTGTGATGTTTCAAATGCTGCAGAGCTTGGGGCAGTTTGGGGGGACAACTACAGAAGATCCACATTTACATTTGAAATCTTTTCTGGAGATCTGTGATAATTTCAAGTTGCAAGGAGTCACACCCGAGGCCTTGAGAATGCGGTTATTCCCTTTTTCTCTAAGGGACAGTGCAAAAACCTGGCTCGCTAATTTACCACCAGGATCTGTTCCTACCTGGAACAAACTGACTGAAACCTTTTTGTTGAAGTATTTCCCTCCAACAAGAAATGCACGATGTAGGAATGCAATCATGGCATTCAAGCAGGAGGATGAGTCTGTTAGCGAGGCATGGGAAAGATTCAAGGAATTGCTGAGGAGATGCCCAAACCATGGAATACCTTATTGTATTCAGATGGAGATTTTTTACAATGGGCTGAATGGTAATTCAAGAATGATGATAGATGCTACATCTGGAGGAGCATTGTTGGACAAGACATACAATGAAGCTTGTGAAATTTTGGACAAAGTGGCTGCTAATAATTATTTCTGGGAAATTCAAGAGCAGCAGCTATCTCCACTCCCAAGGTAGCAGGAATGCTGGAAGTTGATCCAATGAAAGTTCTAACTGCGCAAAAGGAGGCTCTGGGAGCAACTATGAAAAGCATTGAGAAAAATACCAGTCCAAGCAAAACAACTCCAATGTGTGCAGAACCCTCAGGACCTTTGGACTGTATATATTGTGGGGGAGCACACCAGTTTGAGGAATGTCCATCAAATCCAACATCGGTTTGCTATGTGGGAAACAGAAGTCATTATCATCAGACTAACAATCCATATTCAAACACTTACAACAGTGGTTGGAGAAATCATCCAAACTTTTCTTGGTCTGGACAAGGAAACCAAAATGTTGCATGAAGGGAGCAGCATTATAACAAAGGAGGTTATAATCATCAGCAGAGTCTAGAAGCTCTACCTCCGAAACAAGAGAAGACCATGGAGGAAATGATGAAGGAATTCATGACTCAAAATGAGGTGCGACTGAAAAATCAAGATGCTCTTATTCAGAGCCAAGCATCTTCTGTAAGGAGTCTGGAAGTGCAAATGAGGCAGTTAGCTAATGAATTGAGAAGCAGACCACCAGGAGCTTTGCTAAGTAACGCTGAGAATCCAATGAATGGAAAGGAACAATGTAAAGTTGTCACACTTCGAAGTGGAAAGCAGTTTGAAGAAAGAAGGGCTGAAAATTTGGAAGTAGGAGAAGGATCATCAGCAAGAGCTGCAGTACCCAAAGGAAATTTGCAAAAAGATAAGTTGCTGGAGAAGGAGGATGTATCTTCTAATTTGAGAGCAGAGGAAGATTCTGCGGTGAAACCTGCGGAGATGCCTGAAGGAAATATTCTTAAGACTAAGAGGAAATCTGGATTGGAGGAATATGATTATGCACCACCACCACCATACCCAACCAGATTCAAGAAGCAAAAAGAAGAGGAACAATTCAAGAAATTTCTGGAAATGCTCAAACAAATTCACATCAACGTACCCTTGGTGGAAGCACTTGAGCAGATGCCAATTATGTGAAGTTTTTGAAGGACATTTTGTCTAAGAAAAAACGGTTGAAGGAATTTGAAACAGTGTCATTGTTTGAGGAAGTAGGTGGACCTTTGAGGAGACAGATCCCAGCTAAGTTAAAGGACCCAGGGAGTTTCACTATCCCCTGTTCTATTGGAGGTCGAGATGTGGGTAGAGCTTTATGTGACTTAGGGGCAAGTGTAAATCTGATGCCACTGTCAATTTTTCAAAAATTGGGAATTGGAGGAGCTAGGCTTACTACCATTTCTCTTCAGTTAGCAGATAGATCCACTATACATCCTGAAGGGAAGATTGAAGATGTACTTGTGAGGGTGGATAAGTTCATCTTCCCTGCAGATTTTATTATTCTGGACTATGAAGCAGATAGAGAAGTGCCAATTATCTTGGGGAGACCATTTCTTGCTACAGGAAGGACACTGATTGATGTAGAGAAAGGAGAGTTGATCATGTGGGTACAAGATGAACAAGCTACTTTTAACTTGTTTAATGCCATGAAGGTTCATGATGATCCTGAGGAATGTTTTTCTGTGGAGATATTGGAGTCAGCAATCGAAGAATATTTTGAAGAAAATCATTCTGGGAAGGTAGATGATGTTGAGGAATTACCTAGTGAAGCTGCAACATGGATAGAGCAAGGGCAAAAGTTTGGGGGAGTACGACAATCATTTGAACTGCTGGACTTGTTGTCTAGAGAAATAAAAGGGACCAAGTCTTCTATGGAGGAACCTCCAGAGCTGACCCTGGAACCTCTACCTGCTCACTTGAAATATGCTTACTTGGGTGAATCAGATACATTACCTGTGATTATAGCAGCAAATTTGAAGGAAGAAAATGAGCAAAGTCTGCTGGAATTGTTGAAAAAGCACAAGCGAGCAATAAGATAGATATACATAGAATCTAAGGCTTGCGCAAACCCCTGCTCTTAAATAGATCGTTTGAAGGCAAAGCTTACCATAGACTGATGCGGTAAAAGTTCAATAGCAATAAACTCTCAACCACACACAAGAATAAAATATCAATCCGAGTTCTTCTCGCTTCGCCTACTAGAATACCGAGCTACTCAAGTGAAGTCTTATAGCTAAGCATGATTCAATCGTTGAGTAATTCTAATCATCTAATCATGCAATTCAAATCTAAGCTATCAATATAGGAAATGCAAGAATTTAAACACAAAATTTAATCGAACAATCCTTCTCACTATGGTAAACCAAGACAATCACAATACTCAAGTTAGGAAGATCGGATGTTGAATTGAGTAGAGATACAATCAAATTTGGCTAATCATTGTTGCAAACATTATTTAATCCCTAGGAGATTGTGCAATCGACCCTACACTCGATAACCCCTTGTCACGGTGAGCTACCGGTTGATGATCTAGAACTAGCAAACAGTCACGTTATTTAGCCCTAGACCACTCCAAATGGTTCGTCAATTATCGCCCTACGACCTAGCACCACACATGGATTGGAACTAAAATCGTATGAATTAACACTATTCACCACGATTCCACCCGCGTATTGGCTGCAGCGTTCACGTCAACTACCTCCTAAGTTAGCTATTACCTACACCTAAGAGGTAAGGAACAAGCTCTAGTGAAATCCAAACTCTCAAAGGAAAGTAAACATACAATTCTCATGCCAAATTCTCATGCATCCTTCCTCAAATCAACATCCAAAACAGTTTAGAGCTTCATATCTTTCAATTGTACAATTACAATTTGGAATACAATGTACGTCATTACAATTTGAAGGTAGAAATAAGAAATCTTCCCCAATTTGGATTGGTTGGCTTGATCCACCACTTTGATCTTCAATCTCTTACAAGTGTTGATGAATTTAGCTCCTAGAAGCTCTAGGACTAGGATGAATTTGAAATGGAAAAATAGAATCTAGGGAGAAATCTACTATCGTATGTGAAAAGTGACAAAAAACTCCAAAAATAACCGCTCATCCCCCTTTTATATGCAAGCAATCAGGCCCTCGGATCGCCCGGTCGAAGTTTGGCTCGCCCGGGCCACCAAAAAACTGCCAGAAACCGCCAAAAACCGGCTTGGCTCGGCCGATCGAAATCTGGCTCGACCGAGCCAAGCCCCAGCCCGTCCTCGCTCGACCGATCCTGCACAGGCTCGACCGGTCGAGCTCTCTGAATGCCCGCTCGACCGATCCTGCACAGGCTCGACCGGTCGAGCTCTCTGAACGCCCGCTCGACCGATCCTGCACACGCTCGACCGGTCGGAGCCTCCAAACTTCCAAAACCTTGCGATTTTCCTCCAAAACTCCACCAAATATGCTTGTTTATGCCAAAAACCTATCCTACACAAGTCAAACACACAAAATACGAAAACACAAACAAAATACGACAAAACATATGATACGGGAGTAAAATAACCACAAACAAGCATGTTCACATATCAAAATACGGGTCATTTTACGCACGTATCATAACCCCCAAACTTAAACCTTTGATTGTCCTCAATCAAAACAAAGCAAAGTAATCAATCTACCTCATCAAACAACCTCATAGCTCATCATAGTCATCTTAGCATGCTCTTATAAAACGAGATTATCACCTAATTTTGTGACCCGGTTAATGCCAACGACTCAAACCACTCATCAACGTTGGATAAAGAAATGAAAGCACTCCCTCACGTGTTTAGGGTTTGAAGAGTTCTCTCATGCACAAGATATCGAGCACAATTTCCATAAGCTTGAAACAATTCTCACCACTATACTACAACGAGTTGGCTCCTAAAATCACAAAGGTCTTTGTTTTTGGTTATAACGTGGCTTACTAAAAGGTAAGTGGTTTTGGGCCAAAGTGACTAAACTTCTCAATTTCCCAAAACCCCCAAACTTATTTTCTTCAATCCACTTCCAACCTCGAGGCTTTTCAATCACCATTCTCATATACTTCTTTCTTTTTCTTTTCTTTCCTTTCTTTCTTTTCTCATTCTCTTTTTCTAGCACCCTCAATTTTTTCGTGGGGCTCTTCATTTTCTTCTCTCTTTTCCTTTTCTTTTGTTTTCTTTTTCTTCTTTCCTTCGAAGTACCAAAATTTTGTTGATACCCCCTTTTTCTAGGATTCACATCAATCCATACTCAAACATTTATTGCCTCAACAATCCTAACTCCAAGATACCAAACAACTCCCAACCCAACTCTCAACTCCGTATTCACCCTCATACACTCATTCCCCCAAAATATGTCCTAATAATTTGAAGAAAATTCACCATTAAGCTCAATCACGGAAATCAAGGGTATGAAGGGCTAAATTATAATATCAACCACCTTATACTCCCGAAGTGAAAGGTAGGGCTAAGAATCGATGGCCTAAGATCATTTTTTAGTTACCAAACCCATATCAAATAGATAGAGAATATATTCAAGTTCTAGATCTTGTGCTCTCAACCTTGCCACTCACAATCGAAATAGATATTCAGCCACAGAGAAGGTTGAATCCCAATATGAAGGAAGTAGTGAAGAAAGAAGTGATCAAATGGCTGGATGCAGGGATTATATTTCCCATTTCTGATAGTTCTTGGGTAAGCCCTGTGCAATGTGTTCCCAAGAAAGGTGGAGTCACAGTAATTCAGAATGAGAACAATGAAATGATCACTACAAGGACAGTAACTGGATGGAGAATTTGCATTGACTATAGAAAGTTGAATGATGCAACAAAGAAGGATCACTTTCCTTTACCATTTGTAGATCAGATGCTGGATAAGCTAGATGGACAAGAGTTTTACTGCTTTTTGGATGGATATTCAGGTTATCATCAAATAGCAATAGCTCCAGAACATCAAGGGTTAACCACATTTACTTGTCCTTATGGAACATTTGCCTTTAGAAGGATGCCTTTTGGATTATGCAATGCTCCAGCAACATTCCAGCGTTGTATGATTGCTATTTTCTCAGAGATGATAGATAATGGATTGGAGATTTTTATGGATGACTTCTCAGTATTTGGGAAGGATTTTGAAGCATGTCTGGTGAATTTGGAAAATGTTATGCAATTATGTGAGAAATCACAATTGGTACTGAATTGGGAAAAGTGTTGTTTTATGGTACAACAGGGAGTAGTTTTGGGACATAAGATATCAAAAGCTGGAATGGAAGTTGATCCAGCCAAAGTAGAGGTGATAGAAAAGATGGCAGTACCAAGTTCAGTCAGAGCAGTTAGGAGTTTTCTGGGACATGCGGGATTTTACCGAAGATTTATAAGAGAGTTTTCAAAAATTGCAAAGCCCCTATCTGAGTTGCTAGAGAAAGATAGGAAATTTGAGTTTTCTCCAGAATGTATGGAAGCATTCTTGAAGCTGAAGTCTGCTCTAATTTCTGCACCAGTTATGCAACCACCAGACTGGAATTCTCCATTTGAACTTATGTGTGATGCCAGCAATTTTTCTCTAGGAGTAGCTTTGGGGCAGAGAAAGGAGAAGATATTCAGGGTGATTTACTATGCAAGTCGAACTCTTGATGGAGCTCAGAGAATTATACGACCACAGAGAAAGAGTTGTTGGCTATGGTGTTTGCTTTTGACAACTTCAGATCATATCTGGTGGGGTCCAAAGTAATTGTGTATACAGACCATTCAGCAATTAAGTATCTAATGGCCAAGAAGGATGCTAAGCCGAGGTTAATCAAGTGGATATTGCTATTACAAGAGTTTGATATTGAGATCAGAGACAAGAAAGGGACTGAAAATCAAGTAGCAGACCATCTTTCCAGACTGGAAAACTTAAATGGAGAAGAAGAGATTGAGCAAGTAAATGATAAATTTCTAGATGAGCAGCTGATGAGATGTGAAGAGGAAGCCCCATGGTATGCTGATATAGCTAACTATTTGGCTACTGGGAGGAAACCTTATGGAGTCAAGGGGCAGAAGTTGAAGAGATTTCTCCATGATGTAAAGTATTATTATTGGGATGATCCAATGCTGTACAGACAAGGATCAGATCAGGTCTTTAGGAGATGTGTACCAGAGAAAGATATGCAAGCAATTTTGGCAGACTGCCATGCTGCAGCATATGGAGGACATTATGGTGGACATAGAACAGCTGCAAAAGTTCTTCAGTCAGGTTTCTTTTGGCCCACTATTTTTAAAGATTCATTCTCGTTTGTGAAGAATTGTGATAGATGTCAGAGGGTTGGAAACTTGCCTGCTAGAAATGCAATGCCACTGAACAACATAATCGAGGTAGAACTGTTTGATGTATGGGGAATGGACTTTATGGGCCCATTTCCAATGTCTTTTGGGAATGAATATATTTTATTGGCAGTAGATTATGTGTCTAGATGGGTTGAAGCATGTGCTTGCGCCCGTAATGATTCAGCTACAGTAATGAAGTTCCTCCACAGAAACATTTTTACCAGATTTGGCACACCAAGAGCTTTAATCAGTGATGAAGGCACTCACTTCATCAATAAAAGTTTGTCTACAATGTTGGCTAAGTATAATGTTACCCACAGAGTTTCCACAGCTTATCATCCACAAACTAATGGGCTAGCAGAGCTTTCCAACCGGGAAGTAAAGAGTGTCCTTGAGAAGGTGGTGAATGTGACCAGGAAGGATTGGTCTAAGCACCTAGATGATTCACTCTGGGCTTACAGAACTGCTTATAAAACTCCTTTGGGAATGTCACCTTACAGGTTGGTTTTTGGGAAAGCTTGTCACTTACCTTTGGAGTTGGAACATAAAGCGTATTGGGCAACAAGGAAGTTGAACTTAGATCCAAAATGCAGTGGTGCAAGAAGGATGTTGCAGTTGAATGAGCTTGATGAACTGAGGCTGCAGTCATATGAAAATGCTAAATTGTACAAAGAGAGGGTCAAGAAATGGCATGATAGCAGGATTTCTGAGAGGAAATTTGAAGAAGGACAGAGAGTTTTATTGTTCAACTCCAGGCTGAAGTTATTCCCAGGGAAGCTGAAATCTCGGTGGTCATGACCTTTTGTAGTGGTCAAAGCGTATCCACATGGAGCAGTGGATTTGAAGAATAAGGATACTGGAGAAACATTCAAAGTAAATGGAGCTAGGGTGAAACATTATCATGGAGGAAGCATAGACAGGGAAAAGGCGTCCATTTCCATTGAAGAGCCTTAAGCATCGGAGCCCCTGAACCATTGGAAAGAATTTCATCAAAATAGCATAAAAATTGGTTCAGGGAGTAATATCTTTAATTTATTGCATTTTATTAATTCGGCTTTTTATTAGTTTAATAGTATTTGTCTTTGTTTGCTATAGCATGTAAATAGCATGATTTCTGTATAATAGGTAGTTAACTTTTATGCATTAGAGTAGTATATAGTAAAATCATATAGGTTAGAGTTTATTTTTTTTAATTTTATTGTATTAGATTAAGGAAAATTAATTATATAAAAAAAAATGGTTTTATGCGCTGATTTTGAATTAATATTTGCAGAGAGGGACACATGGAAGGCAAATAACCGCTGAGGAACTGTCGCTGCTGATGTCATCGGAGGCAGAATCATTTTTTTGGCAGGTTTATTTGTGGTGGTTAAATTTTAAATTTTATAATGTGTCGTTTCACAAGAAGTCGAAGGGTTTCCTAGTTTTATATATATATTTTCTGCATTTGAGAATTCTGAAAAAGAAAACTTCACCACTTTGGGTAATTGGAAGAGGAAAGCGACAAACTGAACGAGATAAAGCCGAGGGTCTGTGAGGTTAAAGAATCAATGTAAGTACTCTGTCTCTTTTATTTTATTTGTTGATTTTGCGAACTGCGATTAGTGAGAGAACATGGAGAAACATGCAGCCAACGGTAATTTTCAAGTTTGAACTTTCTGAAAATTGTTTGGGAATTTTGGTTTTTCTGTAAATTCTGGTATGAAAAATTCTTGTGAATTCCATGTTTGAAGTTTGAGGACACTACATTGTGATGGGTAGTCGATTTTTAGGGCTAAAATGTGGTATGTTTTACGCATGCGAGACAAAAAGGGGTAGGATATTTCTTTCCTAGGGTTGCTTGAAAATTTTGAATTCGAGTAAAGGAAATTGCCTAAACCTCCCATTTTTTTTTCTTGAGTCTGTAAACCAAACTTTCTGAATTATTTACTGGAGCATAAAGTTTGGGGGAGGGTATTTTCCTTGCTTGGATGAACTGTTGAGAGATAGGTTGTTTTTGTTAGAATTTGGGAAATTTATCTGTGCATTGTGTTTGAAAAGATATCTAGTGTTTATTTTCTGATTTGGGTTGAGTACATAAATATCCGGGATGAAAACTAAACAACCCGCGAAAAGAAAGCCTGGTTCAGTAGCAGAAAGTCCAACCCCTAGTCCTGTAAAAAAAGGGAGAGCACAGGAAAAGCCAGTGCGAAGGTCCAGCCGAACTGCAGTTGCAACTATGGCGAGAAGGAATGCAAAACTTCCTAAGACAAGTGCAGACAACCCTGTGGAGGTGCACGATGAGGATATACCTGTTGCAAAGAAGGAAACACAATCTGAGAAAGCAAAAAGGGAGAGAGAAGGTCTGAAGAAACTGGTTCATGCTGCTAAACAATTGCAACTGATTGAAGTAGAAAGGGAAAAATCAGTAGGAAGTAAGAGGGCTAACCCATCTACCTCAAGCAAGAAGAAGAAGGAGTCAAGTGCAGCCCAGAAAGAGCAAGAGAAGCAAACTTCAAAAGTTCAACCCAAGAAAACAGTTATCCCAGTAAGAGAATCGAGACAAAAGAAGGTCGAGGATAAGAAGCAGTCTGAGGAGGAAATTTCTGAGAATGAAGAAAGTGAGGATGTAGAGCGAGAAGAAGAAGCAAGCCAAGAGAGTGAGAAAGCTAATGCAGAATCTGAGGATGAACAGAACTCAGAAGAAAGTGATGTTGCTGCATCAGAAGAGCAAGTGTCAAGTGAACAAGAATCAGAAGAAGAGTTGGAAAAGTCAGAAGCTGAAGAAGAGGAATCTAGTGAAGAAGAGGACAAATCAGAGGAAGAAGAGGAGGAACCACCAAAGAAAGTTAACAAAAGAAAGAGGGAAGAAGAAGTTCCAACCAACAAGCAAGAGCCTATCCCAAGAAATCCTAAGACAGGAAGGAGGATTAAAGTGGTGGCAGTGAAAGAAGGAGAGACATCTGGCAAGTCTCAGAAAAAGGAGCAAATCAAGAAAGGGAAAACAAAGGTGGATGAAGGAAAGGTTTTGACTCCAGATGAAATCGACAATCTTCCAAAATTCTCATCCAAGTTGCACAAGGAAAAGATGAAGTTTGTCATGGAAAGGCAGCTGTTAATCGAAAGAGGATTCAAGAACTTGAAAGTTTTACCTGCGGATTTGATGAAGCAGATTGAGTAGCAGGGGTGGGAAAATTTTGTGGTACCACCGCCTTTTCCTATCATCGCATTGGTCAAAGAGTTCTATGCAAACTGTGAACAACCATACACTGAGAGGCCTGAAATTGTTGCTATTGTCCGAGGAAAAGAAGTAAGGTTAAATGCTGAAGCTATTCATGAGGTATTCGGAACTCATGCTCCAGAACCCGATGAGTTCATGGAGATCTGTCTTGCACCCACAAAGAAGCAGTTAGGCAACGCCTTGAAGGTGGTAGGACTCCCAGGAGCACATTGGAATGATGAGGCAAAAGATAACAAATACGTGCTTTCCAAGTTCCATCATTCGGAGGCAAATTTGTGGCTGCAGTTTCTGAAGAACAGGATTAGTCCAACTACCCATAACACCAACATTGGTCAGGACCGCATCCTGATGATTGCTGCCATTCTGAAGGGTGAACCGATCAACTACGCACCATTTTTGGTTGATGCTGTTGGTTACTCTGCCTCGAAGGAACGAGGACCACTTTTCTGTCCTTCATTGATTTCTGAATTGTGCAAGAAAGCTGGAGTTCCCTTTCATGATGAAGAGCCGCGCAAGACTATGAGAACTCACATCAATGTCGGATATCTGCGCCAAAGGCATGAGAACTCCCAGAAAAGAGAAGGAGTGGAATCCTCTTCAGCTGACCAAACTTCTGTGCAAAACTGCAGGGTAAATTGGATGACATCTTATAGCAAAGCACCCAAATCCTGAAGGAATTTGAGGACCTTCACACTATGATGATGGAGATGCAGTTTCAAACTGAAGAGTTGGTGAAGAAGGTGGAAGGCAAGAAAGCTGAGAAAGGAATGTCTGCTGTGGGAAAGAAAAAGAAGCCTACTTGAGGCTGTGGTCAACTCTAAACTCTACCCTTTTGAACAAAAACTCCGTTTTAAATTTGTGTTTGTGTGGATGTGTTGGGTGATTATTTGAACCCGTTGTTTTTTTTAGTTTGTTTGGTTTAAGTTGATGTCTTTATTTTGAATGGATGTTTAGTTTGTCTAGTTGATGGTTTAAGTGAATGTTATGAAGTATTGATAGTGTGTCTATTATCTTGTCTTGAGATTAATGATGCAGGTGTGTGAGTAATCTCTTTCTCTCGAAATTTCATGAATGATGATTGAGTGATCGAGAGTCAGCCCCCAAGATTTTCAAGTTTAATCTTAGGATGATGGACTAGCTTGAAGAACAAAGTTTGTGGTTATTAGGTTTTTGAAAACCTGATATGCTACGTGCTTTAGTTTAAATGGTACTTTAGTTGTGCTGAGAAAAGAACATGTGAGATGCCACCTACCTGAAAATGTGTTGGGAAATTTGTCTAAGTTTCCCTCCCTCAGTAGCTACTTGTATAGATCTTAGTTTTGGTGGATCAAATCCTAAGTCCTACCAGCGTCAGTTGTCTCTAGATAGCTCTAGTTCTCAAATGTAAAGTCCTGTTTAGGTCTTTTTGAGTTGTAAGTCGCAGCTGATCAAGACTCATGCTGACACTGTTCACCAGCATGAGAAATGCTTACCACTGGTTACTGTTCACCAGTTGGGAAAAGTTTCATCAGGTGGCGGTTGACAGAGACTCGTGCTGACACTGTTCACCAGCATGAGAAGAGCTAATGACTGGTTACTATTCACCAGTTGGGAAGGATTTCACCAGCAGGCGGCTGACAAATCCTACCAGCAGAATACGTGTTCTCACTGACACTATTCACCAGCGGTGAAGCCACCAGTCATGGGAGATTCCAAGAGTTAACATCAGACATATTGGTAGACTTAGATTGTGCCAGCGCAAGTCACCAGCAGAGACTGTCAGCACAAGATCACCAGAATGATCTACCAGTCGGATGTTACCAGCAGAATTCCAGATTCTCTCTCCCAGAGTCTTAGAGACAAAAAGAAGATTCGTCGAGGAATTAACTGACAGAGTATGACTTTAAGGAGGATACCTTAAAGTCCATCAGTTACAAGACACCTGTCTCGATTCCTCGTACTGACGAATAGTGCCGTTCTGACATAAAGAGATCAATGTCAGATAAAGCGGACAAAAGTATGGCACTTTCCAGAAAAACATACCTGCCGCCGTCAGAAGGACATGCAAGGACAGAGACCTTTTCCGGATGTGTCCAAACGGCTAGAAGATTTGAATGGGATCCCGCGTCTATAAATACCTGGGATCCATCAACATTCAATACTCTTCTCCCTCGCTCAACTACCGAAAGTCTGAAACTTTATTGCAAGCAAGCAAAACACTTTCGAGGCCTTTCTAAAGGCTATCCGTGTGTTGATTTATCAAACACGAGACTTCAAGCTTCCAGCTTGTAAGTTACTGATCTCTTTGGTGCTCTTTCTCTTCCGAGGAAGTTCACAGCAGCTCTTGTGCCAGCCAGCACTTGAGTTATCACGGGCAGTTTGCCGTATTGAGAAGATACGTTCTTGGGAGAACTAAACACCCAGTGAAGCTGTGGAGGTTGAAGTGACGTGCTCGCACTCCACCAGCTGATCAGAGTTGAAGAAGGAAACAAGGCCGGGAGCGGTTGATCTAGTGAACTGGTGGACGAGGCATTCACCAGCTAGAGATAGATCGTAGGACTCTTGTACCTGATTACTCTTAGTGAATTTCCAGTGCTACGACTGGAGAGTGGACGTAGATCAGTTGATCGAACCACTATAAATCCTTTGTCTTTATCAGTTTTCTGCATTACATTCTTATTTTAAACCCAGCACCCAAGTGCTGGTGTATACTCTGAAAACTGATAACTGTGTAAACAAGGGCTAAATATTCTAAGTTTTTGAATCACCAGCTGACAGGTCCCAGTCAGTTGGTTAACCAGCAAGTGCAAGAAAGCGTTTACTCTTTCTTTATTTCCGCTGCTAACGTGTTAAACTCTGAAAAATCGGGACCAACAAGTGGTATCAGAGCGAGGTTCTTATAGACCGATTGTTTCTGAGTCGCTTAGGACCGAGATCCACGTTTCCTTGCACTTCTTTGCTTGTCTGTTGATTAGCTCAGGTACACGAAGATGAATACTCCGAAGCTACTCGACTACAAGCCTGAGAAGCATGATATATGGCGAAAGAGGTCGCTCATTTCTCTGAAGAGCATCCATCCGGAAATGAAAGATGTGCTGGAGAAAGGGCCAATCGAGATCACCAAGATACAACACCAGCTAGGAGATCGTCCAGCTGCTGTGATCCCAAAGCCTCAAGACGAATGGAACACCGAGGACAGGAAGCGGAATCAGTTGGATTCCATTGCTCACGAGTTGATCCTGGCTTCTCTTCCAGAGTCGCTGATGGAGGAAGCCCTCCAGTTTGACAATGCCAAGGGAGTATGGGATTACCTTGATAGTCTATGTCAAGAAACTGATCAAATGAAACGCAACAAATTGCAGGTTGCAGTGGACAAGTACGAGTCCTTCCAGATGTTGCCTGGAGAAACCATCAAGGAGATGGAGGCGAGATTCAACGCCATCGTCAGCGAGCTAAAGTCACTGGACAGGAAGTGCTCAAATGAAGATCTTAATGCCAAGATCCTGCCCAAGATGCCCAAGGAGGACTGGTTCGTGAAGACCACAGCTCTGAAGGAGAAGGACCTGTCCAAGATGACTCCCAAGGAGTTATTTGCTCAATTGCAGGCACACGAGTGGGATATCCAGATGGTAAACAAGAATGAGGCCATCCGGAACATGGGATCCCCCAGCATCAAAGCTCAAGACGAAGCTTACTTCGTCAAGAAGGACTTCAAATGGAAGCCCAAGAAGCCCTTCCATGCTGACAGACCTGCTGCCCAGCACAACCAGAAGAAAGAGATCCCAGCCACATCGGGATCTAACTCAAAAGACAGCGAGAGCTCTATCGCTGACCTTGAGCAACAAATGAAAAGACTGGCCGTTCTCCTGGAGAAAGCCAAGTCGAAACAGGGAGTATCTCTAAGCTCAACTGACGGAAAATTCGTCAAGAGAGATCCCCGTGCTTGCTATCAGTGCCAATCCCCTGATCATCTTAAGTTTGAATGTCCACAGGTGGATAAAGATGAGCGGGAAAGGCTGAAGAAGCTCTTCGAAGAGCGTGCATCGAAAGCCGTTGCCAAGGCTATGCTGACCAGGACAGAAGTTCCTGACATTCCTGACCATGACGACGGAGAGTATGAGTCAGATGAAGAGTCAGAAGAGGAAGCTCTACTGGCACTTATGGCAGCCTTCAGAGAAGAATCAGCTGAAGGAAGTGCTGACAGTGAAGAGGCACTTGCAGCTGATGATCAGGTACAATCATCAGCTCCCCTAATGCATATCATGCCTTCTCACATTTTAGACGATTCTGAGTCGCGTTGCTCCGACTCAGAAGCTGTCACAATAGACATTCTTCAACAAGAATTTTTAAAATTTTATGAAATAAAGAATGTCTTGGCTGGAGAAAATGCTTTGCTGAAAGATCAAATTTCTGTTTTGACCAAGGAGATTGAAAAATCGAGGTCAATCAGTGAAGAGCTAGCCACTTTGAAAAAGACTCACTTTGAGTTGCTCCAAGATTTTCAAATTGCAAAAACTGAGTGAGATAATTTTCACAATCTCGTTCTGGAGCAAGAAAATAGAATAAATTTTCTAAATAAAGGCTCAAAAGACTTGGAAGCAGCTCTAAGTCATTGGAGAAAGCCTTCTGATAAGTCCGGGTTGGGATTTACAAAGGATTTGAGCATAAACCAGCCCGAACAAATCACTACTGGTAAGGGTAAGGGCAAACTGGTAAGTGCATCAGCACCAGCTGGTAATACCAGTCAGTCCCGAATGGCTAATCAGCATAGGAACCATAAGTCCAGATACATAGGTGAGTCATCACGACAAAATCCTCAACTGGCAAGATCCTCTGCTGACAGGACGCCAGCACACCCAAGGACGCAGACTAAGCCAAAATATTCTAAGGCAAGGAAGTCAGCGTCAGCTGCCAGTGGGATCCGACAGCCAGCACCAGCTGTCAAGGGATTCCACGCACAACCTCTTAAGTATGCCAGTCACCAGCATACTTACAAGGGATCCAAATCTCAGAGAAATTCTGAGAGAAGGACAATACCTGATAGGAGGAACACCTATCAGAGGCACGAGCCCAATCAAAAGTTTTCACAAAGGGCTATGAATGCTAACCGTGGTGGTCCACGTCCTCAGGGACCACCAAGGCAACACAATGTACCGGAAAAGCATTTCCGAAGCTCCCAGCGGAAGCGTACTTCCAAAGGAGATACACACACAACCTCACCTTCCCAAAACAAACGCATTCATTATTTCAAAAGGAAGGGAAAGGCTGTTAATGATGTCAGCAAGGATAAAACCAAGCTGAAAATCACCCAAGTCTGGATTCCGAAAGGAATTATCCAGCGATCTAACCCTGCAGGACCCGCAGAAGATCGGGGACCTAAATGAATCTCATTTCTTTCTTGCAGGTACAGGATCATGCGACACAGCTTCATAGATCGAGCGAGTGGATCATAGACAGTGGTTGCTCCGCTCACATGACTGGTGAAGAATTTCTATTTTCAGATCTTACCAAGGTCAAAGGACCTCCAGTCATATTCGGTGATAACTCAAAGGGCAGAGTTATCAGCAAGGGCTGCATCGAGAAGGACGATGTCAGAATCATAAATGTATCCCTTGTCACCAACCTCAAGCACAACCTCCTAAGCATCAGTCAGCTGTGCGACTACGGGTACACAGTTACCTTTGAGAAATCAGAGTGCCAGATCAAAGACAAGGAATCTGGCGAGACCAAGCTGAGAGGTGTTCGCAAAGGAGGACTGTATGTCGTCGACTGGCATAGCGGGAAGACTGACTCATGCTTCGTGGCCACCAGTTCCATGGAAACAAACTGGCTGTGGCACAAAAGGTTAAGTCATCTGAATTTCAAAACTATTAACTATCTGACTAAGCATGATCTTGTAGATGGTCTTCCCAAGGGCGGGTTCAAGAAGGAAGGAATTTGCAAGGCTTGCCAGCAAGGCAAACAAACTAAGAAGTCCTTCAAGAACCAGTCGCCAGTCTGCCCCAGTACCAGTCAGGTACTCGAACTGCTACATATGGATCTTTTTGGACCAGTAGCACCTCAAACCATTGGAGGACGACGATATTCGCTGGTGGTAGTCGATGACTACTCGCGCTACACATGGGTAAAGCTTCTCAGAACCAAGGATGAGGTGAAGATCATTCTTCCAGAGTTGATCATCCAAGCTCAGAAACAGAGAGAAGCTGTGGTGAAGCGGATTCGTTCGGACAATGGGACTGAATTCTGCAACAGTCTGCTGATGGATTTTTGCGCGGAAGCTGGTATCAAACATGAAAGATCTACACCTAGGCAACCGCAGCAAAATGGACTGGCAGAACGTAGGAACAGGACACTGAAAGAAGCGGTCCGGTCCATGCTGGCAGAGTCCGGCTTAGGACAGAGTTTCTGGGGAGAAGCGTTGGTGACGGCCTGCTACACTCAGAATAGAAGCGGGATCAACGACAGACTCCAGAAAACTCCCTACGAAGTTTATTTTGGTCGTAAGCCTTCTATAGCTCATCTCCGTGCTTTCGGTTCACCATGTTATATCCATAATAATGGCAAGTCTAAGTTAAATGCTTTTTCGCCTAAGGCTGATGAGGGTGTCTTTGTCGGATATGGACATCCCTCTCACAAGGGCTATAGAGTATTTAACAAGACCACCAAACTTGTGGAAATAACATGCAATGTTGTTTTTGATGAAGCTACTTTAGTGTGCAGGACCTTACGACAACTGGCTGAAGATGTTCCTGAGGTCAATGATGTCGTTGATCAGTTGGGCAGGAATTCTTCCGATACTCAACCAACTGGTTCGACTAGACCTATGACTGGATCATCTTCACAACCAGTTCCCTCGGTTGCCCATCAGCAAACCGGGAGGGTCGGTGATGCAAATGACCTTGCTGAGACCTTACACTCAATCTCCCTGAGTGGATCTAGCAACAATCAAGGGGGAATTCCGACTGGAATCTTTGAGCCAGAAGATAACAATGAACCAGCTGGAATGGAGGTACCAGCTGATACTGACATCGTTGGTGAAGGTTCGGGAAGTCAGTCAGACAGTGAAGCTGATGAAGAAGTTCTAACTGGTGAAGGTCAACCACCAGTTGCAGTTCCAGCTCCGACTGGTGAAAATGTGGAAGCACCAGTCATCAGGACAGATGAACCTATTTCACAGCCGGCACCAGCAGTCGCTGGTTCTCCCAAATGGCTGAGGGATCACCCATCCGATGCTATTCTCGGTGATCCAGAAGGTTCTGTCCAGACTCGCCACGGCAGTGCGCTCCTAAGTTGCTTTATTTCTCAAATGGAACCTACTTCCATAGGAGTTGCGCTAGAATCTGCTGATTGGATTAATGCCATGCAAGAAGAGCTTGCTGAATTCACTCGCAACAATGTTTGGGACTTGGTGGAGAGACCATCACACCAGTCAGTGATTGGCACCAAGTGGGTCTTCAAGAACAAGCAAGATGAGAATGGCACCGTGGTCAGAAACAAAGCTCGTTTAGTCGCCAAAGGTTACAGGCAATGTGAAGGCATCGACTTCGACGAGACCTTCGCACCAGTTGCAAGAATGGAGGCGATACGGCTGTTCCTTGCGTATGCAGCGTATCACGGATTCACGGTATTTCAGATGGACGTGAAGAGCGCCTTCTTGAATGGCGAACTAAAGGAGGAGGTTTATGTCGAGCAACCTCCAGGCTTTGAGATAGGCACCAAAGTGTACAAGCTGAGAAAGGCCCTGTATGGATTGAAACAGGCGCCCAGGGCTTGGTACGAAACGCTGTCACAATTCCTAACCAGTAATGGATTTCGGAAAGGGAAGATTGATAGGACTCTCTTCCTTCTCAAGGATGGAAGTGACATGCTAATGGTGCAGATCTATGTTGATGACATCATATTCGGATCAAGGAATATATCTCTCTGCGAGAAGTTTTCTCAACTGATGCAGACGTCATGTCAAATGAGTATGATGGGCAAATTAACATACTTCCTAGGACTCCAGGTCCAGCAGTCAACTGATGGGATTTTCATCAGTCAACGGAAGTATATCAAGGACTTAATCCAGAAATATTGCCCAGAGAAAACTAAGTCCCTAAGGATACCAATGAGCACCAGCTGTCAGATATTTCTTGATGAACAAGGTGAATCAGTTGATCCTACCATTTACCGAGGAATTATTGGATCACTTCTCTATCTCACAGCCAGCAGACCCGACATCTCGTACTCAGTCGGAGTGTGTGCCAGATTTCAAGCCAATCCGAAAAGGTCACACATGGAAGCTGCCAAAAGGATAGTGAAATATCTGAAGGGGACTGAATCTCTTGGAATATGGTATCCCAAAAATGATGAGCTCACACTCATTGGATATTCAGATTCAGATTTTGCTGGATGCAGTATAGATCGAAAGAGTACCAGTGGTACGTGTCAGTTTCTAGGACACAAGCTAATCAGTTGGTTTAGCAAGAAGCAGCACTCAGTTGCTACATCTACCACTTAAGCTGAATATGTTGCCGCTGCCAGTTGCTGTGCTCAAATTATTTGGATCAAGCAACAACTGGAGGATTATGAAGTGGACACTGGCTGTGTACCCATCTATTGCGACAACAACAGTGCTATGTGCATCACAAAGAATCCGGTTCATCATTCCAGAACCAAGCACATAGACATTCGACATCACTTCATACGTGATCATGTCGAGAAGAAGGATGTCAGCGTAGACTACATCAGAACTGAAGATCAACTGGCTGACATCTTCACCAAACCCCTTCCAGAAGCAAGATTCAAGGAGTTGTGCATCAAACTCGGTCTTATGGAGATTGATGTGAGCCCAAGTGTTGAGGAAGAATGAGTCCCAGCTCTCATTCTGTTCTTGATCTTCTGAAGGACGCTGATTACGACTAAGTCCAAGCTCTTAGTTGTTTTTATTTAAGTGGTATCTCAAGCTCACTGATGGTTCCTACTGGCGGAACTTATCCCTTAATTGTCCAAGGAAATGAGTCCCAGCTCTCATTCCGAAGTTGCCAGCACAAACCATCAGTTGAAGCGAAATTGGGTCCCAGCTCCCAATTTCAAGCGATGATGAGGAGAGGATTTCTTGAAGAGAAGATAATGCGGAATAAAATTGAGTCCAAGCTCTCAATTTTCTTAATCTTTCAAGTTGTCAGCAGACAACTGGCGAATTTCCTATGACTGATGAAATTGAGCCCCAGCTCTCAATTTATCGAAGTACTCGGGAGCCAGTCGTAAGTACCAGTTGTCAACTGGTACCCCCTTCCGCAACTGATGTGCCTTCCTCTTCCATGGAAGTATCAGCGCAGCCAATCTCCGAGATCCATCCTCCTGCGCAGCTTCTTGCACTCATTGATGCCAGGATGGATCAGCGCTTCGCCACCTTCCGAACTGAAATTGCTCAACAAATGGAGTCCATCACCGCCGGTGTCTCCACCTTTTTGGCGCGGATCCAAGAGGGGGAAAGGGTGCGAGCACTGGCTGAAGCAGAGAGAGCCCGACTTGCTGAGGAAGAGAGACGGATTGCTGCTGAGGAAAGGCTGAAGAGAGAACAAGACATGGCCGCACTTACAGAGATCATGAGGTCTATCACAAGCGCGAGAACTCAATCACCAGGATCATCATCCAAGCCATAGTCTAGTTTCTCTATTTTGTTGTAAGTAAATATGTATCAGCTAGTCTAGTCAGTTACCAATTCCTGTACTTGTAATTGCTCCATCACTAATGGAATGCTGACTGACAAGTTGATGACAACCTCTCATTGTCCAACAATTGTCAAGTATTTACTTACCAGCTGAACTTACACATCCAGTGTAATCAGCACCAGCACTCGTCTACATACTTTAAATCTATTTTTGCTCTGATCTCAATTTTCATATTTTAAACGAGCAATATCCCTCTTAGTTTGAGGGGGAAGATTTTAGTTAGAGCTGATGTGAGGAAGTGGTTTCATGGGTTTAGATCTGATAGGCTTATTTGTAAAACCCTGAAATCTTCTGTAACTTTCCTCATCAGCTGAGTGCTCGCTGGTTAGGCTTTGATCGCACCAAAAAGGGGGAAATTGTTGGGAAATTTGTCTAAGTTTCCCTCCCTCAGTAGCTACTTGTAT
>JAPKLW010000429.1:78257-185160 GCA_026898455.1 Plectranthus barbatus
ATACGTGCACTTGCGTATAAATTCCATAGCTACTAGCACAACAACAGCGAGATTTAGTCCAATCTTGGTCAAAGTCAAATTTGGGACTCAAATACCTCAAACAAATCTTTTCCTTAAGCTTAAGCCCACAAGATATTCCACCACTAGTATAAATAGCCATGTAATTAGATTTTTATTTAATCTTTCATCGAGTCTTTGTTATTTCAAGAATTGGGTCGTACCTTTATTTTTCTTGTAAGTTTTTATTAGGAAATTTAACAACATATTTAATTTTGTGTTTCTTTCTATGATGAGTGGCTAGAAACCCTTGCGAGTTCTAGGGTTATGAACAATCAATCTTGAATGCATGTGTAGATGAATGATAAACACTCATTTTATGCATTTTACTGATGTGAATCTGATCACTTTTGACCGTAGACTAAACCATTTTCTGAGAATTTTATATGTTATTTATAGTCTTTAAAAGATTATTACGTTTGGGTTGGTTTGTGGTTGTTTATGCAGATTTCATGCACAATTGAGCCGTTTACAAGATTTTACTAAGTGTCATAGGGCCAATCGATGCTAACTTGCAGCGGGGAAGTGAAGAAGTGAGAAAAGACCGAAGAAAAAGCCGAATTCCCGTTCGTGACAAATTCGGCGACCTAATTACATAATCGGCGATCGCCGATTTCGCCTCCGGGTCGCCGATTTTGCATTTTCAGCCATTTTAATACGGCACAAATTTGGCGACCCAATTACATCTTCGGCGATCGCCGATTTTGTCTCCGGGTCGCCAATTTTGCAATTTTAGCTATTTTTCTTCGGCTCAACTTCGGCGACCCATGCGCATTTTCAGCGATCGCTGATCGCATTTTCTGGGTCGCCGAACGGGTTATTTTTACGAATTTTTGGCCCAAATCCCACATCTTCTCGGATTAGAAAAGGATAAGTATAAATAGATGAACCAAAGACTCAAAAACGTTCCTTTTCCCATATTTTCGAGTTTCAAGGGCCAGAGAGAGCAAAAACAACACAAGACTTGAAGAGCAAGATGGAAGATTGAAGATCAAAGACCACAGGTTTTCAGTTTTCACGATTTCCATTTTCTTGACTCTTTACTTGATTGTTTTCATGGGATTTAGCATGATTGGCTAAATTCCTTGTGGATTCTAGGGTTTTGAAACTTGTTGACATTCATTTAATTCTTTATGTAATTAGATTTTCCTTTTCCATTGATGTTTTAATTACAGCTGGGGTTTTCCTTAATTACAAGATATTGGCCATTGATTGTAATTCGAATTGGTAATTTTTGAACCGAGAGGTCTAGATTATTGATTAAGATGCAGAGTAATTAAATTTGATAGGTCAATTGTCCGAGAGGAATTTGAACTGTTAAAGGGTTTTTGAAATCTAAGGTTTTATCAAGAGTAAAAGTCATTTTGCGCATCCGAGAGGAGTCACTAGGTCGTTTATCTCCATGTTATGGTTGAGAGTCCGAGAGGATTGCCTGATAACAATTATGAGATTAACTCACATCTTTGGAAATTAAATTGGAATTGGATTGTATAAATGATTGTTTGATAGTTCTTCAAAGTGGATTACCCTGGGATCCTAGCTTATCTTATTTTCTAAATCTTAATTATTCATTTGTCTACTTTTATGATTTTTGCTCAGTTTTAAATAAACCCAAACTTTTTATTCGGAGTGTCTAAATAGTAATAAAATAATTGTGCTTTAGTGCTTGAGTGTATTTCGAATCTGCAATCTTTGTGTTCGATAAATTATAACTTGCCCTCTGCGGTGGTCTATACACTTGCAGCTTTAGCGTGTTGAAAAATACGCTATCAAGTTTTTGGCGCCGTTGCCGAGGATTGCAAAGATCTATGCTTGACACTAATTCTATTATTGCGTCACTATTTTAGACATAACTATTTTATTTTTGTTCTTTTCTTTTTATTGTCTTTTGCTGCTGGGCTCCTCACTTCTAGTGTTCTATTTCAGGTAGTATATGCGAACCAGGTCAAAGGGTCCAGCACTTGAACCCGTAGATCCGGAAATCGAATCCACCTACCAAAGGAATTCCGCTAGAAGAAAGTTAGCATTCCCAATGGCCGCCAATAATCAAGCAGCGCAGATAGCTGATTTGCAGAGGCAGCTGCAAGAGATGAATCTGAGACTCCAGCAGCAGCAGCCTCCGACTGCTCCTCACCAGCCGACTATTGATGAGATGTATGAGCCGATGACTGACATGCATCGTCATGCAGATTTTGGGCTGAAGGTGGACATGCCGAATTTTGAATTGAGAACCGGATTGATTCAGACCGCACAACAAATCAGTTTGGGGGACTACCATCTGAGGATCCCCATGTGCATATCCATTCATTCTTGCTGCTGTGCGACACGGTCATGCAGAATCAGGTGCCGATAGACTACATCAGACTGCGTCTGTTTTCCTCCACATTGCGTGACAGAGCCCTCTCTTGGTATCTGTCTCTGAACTGCAGTGAGATCACTACATGGGAGGAATTGTGGAAGTTATTTTTAGTCCAATTTTTCCCGCCTAGCAAAACCATTCAACTGCAGACTAAGATCACACAGTTCAGACAGTTTGCTAGGGAGTCACTGTATGAGGCATGGGAGCGCTATAAGGATTTACTACGCTCCTGTCCTTGCCATGAATTTACTGAAAAGCAGCAGGTCTGTCATTTTTATGTGGGACTCGATGATGAAACTCAGAAGCACGTGAGAGCTTCAGCTGGAGGGTCATTTACTGCTAGACCTCCACAAGAAGGGTTGAAACTGCTGGAAACTATGGCAAAAAGTGAGTATAACTGGCCAGCAGACAGGAATGATCGCAGGATAGCAACAGTTGATGACACTGGGGATTTACTGCTGAAATTAAACTGATGAGGCAGGAGGTGGCTGCATCTACAAAATCTATGGAGCAGCGTCTCTCCAAGCTGGAGAACAACATACCTCATCAGGGATTTGATCAGGGAGTTGAGATGCAGATGGAAGATGCTAACTATGTAAATCAGAGGAACTTCCAGAACAATAGGGATATCCAGTGGGGAACATGACTTATCACCCCAACAACAGGAATCACCCAAATTTCTCCTACGCCAATCCAAACAAAGCACTGCAGCTCCCACCTGGCTTCTCTGCGAACAATGGGGCTGTGAACGAGCCTAAGGACCCAAGCATGAGAGAGCTTCTGACCCAATTCATCTCGATCTCTAATGCCAAGTCTACAAAAATGGAAGGCGACATCTCTACGCTACAGACTGGTATGGGGGAGATGGGAAAGCATATTAAGCAGATGGACACACATATCTCGTAGATTGCCAATGCGGTCGGCAACCGACACATCCCTGGACAATTTCCCAGCAATACTGTGGTGAACCCAAAAGACCACTGCAATGTCATCATTACTCGCAGTGGTAGGGGATATGAGGGCCCATCTGTGCCCGTTGATACACCTGTGCAACCTGAAGTTGCACAGGCTGCTCCTATTCTTCCTGAAGAAGAACGGACTCAAAAGAGCAAGGGAGACTGTCCTGAAGACAGTTCCAAATTAGCTGGTCCTGTTGTTGTTCCCTTCCCACAACGATTTGTTAAGAAGCAAAAGGAGGAGAGATACAAGAGATATCTGGAGCATATGAAGAAGATCCACATCAACCTCCCTCTAATTGAAGTTGTGCAGGAAATTCCTGGGTACATGAAATTTCTGAAGGATATGGTTACCCAGAAGAAGCCCTTTGGCGCATTCGAGACTGTGAATTTATTTGAAGAATGCAGCGCCATTATTCAGAAGAAAATGCCGGTAAAAAGAGCTGGTCTGGGCTGTTTTTCTATCAAATGCGTGATTGGGGGGTAGACCTTTGAAAAAATACTGTGCGATTCAGTGGCTAGCATCAATCTGATGCCCCTCTCTATTTTTAATAGACTGAGAATCGGCGACATCAAACCGACTACCATCAGACTGCAGATGGCTGACAGATCGGTAAACTACCCTAAAGGGGTAGTAGAGAATGTATTGGTGAAAGTTGGGGAATTTATTTTCCTAGCTGATTTTGTGGTCCTAGACATGGAAGAGGACTGAAATATTCCGCTAATACTTGGGAGGCCCTTCCTCAACACTACTGATGCACTGATAGACATCAAAAAGGGAGAGCTTACTTTAAGGGTAAATGATGAGAAGATCACCTTCTCCATCTACAAAGCCATGGAGCGACATGATTCTGATGACTGCTATGAAGAGTGTGACATGGTTCAGGTTTTGTATCCTTATGACCCTTCTATTATTTCTTCTGATTCTTTAGATTATGGGGTGCAAAATTCTGTTTATTCCTGTGATGATCTATTTGATGCTTGTGATGAGTTGCTAGAGTCTGTTCTAGCATTAGATGATGCAGGTGTAAAGAGCAAGGTGGAAAGCGCTCACTTTTTGAAGCTAAGGAGCGAGGAGGAAGAAGAGGAAGCTTGCAAGAAGGGGCTGAAACCCGAGGAGAAGAAAGAGCCACCTGTGCTGGAGCTGAAGCCTCTACCGGACCACTTGAGGTATGCATACTTGGGGGAAAATGACACTTATCCGGTAATCGTATCTGCTACCCTATCTACTAGTCAATTAGATAGATTACTGAGGGTATTGAGAGACCACCAATCTGCTATTGGGTGGTCATTATCTGACATCAAGGGTATTAGCCCTTCTATCTGTATGCACAGGATTTTACTTGAAGACGGATACAAGCCTAAGGTGCAACCACAACGAAGGCTAAATCCCATCATGCAGGAAATGGTGCGGAAGGAGGTGATGAAGCTTTTGGATGCTGGCATGATCTATGCCATTTCAGATAGTGAGTGGGTGAGCCCCACCCAAGTGGTGGCCAAAAAGGGGGGAACTATTGTCATTAAAGACGAAAGTGGTCAAGAGATTGCTCACAGGCCTGTCACAGGCTGGAGGATGTGCATCGACAACAGAGCACTTAACAGTGCTACACGTAAGGACCACTTTCCCTTGCCTTTTATTGATCAGATGCTGGATAGGTTAGCGGGGTATGAGTTTTATTGTCTTCTAGATGGTTATTCTGGATATAACCAAATAGCGATAGCCCCTGAAGACCAGCATAAATCTGCTTTCACATGTCCCTACGGTATCTTTGCATATAGACGCATGTCATTTGGTTTGTGTAATGCTCCTGCTACCTTTCAAAGATGCATGATGTCTATTTTTAGTGGACTTGTGGAAAATATTATGGAAGTGTTTATGGATGATTTTTCTGTGTTTGGTCATTCATTTGATAACTGTTTGGAAAACCTGATCACTGTTCTGCAGCGCTGTGAAGAAACTAACCTTATTTTAAATTTGGAAAAATGCCATTTCATGGTACGAGAGGGCATAGTCCTCGGTCACAAAGTTTCTACTGCAGGTTTGGAAGTGGATCGCGCCAAAATTGTGGCGATCTCAAAGCTGCCACCGCCCACCAACGAGAAGTCAGTAAGGAGTTTTCTGGGTCATGCAGGCTTCTACCGGAGGTTTATAAGGGAGTTTTCTAAAATCTCTAAACCTCTTAGTGCCTTACTCATGAAAGATGCAAAGTTTGTATTCGATGAAAATTGTTTGCAGGCTTTCGAGAAATTGAAGCTGGCCCTGACAACCGCCCCAGTTCTCATTTCTCCAGACTGGTCCGAGTCGTTCGTATTGATGTGCGACGCCAGTGATACGGCAGTTGGAGCTGCTCTGGGGCAGACAAGGAACAAAATCTTCCGGGTGATTCACTACGCCAACAAAACCTTGGATGAAGCTCAGGTGAACTACACCACTACTGAGAAAGAGCTACTGGCAGTAGTCTTCGCCTTCGACAAGTTCCGGGCATATCTGGTTGGGGCAAAGACGGTGGTTTATACGGATCATGTTGCGATCCGTTACCTGTTTGCAAAGAAGGAGGCAAAGCCGAGACTGATCCGGTGGATCCTGCTACAGTAGGAATTTGACATGGAAATTAAGGACCGGAAAGGCTGTGAGAACGTGGTAGCAAACCACTTGTCAAGGCTGGAGAATCCGGTGGAGGGAGATGACCCGAAGATCTGGATTACTGAATTGTTTTTGGATGAGCAGCTGCTTGCTGTGGAGGAGGTAGATCCATGGTAAATGGATCTTGTGAATTTCTTGGTTGCGGGTGTTCTACCACCTGATCTGACCTCTCATCAGAAGAGGAAGTTCTTGCATGACTGCAAGTTTTATTATTGGGATGAGCCATTCCTCTACCGACGATGCGCTGATATGGTGATCCGGCGATGCATTGGAATGCAGGAGCGGGAGAAGATAATGGGGGACTGTCATTTATCCCCCTACGGAGGCCACTGTGCGGCAAATAGAACAGCCGTAAAAATCCTCACCAGTGGATTTACTGGCCCACTATTTACCGTGACTGTCAAAGATTCGTGGCCAGATGCGATAGGTGTCAGAGGATGGGGAACATCTCAAAGAAGGATGAGATGCCACAGAAGTTCATGCTGGAAATAGAGCCCTTCAACGTTTGGGGTATTGATTTCATGGGGCCATTCCCTAAGTCCCATGGATGTCAGTACATTCTTTTGGCTGTGGATTATGTGACACGGTGGGTAGAGGCTATCCCCACTATGACCAGCGATTCCAAGGTGGTGCTGAGGTTCTTACAAGTGAATATTCTGACCCGTTTCCAAGCACCGCGTGCACTACTGAGTGACGGAGGGTCACATTTAAAAAACATATGGCTGGGGAGTTTACTGGCAAAGTATGGAGTTCAGCATAAGGTCACATCTCCATATCACCCCCAAGCCAACGGGCAAGCGGAATTGGCGAATCGGGAGATAAAGCAGATCCTAGTAAAATCTGTTGTTTATAGGAAAGACTGGGCCACTCGTCTGGATGATGCTCTGTGGGCTTACATGACTACTTTCAAGACTCTAATTGGTATGTCACCTTACCAATTGGTGTTTGGAAAGGCATGCCACCTACCAGTGGAATTGGAGCACAAGGCGTACTGGGCAGTCAAGAAAATCAATTGGGACCTGAAGACTGCGTCTGAGCAGCAGTGCCTGCAATTGACTGAACTAGAGGAGTTCCGGGCTGAGGCATATGAGAGCTCCAGATTGTACAAGGAGCGCGCCAAGAGGTTCCACGACTGGCGTATTCGTAGCCGCAGCTTCAATCCGGGGGATCAGGTACTTGTTTTTAACTCTCGACTTCGACTATTTCCTGGTAAACCTAAGTCTAGATGGTCTGGCCCTTATATCATTGAAAAAGTTAATTCTAATGGCACACTAGACTTGATAATATCTGATGGCACACACTTCACCGTTAATGGTCATAGGGTGAAAACTTATCTGCAATCTGAATCTGTGTCTGCCGTTTGTGAACTTTATCTATCTGACCCATAGAGTGTTTCTGAGTTGTCTAGCTACAGACGTTAAATGAAGCGCTTGTTGGGAGGCAACCCAACCTTTAATTGAGTTTTTTTGCATTGTTTTCATTGTTTTGGCATCTCCTTACTCCATTTTTCCCACATTATGCGTTCACGTTTGGTTGTTGAGTTAATGGGTGCAGACAAGGAGTTCGAAACGCGAGGAATTGCCGGAAGAAACGAAAATAGCGACCCAATTACACTTTCGGCGATCGCCGATCGTGAATCTTGGGTCGCCGAGTTCGTCGTCAAAGTTATACAGGTTCGAAGCAATTTCGGCGACCCGAAAAAGATTTTGACGGTCGCCGATTTCATTGGTTGCCGAAATTGCATTTTTTATTTTTGCTTCGGCACAAAATCGACGACCTATTTACATTTTCAGCAATCGCCGAAAATGTACACGAGTCGCCAAATCCGCTTTTCCCAAAAAATGTTTCGAAGCAATTTCGGCGACCCAACTACAAAATCGGCGATCGCCGAACGGGTTCTGGGTCGCCGAAATTGCAAAAATCAGCGATTTTAAACTCTGAACCCCCTCATTCTCCCCAACTTCTCAACCCATTCTCCATACACAAAAAAAAACCACATAATCTTCTCTCTAAAAATTTGACCCCCTCACTCCAAATCGCCTCAAATCCTTCCGCTTTTCTTTCCCATCATACTTAGAAGGTTTCTGGCCGATTACTTTTCCAAATTTCGTCCAAAAACACCAATATCCCCAAATCCTAGGGTTTAAGTTTTTTTCTTCAAATTTTGCTTCATCTTCAAGGTAACCTTCTTACTCTTCACATTTATTTCAATATCGGGCACATATTTCATCGTTATTGATTAATGTACATCGCATTGTGGTTTATTGAATTGAATTTTCGCTTTTATGGATTAATTTGAGTTAATTAGCATGTTTAGCCATATTATTGTCTTGATAAATTGTTTAGCATTCTTAGGGTTCATGCATTGGTTTGGGGGATTTGTATTGATGATATTGACTTATGTTTGTCTAGAACTTGGATTTTTGGGAAGTTGAATTGAAATTCCTTTCATTGCATCTATTCATGTACATATTTGCTTGAGTTTTGGGGGGTACACTTGGAGATTTTGGAATGTTGATGAATGTTGAGAATGTAAAGTGATACGACATACATGTTTAGTTAGAATATGGAGTTGTTGCATTACTTGTAAGTTTAGTTTCTTTTACATATTTCCTTTTGTCGTCTGCTGGTTTTGATCTATGATTATGTCATGCAGAGTTCAAATGGCACCTCGACGCTGCGTTGAGTCCACCATGCCGGAAACATATGGGATCCAACTCCATGGGTTGGATCTTCATCACAAATTCAAAGCCTTGGTAGAGAAAGGGGTTGAAGCAACCCGATACCCAGATGTCGACACTCTTTAGGAACTGGGGCTCTACGATAATGTCAAAGAGCTATTCTCAAACATCGGTTGGCACCCCATTCTGGAGCTCGAGGACCCAACCTACAGGCGTTTCACTTTGGAGATCCTCACTACCTTTGAGCTCACTACCACGGGCCGGAACACGCCGACAGGAGCTACCTTCCGTGCCCTAAATGAGGACCGCACCCTTACCACAAAGGAGATAAACAGGGCCTTCAGGGTCCCTGACATTGGTGTGTACACCAAACCGAGAGGCTTCGATGCTAAATTCTTCTGGCCCACCATCTGCGCCTATGACAGCCCAGCCTGGGAATCTGGCAAGTGCAAAGCGTCCATGATTCGGAACCCTGTTTTCCGGATCATTCAGCGGATTCTGGCACACACTCTTTTTGCCAGAAAGGATAACAGCTCGATGAGGGACGTCGAGCTTATGGCGATGTATTGCATGCTCCATGGGCAGGCCCTAAATTTTGCCCAACTATTTTTACTACAGTCCAGCCGGGCATCATCTTCCGACCGTGGCTCGATCTGTATTGGGGGGCTGTGGACCCACCTCATTCTGGCGATAGGAATCGATCCGGGGGTACACCAGGCCGAACCATTGACAACTGACAATCCAAAAATTGGTTGTCCTCCGATTCCTCCAGACCGGTCACCCACCCTACCTTTTCAGCCAGCGCACACCGCCGCCCTTTCCACTGCTAAATCCCGAGCGTCGCACACACCGTGAAGCGTTCGAGGAGCGGCTGAGAAATTTGGAGCAGCAGTGGGGGGAGTGGACGCCCAGCT
Source organism: Plectranthus barbatus (assembly GCA_026898455.1). NCBI lineage: Eukaryota > Viridiplantae > Streptophyta > Magnoliopsida > Lamiales > Lamiaceae > Plectranthus > Plectranthus barbatus. Next base: position 87,869 of record JAPKLW010000429.1, read on the forward strand.
GCAGGCTATTTCTGCGGCTCAGGCTACATACACCGCTGAGCGCCGTTCTTCTGAGGAGGAGCAGCGGCGGGATTGGACAGCTCGAAGATCGTTCGAGGACCAGCAAAGAGATCAGTGGTCTTGTCAAAGTGATCCCTTCTGTCTGGGTTTGACACCGGTGTGTCAGAGTGGTCTTCTGAGTCAGAGCTTGGTGAGGTGTGACTCGCGGATGGTTTATCACTGGAGGACTTTTCACTGAAAGCAGGTTCTTCAGAACACTCAATTAGATGGGAAGCATCCAACTCTTCCATCTTGTCATGCAGTGATCCCGCCTCGTCAAACACAATATTGACAGACTCTTGAATGGTCTGAGTGTCAAGATTGTACACACGATAGGCTCTGCTATTGCTAGCATACCCAAGAAATAGGGCTTTGCTGCTTCTTGTGTCTAACTTTGTAAGGTATTCCCTGTCATTCAGCACAAAGCAAAGGCAACCAAAAACATGTAAGTATTTAAGATTAGGTTTCTTACCATTTAGAATCTCGTATGGAGTGGTCTTTGTTCCTGGACGAAGATACACTCTATTGATCAGATGGCACGCAGTGTTAACAGCTTCAGCCCATAGTCTTTTGGATAGGTTTTTTGAGTTTAACATAACTCTAACCATTTCCTGGAGCGTCCTATTCTTCCTTTCAACCACGCCGTTTTGTTGTGGTGTCTTAGGTGCTGAATACTCATGAGAGATGCCCTTTCTTTCACAAAATTCATTAAAGCTTTCATTCTCGAACTCTCTTCCATGATCAGTTCGGATCCTTATGACACTGGAGTGATTGAGTTTCTTGAATTTTTTGTACAGCTTCTTGAAGTGATCAAAGGCTTCAGATTTTTCTCGCAAGAATTCCACCCAAGTAAACCTTGAAAAGTCATCAGTGCATACTAACACATATTTCTTTCGACCTATACTTTCAACTTCAATAGGTCCCATCAAATCCATGTGAAGTAATTCAAAACATGTGCTGGTGTTAATTGAATCAGTGACAGGATGAGAAGTACGTACCTGCTTACCTTTTGTACATGGATCACACACTTTGTCAGGGTCAAATTTCAGGTTAGGAACACCTTTGACTGCATCAGCCTTCAGAAGTTTCTGAATGCAATGGGTACTTGCATGTCCCATTTTCTAGTGCCACAGTTCAGCTTCGTCAGGCTTTGACACCAGGCATCTTCCTTCTTGTTCAGTTTGATAACAGTTATCTGAGGATCTACTGCCAAACATAACACACCTATTAGTTTTATCATATACCTCACAAACGTCCTTGTCGAATTTGACAACCATCCCATCATCGCACAGTTGACTTATGCTGATCAGATTGGCTGTCAGACCTTCCACGTACAACACATGTTGAAGTTTTGGAAAGTCTGGCACATTCAAAGTTCCTTTCCCTGTAATTCTTCCTTTAGCTCCTCCTCCATATGTAACAGTACCACCACAAATTGCTGAGTAGTCTGACAGGCATGTACGATCGCCTGTCATGTGTCTGGAGCAGCCACTGTCAAAGTACCATGTACCTGCAATGTTAGTTTTCAAAGAAGTGTAAACAACGAAACAGTTTGAACCTGATTTCTGGTTTTCATCTGCAATTCTTTTCCTGCAAAAAGGCTTGATGTGACCTGCCTTGTTGCAGTAATGACATACATACTTCTTTGACTTTTCTTTCTCGTTTGACATTCTGGTGTCAGACTCCCCCTTTGTGAATTTGATTAAGTTCTGGGAGTCACAAAAACTAGAACTCGGAGTAGATTGATCGACGTATCCTAGTCCACTTCCATCAGAGGTTTTGGTGGCAAGGATTTCATCTAGAGTGTCACGTCCACGATTGATTTTGTCAAAGACAGAGTCAGCTTCCTTCAGCTTCTCTTTGAGATGGCTGACTTCTTTGTCTCTTCTAGTGAGAAGGACTTCTAATCTCATGAGCTGTCTCCTAATGGACTGATTCTCCTCTTTTAGTCTTTCAATCTCCTGTCCTTGTTCTTCACATCGTTTATCCACAATGTTAAAGAGATCACTCATTTTCTCTATTTCTTCTGGAGACGATACAAAATTTCCTTCTTCCTCATTGCTTTGACCTGAAACATACTCAGACATTGACACGTCAGAGTTAGATGCATTATGCCTGATGCTTGTATCACCACATGGCACAATCGAGAGATCTCTTGCATCTTCTTCCTCCTTAGGCTCTTCAGTGTTGTCAACCTCCATCAAATCATCTTCATTGAGCTCCTCAATCCTAACATATAACACAACCTGCTCATCCTCATCCTCATCAGTGTCAGAGTCTTCACTTAGGGTGGTGTTAAAGTTTAATTTTTTTCTTCTTAGAACAGTAGGACATTCGTTAGCAAAATGACCCATTCCAGAACACCCATGACACTTGACATTATCAAAAGTAGAACTTTCGGAAAAAGGATTAATACCATTTTTGGTGTATTTATCACTCTTACGTGAGGATGTGGTTGAGTTACTTGAGGCGCTTGAAGGCACGGAGGTTGTAGTTTTGAATCTTCTTGAGCTGGAATCACCTTTTCCTTTCTTCACAGTTCTCATGAATTTGTTGAACTTTTTCGTCAAGAGCACCAGATTCGGTTGTTCCTCATCAAGCAATTCATCGTCTGACACCTCGAGGTCAAACTTTGATAGCTTTGACACACTTTCAACTGGTTCTTTTCCAGCATGAAGTGCAATACTTTTGCCCCTGTAGACTTGTTTTTGTTCATTCAAATTCATTTCAAATGTGGTAAGAATGCTTACCAATTCACCAATCTCCAGCTTTTCCAAATCTCTAGCCTCTTCAATGGCAGAAATCTTGTGATTGAATCTTTCAGGTAGAGTCCTAAGCATCTTGCTAACAAGTCGTTCATTGCTAATCGGTTCTTCCAGTGCTAGAGCTTCATTCGCCATGGTCACCATCTTCTCAAAGTACTCGGTGATGGTTTCATCCTCCGCCATACGAAGATTCTCAAATTTTGTAGTGAGAAGCCTCATTTTGGTCTTTCGCACACTTGCTGACCCTTCACATTTGGCTTGAAGAATAAGCCAGGCTTCTTTTGCTTCCAAGCAACTGGAGATTAACCTAGCACAACCAATATCAACAGACATAAAAATTGCATTAAGAGCTTTAGCATTGCAGTTTGACAATATCCGTTCCTCATTTGACCATTTTCCTTCTTCTTTTGGAATCAAGACAATCTTTGTTGCATCTTCAGGATCTGGAATTTCTTCCTTCGGAGGTGTCCAACCTTCCAGCAACGCAGCCCAAGCTCTTTCATCAACAGCTTTGATGTAGATTCGCATATGGGTTTTCCACATGTTGTAGTTGATCCCATTACTATCCAACACGGGAGGACGGGCTGGCACACTAGACATATCCATCGTGAAAAACTGCACTCAGGAAAGAAACTACTTAGTCCGTCAAGTAGAGGCTCGTGACGCCAATTGATATAATTTAGTGCCCGAGTTTAACACAATGGTGTCAAAGATAGTAAAACAGAAAAGTTTGACACATGCAAAACAGAGTATTTTAAACACACACGGAAGCTTAAAGAGTTTGACACAGCGGAATTAATTGTTCGAAGGTTTATAAATTATAAACCCTCGAGAGCCACACGGCAAATAGTTTTCACTTTTCAAAACAAGGTTTTTACAAGTGAAGAACAAAATACTAAACAAGATAGAAATTTTCCTAAGTTCACTCCTTAGTAAAATTCCTACGAAAAACAATCAAACACAAGAAACACACGATACAACCCAAATGCTCCTCCACCGTAGGATTCACTCTCCGGAGATGGATTCCACACCTTGATTGCAAACTTCGTGTACTTGAAGAATGATTGAGCAAGGACGATTCAGCCTAGAGCTTGTATGAGTATGTGTCTAATCTCTAATCCACAATTCTCTAGTCTTCCTCGTCTTGTACTTATTTGATTTTGGAGCACTCGTACACTCTTCCACTACTTGGCAATGGGATCGTGTCCTCTTCCACGTTCTTTACCTGTTTACACACAAGAATAAACTTCCCACAAACTCACGTGGGGTGAAGTAAAGAAATGGAGGTGCTCCCTATTATTTAGGAACTAAAATAACTACCTAGAATAATAGTATAAATAATATAATTAATAATATATACTTAATATAGATAATATATTCGAATCCTATGAATTAGGATCTGCAAAAACGTAGTCAACAAGATATAAACAAGATCCCTATAAATTAGGAGTTAGTTGTAACAAACTAGTAATAAACAGATTCGGAACTTTGACAATAAAGAGTCAAAGTTATAAGCAGATAAGGTTTGACATTGACCTGTCAATGCGAGTAAGTTTGACAACCGTGTGTCAAACTTACATATTCGCATTTTCGTACTTCACACCTTGCACTTTTACCTGTTTATTTGTGCTCTACTTGTTTAGCTCAGAAGACAAGATGTTGAACCACTCTCTTGGAAAGTACAACAGGGAGAACTTCACAACATGGAAAAAGATGGCCTTAATACAGCTTCAGAGTATACACCCAGAAATGGTTGAGGTACTTGAAAGAAGTCCCATTAAAATTATGAAAGCTAACACTTTTATAGGACCTGTACCCGAACCCGCTGGAGGAGCTGATGAAGGAGATCAACCTAGACCACCAAGGCCACAGAGACCCCAAATGGTTGAAAAACCTTTTGAGGAATACACAAGTGAAGACAAGAAAAGAGCTCAGCTGGAGCATGTTGCAAAGAAGCTAATCCTTGACTCACTACCAAAGCTGATGGCACAAAAAGCTTTGGAGTTCGATACAGCTAAAGAAATGTGGCAGTATGTTTGCGAGTCTTCCCAGGAGACAGACCAGATGAAACGCAATAAACTGCAGGTAGCTGTTGACAAATATGAATCTTTCTCTATGAATGCAGGTGAATCCATAATGGCCATGGAGGAACGATTTAATACCATCATTGGAGAGCTGAATAACCTTGGTAAGAAATATGAGAATGGGGAAATGAATCACAAGATTATCTCTAAACTATACCCCAGAGATGACTGGTTTGCTAAAATGACTAGTCTAAGTGAGAAAGATCTCAACAAAATGTCTACTTCCGAGGTATTTGCTCAGTTGAAATCTCATGAATTTATAATACAACAGTCAAAGAAAAATGAAGCTGCAGTAGTACAATCCGCTGCTAGCTCAGATGATGTAGCCTATTTTGTCAAAAAGGATTTCAATAAGTTTAAACAAAAGAAACCATTTTACAATCAAGAAAGATCTGTTTCTATAACCCAATCAAAGGAGGTTGCTACAACCTCTGGCTCTCAGTCTACTGATCTTAAGATCAGTGAATTAGAAGAACAGATGAAGAAACTTCAGATGATGCTGATGGAGGCTAAAGGCGAAAAGGAAGCAAAGGAGACTCAGCAGTCACCTTCTCATGCCCGCTCAGCAGAGCGAAAGCCTAGGACTTGTTTTGAGTGTGGATCTCCAGACCACTTGAAACATGACTGTCCGAAAGTTAGCAGAGAAGAAAGGGAGCGGCTGAAACAAAGATTTGAAAGACGTGCAGGCAATGCAGTCAAAAGAGCGCTCCTAACCAGGACAGAAACTCAGGACATTCCTGAAAATGATGAGGAGTACTACCTATCCTCAGAGGAAGAAGATGAAGAAACCATGCTAGTTCTGATGGCAGACGTCGTGGAAGATCAATTTGCTGATGCAGATGCTGATCAGAATGCTGAAACGGCTCTAGCAGCCGAGAACACCGAGGTAACTTCAATAAAAATCCCTAGATTTGTAACATTTGATGATTGCGAGAATCTAACTTTAGATTCTGAGGAAGACTGTCTCACGAAGCTAAGTGAAGAATTCTCTAAAATGTACGAAATTAAAAACATCATTATAGGAGAAAACACCTCACTGAAGTTAAAAGTTTCAAATTTGACCGAGGAAGTCGAAAGACTAAGGTCTGCAAGTGAGGAACTTACAAAAATGAAAGCCGAATTTTCAATACTTTCTGAAAATTTCAAAATTCTTGAAAAAGAAAACATTTTGCTGAAAAATAAACCAAAAGAAAATTGCATTTGTACCTACACGACTAGTCAAGCTATTTTGAATGCTGCAATTAATCAACAAAGGCACTACAAAGATAGAGCTGGTGTTGGTTTTGATCGCTATGATAAAGGAAAATCTTCTAAGCAGAAGAGTACTCAGTTTATCTCTGCTGGAAAATTCATCCTTGGAGAAAAACTGAAAGAAAAGGAATTTGCTGAAATATTCATTAGCGATTCTGTGAAACCTCAGCAGAATGCTAGGACATCTGCTAGAGAACCTCAGCAGAGGTACGATATACCCCAGCAGAATCCTAGAATATATGCTAGGGAATCACAGCAGAGGTGCGTTCTACCTCAGCAGAATGCTCGAGTGTCTGCTATGAAGCCTCAACAGAGGAATAATAAATTCAAGCAGAATACAAGAACATATGCTTCGCAATCAAGATCAGCAGAACCTAGAAGGATTGCCGAGCAGTATGCATCTACTGCCAGGACAGCAAGATCTTCATCTCATACAAGCAAGCATGTTAATTACAATGCTGTAAAGCCCCCTCATAATGCATATACACCACATAGGCAGAACACCTATGTAAGGCCTAAGTCCAAAACAAATTTTCTCAAAAGGACAATGAAGGCACAACACACTACCACACCTTATCCTCAATCTAAGTATGCAAGATTTACTTATCCTAAGGTTGAGAAAGGTATAAAGAGTGATGTCAAGAAGAAAATTTTGAAGATCACTCAAATGTGGGTTCCAAAAGGAACAATGACACTTGCTAATCCTGCAGGACCCGAGACTAAACGGGTACCTAAATCCTTATCTTAATTGTCTTGCAGAAGAAGAATCCACGAGTGAAGGAGTCAAGATCTCCAGATGAATGGATTCTTGATAGTGGCTGCTCAGGGCACATGACTGGACGAGCAGACTTATTTTCAGATTTACAAAGCGTCTATGGATCCTCAGTTATTTTCGGTGATAACAGCAGAGGAAGAGTCATTGGAAGAGGATGTGTAGAACAAGATGGAATTCGAATTGTTAATGCTGCTCTTGTTTCAAACCTTAAACATAACTTAATGAGCATAAGCCAGTTATGTGAAAATGGATATAATGTTTATTTCATTAACTCTGGCTGTGATATTATTGATAAGGTTACAGGTGAAGTAAAGCTTAGAGGCATCCGCAAGGGTGGACTATATGTGGTTGATTGGCAAAGTGGTCAACAGGATTCTTGCTTCGTGGCATTTAACAAAGAAGAGACAAGTTGGCTATGGCATAAAAGATTAAATCACTTGAACTTCAAGACAATCAATCATCTAGCCAAACATAAGCTGGTTGAAGGACTGCCTGCTGAATCTTTCCGAAAGGAAGGAGTGTGCAAAGCATGTCAACAGGGCAAACAAACAAAGGCATCCTTCAAATCAAATCCAGAAAAGGATACCTCAGGGACAATTCTCGAACTCCTACACATGGATCTGTTTGGTCCTGTCACACCACCCACAGTTAATAAGAAAATATATACACTTGTGGTTGTTGATGATTTCTCCAGGTATACTTGGGTTCAACTATTAAAGACTAAAGACGAAGTAAAGATCCTGCTACCTGAACTGATCCTCAAAGAACAGAACAACAAGGAAGTTACAGTTAAAAGGATTAGATCAGATAATGGAACTGAATTCTGTAATGGAATTCTGATGGACTTCTGTGCGGAAGCTGGAATTCATCATGAGAAGTCCACTGCTAGAACCCCACAGCAAAATGGACTAGCAGAACGGAGAAACAGAACACTAAAGGAAGCAGCACGGTCCATGCTTGCTGATTAGGACTCAGTGGAAAGTACTGGGGAGCGGCTATCATGACTGCCTGCTACACTCAGAACAAGAGTGCAGTTAACGGCAGATTCAACAAAACCTCTTATGAAGTGTATAATGGTCGTAAGCCTTCTATTAAACACTTTCGTACTTTCAGTTCAACATGTTATATCCATAACAATGGGAAGTCGAGACTTAACACTTTCTCACCTAAGTCTGATGAAGGCGTCTTCCTTGGATATGGATACCCTTCTCACAAAGGTTATAAAGTGTTAAACAAGACAACTCAACTTATGGAAATAACATGAAATGTTATTTGTGATGAGTCTACTTTAGTGCGCAGGGCTGACAAAGAACAGAGGAATGATAATCATGAGACCAATGATATCCATGATCAATCTCTTCAAAAATCTTTTGAGAATATGAGTATTGATCCGATTAGGTCTAAGACTGATGTCATCCCAGGGGCATCGCACTCAGCAGGTGACCAGACTGCTGACCAGGCCGGTGATGCTAATGATCATGCTGAGGCCCCATCCTCTATATATCTAAATGAGAATTTAGATGTTGCTGGTGCACTTGATGATTGAGAAGATGAAGAATCTACTGAAAATCTTAGCAAAGGAGTAGCTGAGACTCCAATCCTGGTGGAACCTGCTGCTGAAGCTCCAACCGATACAATACCTGCTCATGCCGATCCTATTCATGAAGATCCAGAAGCAGATGAAGGAGTACCAGTTGTCCCAACTGCTGAATCCCAGGAGAATACAGTAGAAGCAAATCAAAACTATACTCATCAAGAAGGAGAACCAGATGCTGAAATTCCAGAACGTATCAGACCGACGTGGCTACGAGCGCATCCTTTAGACAGTGTTCTTGGAAGCGTAAATGACCCTATCCTAACCAGACAAGGAAACGGCAATGCCATGTTAGCCTGTTACATATCTAATGAAGAACCCAAGAAAGTAGAAGAAGCATTGCTAGATGCAGATTGGGTGAATGCCATGCAAGAGGAGCTTGCAGAGTTCACACGCAACAATGTGTGGGAACTAGTCGACAGACCAGAACATCAAAGTGTGATAGGCACTAAGTGGGTGTTCAAAAACAAGAAAGATGAATCAGGTGTTGTAGTAAGGAACAAGGCACGTCTTGAAGCCAAAGGGTATAGACAATGCGAAGGAATAGATTATGATGAAACTTTCGCCCCAGTAGCAAGACTAGAGGCTATTCGTCTATTCTTGGCATATGCTGCGTACCATGAGTTTGATGTGATGCAGATGGACGTAAAAAGCGCCTTCCTTAATGGCGAGCTCAAGGAGGAAGTTTATGTCAAGCAACCTCCGGGATTTGAGCAAGGAAATCAAGTCTACAGGCTCAAGAATGCACTATATGGTCTGAAACAGGCACCACGAGCTTGGTATGGAACGTTGTCTAAGTTTCTCTTGAACAATGGATTTCAGAAAGGGAGGATAGATCAAACTCTCTTTCACATCAAGGATGGAGACAGCATTCTCCTAGTTCAAATTTATGTTGACGACATAATCTTTGGATCAAAGAATCAAGATCTATGTGATAGATTCTCTGATCTCATGACTAGCCATTTTCAAATGAGCATGATGGGGAAGATGTCCTATTTCCTTGGACTACAAGTTCATCAATCCAAAGAAGGAATATTCATCCATCAGAAGAAGTATGCTCGTGACTTAATCGCCAAATACTGTCCGGAGAAGACCAAGAGCTTACGCATACCTATCAGCACAACTTGCATTGCTGCTCTTGAAAAAGAAGGAGATGATGTGAATCCTACTCTTTACAGAGGGATCATAGGTTCACTACTCTATCTCACCGCTAGCAGACCAGATATCTCATATGCCGTGGGATTATGTGCTAGATATCAAGCCAAGCCGAAGAAGGTTCATTTTGACACTGCCAAGAAATTTGCCGTGATGATGGCATTAAATGACAATGTTAAGGGTAATTGGGCTGAATTTATCTTTGAACGCTGGGCAGAACATGCCAAGAAGAATACTCACATGGAAGTGGATGGAACATTCTCTTCGAATGTAAACTTTGGGCTAAAGATTAGTAAACTTTTGGAGATTCTATTTACCAACACAGGAGTAGATCGAGGAGTTGCACTTCTTTCTACCGACTACATTCCTGTAACAAAACACAAGCCTAAGCCGGTCAACATCAGAAATCCTCGGAAGTTGAAAGGGAATTCTAACGTAGACAAGAATAAACCTACTTCTCCAGAGGAACCAGATGAAGCTAGTTTAGCAGAAGCCAGACTCCAACACTCCATTCCTATTACAGAAGAAGAATTAGCAGTGTTGAAGAAGAATGCCGAAACAGATCAATGTTTCAGAAATCTCGAGGAGATTGAGAAGTTAGGAAACCTCCCAGTTGATCAGATCAACGACATCGTGACTTCAAAGGAAACAGAACAGCCTCCAACTACTATTGGAACATTGGCAGTACCAATTCAATCACTAAAGAGAGTTGCTAAAAATCCTCCTGCAACTAAGGCAAAGAAGAAGACCAGAAGAAGGTTGGAACTTCTGACTAACAAGGAAGTAATGGAGAAAGCAGAGGCAGAAGACAAGTCTGCTAGAACTGCTGGAAGAGAGATTACAGTAGAGAAGATATCTAGTGAGATCAATGTTGACAACACCTCTGATCCAGACTACATCCCTGAGTCTCTTGGCACTGCAGAAGAGCGCGGTCAGGAAACAAGAAAAGCAAAGAGGAGGCGCTTAGCTACTCTAAAGGAAATCGAGAAGAAAGATTACCAGAAGTTCATCAATAGCTTGACATTCGAAGGCAGAGACAGGAACTTCGAACGAGTCAAATCAGCTGCTGAAGAATTTATGGCCCAGAAGAAAGCTGCTAAAGAAGTTAGCAAAGAAGTCAGTGCTAACAGAGGAGTCGAAGCTAGCATAATTAATGAAGCATCTGCACAACACCTGAATCATCCATTGGAAGAAAGCCATGATGCTGGAGAAAATGAAATTCCAGCAGAGCATGAAGACATAGCACATACAACAGAAGATGCTATCATAAAGGATGCTACAGAAGATTCGACTGCTGATCCACTTCATCTAGCAGAAAAAGCAGCAAAGCAAGGAAAAGGGAAGGCTGATTCAGCAGAAGAATCAATTCCCAATCAGTCACCTGATCAGCAGATTAACATTGAAGAAGAAGAACTGTCAGATACAGAATTCACAAAAAGGTTGGCATCTGGAGCATTCAATGAAACTCACTACCCCCGGGAAAAGCTTCGCAGAAGAAATGATGCAGAATCCAGTGAGATTCGAGATGTTGAAGATCAAGTTGGATCATTCATCAATTCTGGTTCATCGAAAGGAAAACCAGACGAAAATATGCTTGCAGGACTGCCGGTGCAGACACACCTCGCAGAACAATCGCAAGACACACTCGTCAGTAATCAATCTGCTAAAGAGCAACTAGGTGCTGAAACACCTCAACCAGACGAAGATGATTCACACCTCACTGAACCTGACTCATCTTGCCTCTCTGAATCTGATTCCGATGGAGAAACTGAAGAAATTTACAATGCAAAGTTCCTAAGGAAAGAAACCACGGAATCAGAGGCTATTCTTCGAGTACCCCTCGATGGACTGCTAGGATGTCGCTATGGACTACGAAGAATTAGTCAATGGTGTGCAACGGTTCATCCCAAAGATGTACCTAATTCCGATTTAGGACCTATGGCTGAAGAAATAGAGCAGTTTGTTGACTCTGAAATAGAAAGAGCCATAGCAGATCTATTCTACAGTGAATTGAATGAGTCAACACCTGAAGGACGCAGATTAGCAGAAGAGTTCCGTCGGTGGAAGAAGTTTGATTATATTATGTATCAACTCTGCTTCGAAGAGAGGATGATATGCATTGCAACTAAAGGATTAAACTTCTGGAGACGTGAAGAACGTTGGTGCTTTGATTGGATTGAGGATGAAACAATTCTCGGATAAGCAAGTGATGTGCAGACTTCAGGCCATCCGAGAACACCGTTCTCTCTCGAAAACTGCTGGATTACCCAAGTCCACCTTCGTACCTGATGGATACTCTGATGCTAGAGTCAAATTGTCCAAACGACAGGCTAAAGCTGCTGTTGCCTATGAGAAACGTCAGTTGGAGTATGCATCGCAACAAGAGGAGCGTCGAAAGGCTTGAAGAGAAGCACTGGCCACTGAGCGTGCTGCTCTAAAATTCGACTACCATGATAAGTTGTTGGTTAAGTTCCTGGACATTGATATTCAGGACATAATTGAGGAAGCTCAGAAAGTTGAAGCTCAAATTATCCAGGAGAACACACAAGTTTTGGAAGCAGCTCGTCGAATATTGCATGAGGAATTATGCTATCAGGAGTATATTGCTGCAAACACCAGTCACGCACAGCAATCTGATATTCCAACAAGTCAAGAACTTGTCCCGACTACTTCCTACAATGCCTCTCCCATAACCTCACTGCAGATGCCCTTTCCATTGACTGCAGAAATAGCTGAAGTTTTTAACTCTTATTTACAAACAACTATTGATGGAAGAGTAGAAGCAGCTACCAGCCATTTGAGAAGAGAAGTTGATGAGATACGGGGCGATGTATCTCATGTATGAACGGAGGTCGCTGAAAACAAGTTAGCTATTTCTGAGAACAGGACAGGTCTTGAGACTGCTCGAAAGGACATAGCAGACACCAGGACTCACCTCGAAGGCACGGTTGTGGCCTACGGTACACACTTTTTGGCTGCAATCAAAGAGGGGGAAGAGAGAAGAAAGGCTGACCAAGAAAGAAGAAAGAAAAATGAAGTGGAGTTAGCCGCAAGGACAGAGGAAATAAGGAGAAAAGAAGAAGAGGCAAAGGAAGAGTTGAGACAAAAAGAACTTGAAGCTAGACTTGAGCTACAAAGAAAAGAACATGAAGCTAAGTTAGAATTGCAGAAAAAGGAACATGAACTTCAATTGCAAAAGATTGCCATGGAGCAGGAAAAGCTGGCCAAAGAACTGGAGCGTGAGGCTGCTGAAAGAGAATCAGGAGCAGCCCTTCTGGAGAACTTCATGAAATTCACCATGGAGAAGTTTGCTGACATTCAGAAGAACAAATCAGCAGATAGTGAAAAGGACAAACCAGCGCCCAGCTCATGAATGACAAGGTCAATTCTTTTACTCTCTGTATCCAATTTGTACTTAAAACTTGCAATATCATATATGAAATTGGATCAGATTTTGACAAAATCTTTTTGTCCACTTCTGAATTTTGCTGGTGTGTTCTAGTTGATTTACACTTCTGGTGTACTCGACAAATTTACATGTGGACATGACGATTATATGTTGATTGATGAACATGAATGTTTGATGATTTAATGAGTGCTAGAATTTCTAGCATATTGCTTTGTAGCAAACACTTACTCATATTTAATCGAGAAATATTCCCCAGCACTTGTTGAGGGGGAATTTGACTTAAATCATTGTTGTTGCTTGAACCTAGTTGGAAAAACTCTGTGTTAGATTGATAGAATAACATGGAATTGTAAAACACAGACATTCTTCCACTTATGGTCAGCAAATGATAGTAAGTTTTGATCGCACCAAAAAGGGGGAAATTGTTGGGAAATTATTCCTAAAATCTCCCTTAGGATTTATTTGTAAAAGGTTTTGTTGGATCAAACCTTATTTAGTTGGTCGATCATTTGCTGAAATCTAGAGAGTCTAACACAACTTGTAAAGTCCTGTATAAGTTGAACATCGAGTTGTAATAGACTAGTGTGCTAAGAAGTATCGACTAGCAGACACGGAGCAAATGATATCAGCATTCAACTCACAATCTGCTAGAAAAACAAGCCAACAAAGGATCACTAGCAAATGGCTGAAAGCACGTCTGACAGAATGCTAAGGCGTTAGCATTCGAATCTTTCAGCATCAAAGTAAAGAGTCTGAAACAAAAGAAGTCAAAGGATCAAAGGCAGCAAAAAAGACTTCAGCAAACCAATACAAGAACAATATTCGAAGCCGGACTGCCACTCTGACAAAAAGCTCACACAAAAGGATAAGACTTTCCCGAAGTGGTTAGGAAAGTACAAGTCAAAAATAAAAGTGAGAGCCACAGACCAACCTCTTCAGATCAAGGAGCCGTTGAGTCTAACGGATAAAGAGATTCAAGTTTGAATCTCCACCTATAAAACACAGTCTGAAGAAGAAGATTTAAGAATACACACAAGACAACCGAACAACTTCGATAACTACTTACAATTACTCTACTCACTTTACTCATTCACGAACGCTCAAGCTAGAGATTCCCTTGACAAAGTGAACATTGAAAGTAGTCAGTTGAGAGCTGTACAAAGTCTATCTAAAAGCTCCCAACAACCAGAAGTGTCGCTCATTGAAGTACTGACACTCCATTGAAGATATTCTTGATTGCATTCAAGGATATTTCAATCATTGAGATTCCTTTCTTTTAGAAAAGAATCTAACAGTCGAACACCTGAAAAGGTTAAGACTAGAACGGGCGTCTAGCCATACTTAAGGAAAAACAGGAAGTGTCTATTTCTTCCACATCAGGCAAGGCAGGAGTTTCGAAGGTGTGCCCTTGACCCCAGCCAAACCTTACCGGAGAAGTGCAGACTAACGGAGGATAGCTGTTAAGTAGCCAGGCCGAAAGCTCACTGCATACTTAACTGGAAAGGCGATTCCTTGTAATCTGTATACTTTTCTAGTGAAATTCTTAGCGTTTCGGCTAAGGAGTGGACGTAGATCTATTTGATCGAACCACTATAAATCTTGTGTGCTTTTACTGTTTTATTAATTTATTGCTCAAAGATCTATTTGAAACCTAGCAACGGAGTTGCTAGAGTATATCTGAACACGAATTAAAATCATAACTTGAGCTAACTTATTTTTGGAAAATAACATTTAAGTGCAAGAGACGAAAAACATATTCCGCTGCATTTCGTGGTAACTTATCAACACGATGACTCTGACATTTCGGGACCAACAGTAGACTAAACCATTTTCTGAGAATTTTATATGTTATTTATAGTCTTTAAAAGATTATTACGTTTGGGTTGGTTTGTGGTTGTTTTTGCAGATTTCAGGCACAATTGAGCCGTTTACAAGATTTGACTAAGTGTCATAGGGCCAATCGATGCTAACTTGCAGCGGGGAAGTGAAGAAGTGAGAAAAGACCGAAGAAAAAGCCGAATTCCCGTTTGTGTGAAATTCGACGACCTAATTACATAATCAGCGATTGTCGATTTCGCCTCCGGGTCGCCGATTTTGCATTTTCAGCCATTTCAATACGGCACATATTCGGCGACCCAATTACATCTTCGGTGATTGCCGATTTCATCTTCGGGTCGCCAATTTTGCAATTTGAGCTATTTTTCTTCGGCTTACCTTCGGTGACCCATGCGCATTTTCAGCGATCACCGAACGGGTTGTTTTGACGAATTTTTGGCCCAAATCCCTCATCTTCTCAGATTAGAAAAGGATAAGTATAAATAGAAGATCCCAAGACTCAAAAACATTCATTTTCCCATATTTTCGAGTTTCAAGGGCCAGAGAGAGCAAAAACAACACAAGACTTGAAGAGCAAGATTGAAGATTGAAGATCAAAGACCATGCGTTTTCATTTTTCATGTTTTCCGTTTTCTTGACTCTTTACTTGGTTGTTTTCATGGGATTTAGCATGATCGGATAAATTCATTGTGGATTTTAGGGTTTTGAAACTTGTTGACATTCATTCAATTGTTTACATAATTTGATTTTCCTTTTCCATTGATGTTTTAATTACAGCTGGGGTTTTCTTTAATTACAAGATATTGGCCATTGATTGTAATTCGAATTGGTAATTTTTGAACCGAGAGGTCTAGATTATTGATTAAGAAGCAGAGTAATTAAATTTGATAGGTCAATTGTCCGAGAGGAATTTGAACTGTTAAAGGGTTTTTGAAATCTAAGGTTTTATCAAGAGTAAAAGTCCTTTTGTGCATCCGAGAGGAGTCACTAGGTCGTTTATCTCCATGTTATGGTTGAGAGTCCGAGAGGATCGCCTTATAACAATTATGAGATTAACTCACATCTTTGGAAATTAAATTGGAATTGGATTGTATAAATGATTGTTTGATAGTTCTTCAAAGTGGATTACCTTGGATCCTAGCTTCTCTTATTTTCTAAACCTTAATTATTCATTTGTCTACTTTTATGATTTTTGCTCAGTTTTAAATAAACCCAAACTTTTTATTCGGAGCGTCTAAATAGTAATAAAATAACTATGCTTTAGTGCTTGAGTGTATTTCGAATATGCAATCTTTGTGTTCGATAAATTATAACTTGCCCTCTGCAGTGGTCTGTACACTTGCAGCTTTAGCGTGTTGAAAAATACGCTATCAATGAATCAACTCAGAATTGCAAGGCTTAAATTCCTGGTGTAATTTAATTGAATATATATTTAATGAAGGATCGAGAGATTAAATTGAATCTAGGTTTATAGTTATCAGTTGAAACACCAAGAGGAGAAAATTGATGATAGGAAAAGGAATTTTAATATAATTAATTTATATCTAAAATTAAGGATTAGTTATAGGGATTTAAATCTGATGTCTTTCATAAGGTTGATCATTATTGTGTTCTTCGAGACCCAAAGGTATAATTAGTCACATAATAGTAACCTAGGTTATAATTGTCCGACACATGAATTATCACATGAATTATAGCTAATTGATCTAATACCCACCTTCGCATAGTTGATTGATTTTAGATGTATTTTGATTGGTTGTTTGCCCTAGAATCTATGTCTTTAAACTTGCTTTCATAACCTTTAATTCCAGTTTATGTTATCTTTTTTTTTTCAAAACCAAAAGTCCGTTTTCTGTTTAATCAAACAAATAATCTTAAAATTGTGATTATTACATAGGATAACTTCGCCATTCAATTCCTTTGGGTTCAATAACCTTGGTTATTAATTTATCTTCCCACTTTGCTATAATTTATTTGTAAATTATATACAGTGATGAAATTGGCGTCGTTGCTGGATTGAGTTTTGTTTTATTTTGTTTTAATTTCAGTTGCATGCGTGCATGTATTTTTTATGTTGCACCTCTATTTTGATTGGCGTGTAGCACGTCGATAAACACAGATAACTCCCTCATGTCAGTCGACACGCATCGTGTCGGCCGATGCATATCGAATTTCTGCACTTGTACGTCTTACTTAGGTTGTGAATGAACACGAGAGCTCAGGGCTGTAATCGCGAAAATCGTATTCAATTCAAAAAACACGAAATTTGAATACAATTCAATCTCAATTTGGATCAAAATACATTTTGTGGATTCTATCTCTATTCTTCCTTTGATTCTTCTCTTCGAACTTGATCTTTAAGTGTTCTTCGAGGTCTTCAACAGAATTTGGCTCCGTTAATCCTCTTCAATTTGATCTTGAAGCTTTATAACGTTAATCCAAAGGGTTTTCACCTTGTTTTTGGATTAAACGTCATGTTTAGATGATTTCTTGAAGATCTTCAACCTTGTTCTTCGTGTTCTTGAAGCTTGATCTTCTTGTTCTTCTTGATTTTGGTCTTTGATCCTTTACTTCAACAATTTGGAGGACTTCTAACGTTTCTTCGAGGACTATGAGCCTTGATTCCGAATCAAACGTAGGATTTGCTTGACTTTGATGAAGAACGCGTTGAAGATGACGAAGAACGCGTTGAAGATGACGAAGAACGTCTTCAAATATTCAAAGGAATTCCTTGAATCTTGGAGAGAATTCTTCAAGTCTTGAGCTCTTCAATTTGCCTTCTTCACTTCACTTTACTTATCATTTTTCTTCCATTTATGCCTTGTATTTATAGGCAAAATTGAGACATGTGGCAACATTTGATTGGTTGAACAAGTGGTGATCCCATGCATCTTATTTGGGTGAGCTTGCCACGTGTCGGCCTTTCATTGGGCAATGACTTTTATATATTAAATATCCCTTTTATTTATTTTAATTTAGGAATTCTTTTTAAATAAATCCCTAAAATATAAATAAATTGGTATTTAATATTTTAAATCCACGTGGCACGTTTTAATTGGTCGTGAATTTTTGTGTGTCTACAAGGGCAAAGCACTTGAAGTGTTTTATCCAGATATTGAGGCAATTGCCATGAAAAGAAACAACGTGAAAGGGAATGAAAAATAAGGACAAAGCATCACAACTACTGAGATGGATCCACCAAATAATCAGAATCCGGACAAATGAGTAGAATCCTAATCCCCGACCTGAGGAAATGCAGATGACTATTGAACACGCTTTGCTGTTGATTTAAGAGTTGCATAAGATGAGGTAATAAACGCGGGAGCTGATGGAGAAGAGAATGGTGAAGGGATTCGTGAACTGAATCACAAAGTCCGTTTGCCAAGGATCGTTAATTGGAATATCAAAAATAAATTGCTATGCCTATGATCAATCCTAGCATGCTCCTATATTATTATGCATAAGAAGGTTATGCGGAATACCTGGATTGATGAACGATGAAGAACGCGTGCGTGGAGATGCCCTTTGATCTTTCCCACGCACCAAGATTTAATTTCCTAACAGATTGAGGAAATTAATCTAGAGAAAATAATAAATTATTTTCGAAAATAATGAGGAGAGAGAGAAGAAGAAATCCTCCTGATCTGATCTTCTGATCTGTTTCCCAACTCGATCAGAAAACCTGGTGAGGATTCTCTATCAGATCCCTTGCCCAGTTGAGAAGCAGAATTTCCTCCTCGTATCTCAGACTCTGTCGATCACCACAGCTCCCAATGCTCTGGTTTGCTGTGTGCAACTTGTGATCTTAAGAGTTGTAGGTGCATTGAGGTCTGAGATACTGAGGCCTATTTATAGGAAATTCTAGGCTTCTGTAGGGCTTGAGTTATCATGGGCCAGACCAGGGACCAGAATGCAAATAGCAAATAAGGCCTATCAATTAATTAATTCTCATATTCAACCCAGAATATAATTAAGTAATTAATATTGATTCATGCCACCAGAGAATCAATACTGTCCTACCTATTTGCTACCACGTTTTGAGGAACGGGTTGCATTAGACTCGGTTTATCCCCACATTTAAGGTTACAGACATTCGTTTAATTAATTTAAGCTCTGACAAGCTATTTAATTAATTAACATCTTTAATTCCTGAATCAATCCACTCAAACCTTTTCACTTATGCTTGAACTTAATCAGCCTGCAGGACTTTAGCATAACGAACCTTTTGAGCTGTTCAGGGAATGTCACCATCCTATACTGGATGTGGTTACCTAGTTCAGATACCAGACAGTCATACACAGATTGATATCACCCAAGACTGCAGAAGTACAGGTTCAACTAGAACCCTCTCTACAACTCAAAGTGATATACAATATATGTATACTTCTGTACCCTCATATAGGTTTAAGATTCCATCGAGTCATAGGGATCTAGATTCTTTTAATGTCAGATAAAAGAGTCGATCTCGACTTAGGTCCTCATCAATGTGTGCCCCACACCAGCATACCAAGACATCCAAGATAAGATGCTTATCCCCATATGCTGCAGCCTATACCGATAGTTTATCCTGGAAATGTCTCAGCTGTGATGACCATTTATATCTCGCTAGGTCAAACAATCCATACGATCTTCCGTGATCTTCTTCACACCGTATGATCTCCCTATCGACAAGATAAGAGGATAATTGTGTTTGCGACACATGTTTGTTAATTCAGATAGGAGATGAACATATAACAATTATGATTCCCAGTATATTAACCAATAAACCTTGTACATAATATACTAATCATAATGCTTTCAGTATATAAATCCATCAAATGGTTGGGCAAGGCAACCAAAATAAGAATCAGATTGTGCTACAACAAGATCAGGTGGAGGATGAAGAGCCGAATGCCATGGCAAGGAGATGTCAGCCACATCCTGGTAATGATAGATTTGTTGTTGGCATGAATGCCAACAATTTTAAGTTAAAGACCAGACTCATACATATGGTTCAGTAGAACCAGTTTGGGGGCAAGGCTGTAGAAGACCAGTATGCTCACCTTTAGATGTTTGTGGAGGTGTGCGATATGGTCAAGCAAAATGGTGTGAGCCAAGATGTGATCCGAATAAGACTATTATCATTATTGTTGAGAGATTGAGCCTAGACTTGGTATGTTGGATTAGACCTCAGTACCATACAGCCGAATATTTGATTCAAGAATAAACGATAAGGGATGGGTCGTAATACTCAAGAATAATAAGAGATTAATTATTGCAGCTAATTGTCATATGCTGAATTAATTAATGAATGTCTGAAACCTTAAATATGAGGATGAACCAAGTCAGTGCAATCCGTTCCTAATAACGTAGTAATACAAGGGTAGGTCAGCATTAATTCTGTGATGTCATGAATTAATGTTTATTAAGTAATTATGTTCTAGGTTGAACATGGAATTAACTAATAGGAATCCCACTTTATTATTTGCATTTGATCCCTGGTGTGGCCCAGTGAACGCTCTGAGCCCATTATGGTTTATTAAACCCTAATACCATGTACTTTGGATCTATAAATAGATCAGTTCTCTCATTCCCACATAAGATTGCAGTTTCACAAAACTGAAACCCTATAGAGAAGGCGACAGTTTTAGTACGAAGAAAGGAGAAATCGAGTTCTTCCAATGCAATTTCAATCCGGTAGCATATCCTCACCAGATTTCTAGATCGAGCAAGGGAACAGATCAGAAGATCATATCTGTAAGAACACCAATCAACCATCTTCCGCGGTTGTTCAAACCGTTGTAGTTAAGATATTCCTTGAGTCCATCTATTAAATTAAGTAGGAGCATGCATAGGGCATTTACTGTTTGTTATGATATTTATTTTGACATACTATAAAACGATATGGGGTTTAAAAATAAATGGTTATTCACATCGCCTATTGTAGACTCAGTCATACAAATGGTATTAAAGCCCGATTTCATATTTTATGGCTCTGTCGGAAAATAAATTTTAACATTCAATTTATGCATGTTATTTAATTTATTGTGTATGGATTTATCTGTCATGAATGTTTTTGTTCTCATGGTCCGTCTCTAGTTTTATCCATTTTCAAATTCATTTTTCATCGCAAGAAAAACTACGATTAGATTGATAGGAAAAATATATAATAGATTTAGATCTATTTATTTGTTTTTTATTCAATCTAATTCGAGATCAAAAAGAGAACAAAAATCACGACAGAGGCAGTTCATGGTGTTCCGGTGACTGCACAGCCGCGCGCAGGCAGTGCGCGGTGCTGGGCCGGTTGCTGGCAATGCAATGTACGTGCGCAGGTGGCGCGCGGTGGATCCTTGCAAACAGCGGCCGAACACAGGCGGCCCGCAATAGATTGTTGCAAGTCACATCAATTTTTCTTCCTCCTCGCAACAACATCCGCGCATGACTATCTTTTTCTCGCGCGTTGTAACGACGCTGGCTCTGGCCGACATGGGTCACTGTGGTGCTGCAAGGGTCGTGTGCATTGAGGTGGGAGGTGGCTATCATGTGCACGATGCCGGGAAAAATTGCGCGGTGGTAATTTTTTGCAGAGGTCATGATTCAGGCATCAACAACAACTATTGCAGCGAACGCAGGCGCAGAGGCGGTGGCGGGCCACAGACGTGCGCGGCATGTAGGGTGGCTAGCCGGTGGCGAGGGCTACAGGCGGGGATCTGGTGGCTCCGGGGCTGCAGCTAGGGTTTTTGGTTGGTGAAGGTGACAGCTGGAGCTTGGCTGTGTGGGCTTGGGTTTGGGCTGCTTGGGCCCGACGGCCCGAACTATTGGAAATTAGGATTTTGTTGAAATTAAGGTTTTTAAAAACTTTTGGGCCTGAAACCCTAATTCCTGGCCAAACTGCAGTATTTTTCCAGCCCAAAAATACAGATTTCAAATTGAAGAGTGGGAACTCAATTTGAAGATTTGTATTAAATCAAATATCAGTAATAGATAGATTTATTTTTATTCCCCATGTAATTGCATCTAGGGGCCACGAGAATTTTTATTTTTTTTGTTATATTCTCGTATGATGTGATTTATTATGTGTGCGTTAGTAAATAATGATCAAGCATGCCACTGCTTTTACTACTTATTATTTAAAGTATGTTGTAGATAATTGGAAAGCATTTTAATGTTTTATTATTTACTGTTCAAAGCATGCTTTTATGTGATTTATTTTATGCATTTAATTATGTCTAGTAATTCGGAGTCGTGTTAGGAATATGACGGAATTTTAAATGAGACATAATTTTTGGATCATAAAATAATATGTACGCATAAGAACATTTTAAAACAAAAAGACTAAGCAAGATTTTTTAATTAAAATCAACAAGACCTCCACAATGCGGTCTCTTATTAAAAGTGGGCAGAAGAGTGAGTAGACGTCTACACAACCGTAGCCTGCTTACTTATTTGTTCATAAGTTCTAATAGATAAGATTTCTAAATAAAAATTTAAACATGAGTGAAGTGGATAGTGAAGTGAGTAGAAATCTACACGGTCGTAGCCTACTTACTTTATTTGTTCATAAGTTCTCTAGGATTGTTCAAATGAGATAATGAATGTTATAAAAGGCATGCGTCATGGGTCTAGTACGTATGTCAAATTGTCCTTTTAACTTCCAGAGTTAGAATTATGGTCAAATGCTTAGATTTTTCCAGAGTACTAAGTCATGAATGATGTCTCTGCTCAGATAGGTTGAACATGGTCTTAGTTTTGTCTCCGATTATTAATTTCATCTGTCGGCGAATACCTAACATGTATTGAAATTATAGACTGGAACTTCAAAGAGCATTCTGATTAGGTGGTCTATTGTACACGTCTTCAAAAGGAACTGGCGGTAGATACACCTAGGCAATTGGGGGAAACAACTGTATTGGTTTATCAAAATGTTACAATGCATATTTGTTTCAATGCACTGCGTGTATGTTATAATTTTAATCAATTATTATTTTTAGATATGTCTATGAATAATGTTATCAATATCTTGGCACAAAATCAATTAACTGGTCTGAATTTCCTGGAATGGAAGCTTAACTTGGATTATATCCTAGTTGTATAGGAACACCAGTATGTTCTTAATATTCCATGTCCAGCTGTCCCTACTGTTGAGGAGTGGAACCTCTATGACAAGTGGATCATGTCTAACAATGTAGTCAAGTGCTACATGATGACCACTATGTCTAAGGTGCTCTAACAACAACATCAGCACTATGACAAAGCATCTAAGATTATGGATAAACTCACAGTTATATATGGGGAATCAGATAGATCTGTCAGATTTAAACTCATGAGGGGAATCGTGAGTTGTAAAATGTGATGGTAGCTCATTGAGGGAGCACGTAATTTCCATGACTCATCTCATGAATGAACTGACGTTGTCTGGAGGAGGTAATGTTTTTTCCTCGCTGTGTAACACAAATCTTCATTCACTATCACTCCATATATAAGCTGAATATCCTGAATGATTTCCTTCACAGGGTAGTTGGAATTCCATTCCAACTTAGACAATATCACTGAGGCTAACCAATCACTATTGGCTTGTCTATTGTAACTTTTTCGGACACATGTGTGATTACTTACCAATGTCTTGATAATATAAGTAGACTCATGTGCTATTCTACTTGCATGTATCTTCCAAGGGCATGCACCATCACACCTAGCTTCAATCTTTTTCTCATCATATTTTTTCTAGCCAATGTTATAGTTATTTTCTATAGCCCAATCCCTAATTGCCTCTTTGCATTCTTTAAAATCTGAGAATTGCATTCCCACCTCAAACACTAAACTCTTCTTGTCCATCGTAGCCTTATAATCTTGTAATCAATGACTTTTCTTACTTCTCCTAAACCCCAACTCCTCTTCATCATATTCTAAGGAATATGGTAAGTCATTAGATGACTTGTATTCTAACACCGGACTCATATTCTCATTATCCATTGAATATAAAATCTGTTATCAGAAAATTAAATAAAAGACACCAAAAAGCTCCAATAAATATGACAAATATGATAAATATAATACATAACTCTCTTATTCATTGGCATGTTGCAGCAAAATAACAACAATGCTTCAAGACAATGTCAAATGCTTTTATAATCATAGAGTGTGAGAATAAGAGAATCAATCATTTTCATACAAATAGCAGAATATGACATATAAACATCTCAATTAACCAATGAAGAATCAATGTTGGTTCACTCTTGTAGGAACAATGTGGCATAACATCACAAAGCAGCACATAAATTCAAGAAACATATTATACACCCCATGATTGAACAACTCACAAGTCTCAGAATGTTGAGGAAAAAAAAATTTTAAAAACGTCATTCATTGTAATCTCATCTCATTTAATACTCATTTTACAAGTTAGATCAACCTACTACCAATAAAAAATGCCAAGTACACTATATCCATTTCTCACTTATTGAAGCAATTCCTGTACCATATTCGAAAAATTGAAAAAAAAAAAGAAATTGTTTTTTGACCCACCTCCACATGCACGAGTCTCGCCGCCCGTCGTTAACACTATCAACGCCGCCACCGAAGGAGGTCACTGGAAACACGGTTTGAGGGGATGCGTGATTTGAAGAAGTAGTTTGAAGATTAAAGATTTAGGGGGAAACGTAATTTTTGGAGAAGTGATTTGGGGATTATAAATTTAGGGATTTTCTGGTTTTAGTTTAATTATCTTCAAGCCACATCAACAATTACATGGAAGAAAATGGGTGAATCAGCATAATTGTAACAATATCAGTTTAGTAGGATAAAATTACTAACAGAAATAAAAAATGGGATAAAATTGATGGATTTATATACTGAAAGCATTATGATTGGTATATTATGTACAAGGTCGATTGGTTAATATACTGGGAATCATAAATGTTGTATGTTCATCTCCTGTCTGAATTAACAGACATGTGTCGCAAACACAATTATCCTCTTATCTCGTCGATAGGGAGATCATACAATGTGTAGAAGATCACGGAAGATCGTATGAATCGTTTGACCTAGCGAGATATAAACAGTTATCACAGCTGAGACAGTTCCAGGATAAACTGTCGGTGTAGGCTGCAGCATACGCAGTAATAAGCATCTTATCTTGGATGGCTTGGTATGCTGGTGTGGGGCACACATTGATAAGGACCTAAGTCGAGATCGATTATTTTATCTGACATTAAAAGAATCTAGATCTCTATGGCTTGACGAGATCCTAAGCCTAAATAAAGGTACAGAAGTATATGCAGATTGTGTATTACTTTGAGTTGCAGTGAAAGGCTCTAGTTGAGCTTGTATATCTGTATCTTGGGTAATAGCAGTTTGTATATGACTGTCTGGTACTGGAACTAGGTAACCACATCCAGTATAGGATGGTGACATTCCCTGAACAACTCAAAAGGTTCGTTATGCTAAGTCCTGCAGGCTGATTAAGTTCAAGCATAAGTGAAAATGTTTGAGTGGATTGATTCAGGAATATAAGATGTTAATTAATTAAATAGCTTTTCAGAGCTTAAGTTAAATAACGAATGTCTGTAACCTTAAATGTGGGGATATACCGAGCCCATGCAACCCGTACCTCAAAACGTGGTAGCAAATAGGTAGGATAGTATTGATTCTCTGGTGGAATGAATCAATATTAATTAATTAATTATATTCTGGGTTGAATATGGGAATTAATTAATTGATAGGTCTTATTTACTATTTGCATTTTGGTCCCAGGTCTGGCCCATGAAACTCAAGCCCAATAGGAGTCCAGTAATTTCCTATAAATAGGCCTTAGTTCCTCAGATCTCAACACACCACAAGATCATAAGTTGCACACAGTAAAACCAGTTCTGGGAGCCGTGGTGATCGATTAAGATCTGAGAACGAGGAGGAAATTCTGCTTCTCAACCGGGCAAGGGATCTGATAGAGAATCTTCACCAGATTTTCAGATCGAGTTGGGATACAGATCAGAAGATCAAACCAGGAGGATTTTTCTTCTTCTCTCTCTCCTTTGTTTTCAAAAATATCATTATTATTTTCATAGATTTATTTCCTCAATTTGTTAGGAAATTAAATCTTTGTGCGTGGGAAAGATCAATGGGCATCTCCGCGCACGCGTTCTTCAGAGTTCATCAATCCAGGTATTCCGCGTAAACCTTCTTATGCATAATAATATAGGAGCATGCTAGGATTGTTCATAGGCATAACAATTTATTTTTGATATTCCAATTAACGATCCTTGGGAAACGGACTTTGTGATTCAGTTCACGAATCCCTACAATTGGTATCAGAGCCAGGTTAATTAATTGGCTCTATCGGAAAAATAATATTGCCTATGATTATGCATGATTATTATTATTGATTGCATGCAATGGAAGGTTTTTGGATTGATTGTATGTTTTTCATCCTCGTGGTTCTCGGGTTAATCCGCCCTTTTATATGGATTGTTTTTCACCCACGAGATAAATTCGTGGTTAGATTTAGATTTTTTTTAGATTGTAATTAGGATTATTCAATGTAATCTATTATTTAAAAATTTAATCTGTAAAACGGAAAATGAAGAACGCGAAGAACACGAAGAACGAAGAATGAAGGGCCGCACAAAGATGCATGACAGCGCCGGCACGGCAGCATGGCCGTGCACGGCGGTCACGCATGGCGGGGCACGGCAGGCCGACGTGCGGCAGGGCACGGCGGCGCGGAAACCCTAGGGTTTCAGCATGCGTGGCGCGCGCGCACGCAGGCCGAGTGCCGCGCGGCCACAGCCGGCAGGGCTGGATGCAGCGGCCCCAGGCGCGGCCAACGGCGCGAGGAGGCACGGCAGGCAGCCAGCCGGGACGGTGGCGCGAGGGCTGGGAGCGCCGGGGGCACGCGCGATGCTGCAAGCCCTAGGGCTTGCGCGCGCGCGCGCAGGACCCGCGCGACCCTTCGCGCGCTCGCCGGCGGCGGGCACGAGTTCTCCCTCGGTCGATGTCGGCGTGGGGCAAGGTGGTGCGGCGGTGGCTTATAGGCTGGGCGACTCGGGCTGGATTAGCGATGGGGCTAGGGTGCGCGGGCCGGACACGTGAAAACCCTAGGTTTTCGTGTGGTTTGCGCGAGCTTCTGATTCCGATCTTGCGCGATTCCGATGAGTCACGGAGGCCGACGGTGGAGAAGAAGAGTGAACGGCGTTTTGGGCGATGGTTGGGGCAAGCCGGGGCGGCGGCATGCGAAACGGGCAACGGCCGGAGGAGGCGGATCGCGGGCTATAATCATGCACATACGTGCATGGGTGTTGCGTGACTCCGAGAGCCCTCACGGCGGCGGCAAGTCGCCGGCGGCGGTGGTTTGCCGGTGGTGGCTCGTCGGGCCAAGTTCTCGTGGACTATTGGGCTTGCAATGAGTGCCTAGGTCTGTGATTTGGTTAACTGGCCCAGTTGTCCAATTTTCCGATAAATCAAATCTTGGAGGCCCATATTCGGAAAATGAATTCAGATCTCAGTCCAAGTAGTGGGAGCCCAGTCAAAGATCTGTATTTATAACTCCAACTTGTAATAGTTAGAATTAATTTTTATTTCGTATTATGGGGCCACGAGTACATTTTTTATTTGCTTTATTATTTGTCTTCGCATGATATATGTGTTTAATTTAATTGCGCAGCATACAAGCATGTTGTAGATAATAGGAGCACGTTTACTGCTTTTATTTACAGCTTTAAAGCATGCTATGTGATTTATTTTATGTAATTAATTATAACTATAAATTCGGGGTTCATGCCTTGCATGATAGAATTTTAACAATGTTATAATTATGGCTACATAAAATAATCTGTGCAATTGAACCTAATGAACTAAAAATTACTAAGCTCATAATTTAGTAAGACCTCCACAAAGCGATCCTTTATTGGAAGTGGGTAATTTATTAGGTAAACGTCTACATGTGTAGCTTACTTAATTTATTATTCATAAGTTCTAATAGATAGGATTTCTTAAAACAAATGAATTGAATTTTCATAAGTTCTCTAGGGATTGAATTAAATGAGACAACCTTATTATAGGGATCGGGGTGTGTTCTAATAGATCCTTATATGGGAGGGTTGACTTTGGTGGTAAGCTAGCTTAGATGTTATCTAAAGTATAACTCATTTGTGATGTCCCTGCTCAGTAGGATAATATGGTCGTAAGTTAGTCTCCAATTATTAATTCCATTTGTCTAAGGAACCCGGGCATGGATTGGAATTAAAGGACCGGAATTGAAAGATGCAGTCTCGTTAAGTGTTTTGTTGTAAACGTCCACATGTGTGGCTTGCAATAGTAATACTTAGGCAAATTGGAGGAAACATTAATATTGCTTTATCATAAGGTTTCAATATTTAATTGTTTCAATAGTTTGCGACTATGTTTTAATTTCTGTTTCTTAATTTATTATTTTCAGACATGTCTTTACCGAATGTAATCAATATCTTAGCACAAAATCAATTAACCGGTCCCAATTTCCAAGAATGGAAACGCAACTTGGATTACATCCTTGTTGCAGAGGAGCACAAGTTTGTCCTTGATAAGCCTCGTCCGGCTGATCTCACTAATGCATCGACTGATGAGGAAAGGAGCTACTATAATAAGTGGCTCAAGTCAAACAATATAGTGAAATGCTATATGATGACTACTATGTCCAAGGTACTTGCACAGCAGCATCATTCATATGATAATGCTAGTGACATAATGGACAGCCTCACAGCGACCTATGGTGAGTCAAACCGAGCAGTCAGATTTTATCTCATGAGGGAAATCGTGGGAAAGAAAATGGCAGAAGGTAGCTCGGTCAGAGAGCACGTGGTTGGCATGACTCACCTCATGGATGAGCTCACGCTGCACGGAGGTGGTATCGATGCGGAAGCGCAGGTTGATATCATCCTCAACTCTCTGCCAAAGTCCTATGAGAACTTTAGACTGAATGTTGTCATGAACAAGAAAGAGTACACTCTTAACGAGCTACTCAATGACTTGATGGCAGTGGAATCAGTTATGCAGCCAGAAAAAGTTGCTTTGGCTACTTCTAGCAATCGTCCTGTTGCGCTGGTTGGCAAGAGTTGCAAAGGAACGTTTAAGAAGAAAGCCAAAGGTACAACTTCTGGTAGAAAGTAAAAAAGGACACCGGGCATGCCTGCTAAAAGGGACAAGTGTTTCAGATGTGGCAAGGCTGGTCACTGGAAGAAAGATTGTCAAGTCAGGAAGACTGGACAAGGTGCGTCATGTGCATTTATAACGGAAACATGCGTAGCATCGGTTTCTACCCATTCTTGGGTAGTGGATACTGGAGCTACTAACCATGTTTGTTATACTTTGCAGGGGTTCAGGCCGACAAGGCAGCTGAAGCATGACGAGATTACCATCTCAATGGGCAGCGGAGAGCGAGTCTCAGCAGTAGCCATTGGAGATTTTACTTTATGCTTTGAAAACAATGTTTTGATTTTGAGAGATGTTTTATATGTGCTGGTTTTTCGGCAGAACTTAATTTCAGTTTCCAAGTTATTTTGTGATGGATATTCAGTTATTTTTTATAGTGGAGTTTCTATCATTGGTAATAACGGTGTTATCTGTCATGGCAAACTGATTGACTCTCTCTATATCATTGATTGAATGCATAAATCTTCCGTGAATGTTGCAAACGCATCCAATAATAATAATCATTTAAAGAGAAAGTTTTCTTCCGATGAGGATCAAACATATCTCTGGCACTTGAGACTAGGTCACATCAATCTAAAGAGGATTAAAAGATTAGCATGCGATGGGCTCTTGGATTCTTTCCAAGTGGTACCGCATCAAATCTGTGAGTCCTGTATAGAAGGAAAGATGACAACCATGCCTTTTAAGGCAAGTCAGTCTCGAGCAGAGAATGTGTTGGAATTGATCCACTCTGACTTATGTGGACCAATGTCCACGCAAGCTCGTGGAGGTTATGAGTATTTCGCCACATTCATTGACGATTACTCAAGATTCGTATATGTCTATTTGCTTCGCCATAAGTCTGAATGCTTTGAGAAATTCAAAGAATTTAGGACTGAGGTAGAAAAGAAGCTAGGTAAGACTATCAAGACACTATGATCAGATCATGGTGGTGAATACCTCAGTAACGAGTTCTTGCAGTACTTGCCAGACAACGAGATTACATCCCAGTGGACTGCACCAGGAACCCTTCAACAAAATGGTGTAGCGGAAAGAAGAAATAGAACTCTCTTGGAAATGGTCAGGTCAATGATTAGTTATGCAAGCTTGCCGATTTCATTTTGGGGATATGCCTTGGAGATAGCGGCCTATTTGCTTAATTTAGTACCTTCTAAATCAGTTCCTAAAACACCTCTAGAATTCTGGTATGGGCGAAAGCCAAGTTTGAACGGAGTGAGGGTTTGGGGTTGTCCAGCATATGTGCTGACAAAGGAACCTGATAAGTTAGAAAGTAGGTGTAAGCTGATGTTGTTTGTAGGATATCCTAGGCAAACGAAAGGTGGTTACTTCTATTGTCCTGAGAATCAGAAAGTCGTTGTCAGTACCAACACGAGATTCTTGGAGGACGAATATGTAAGAAACCACAGATCCAAGAGTGAAATTGTCCTCCACGAGCTTAAGGACAAAGAAGCAATTCCATCAGGAAAGCCCAGTGTAATGGTAAATCCACCTACAACAGGTGAGGCTATACCAACACTGCCACTAATGCGAGGTATGGGACCAACGCCTATTGTGCCAACTACTGACACGGTTCAGATGCCTTGTCGTAGTGGGAGGGTTGTCCACCAACCCGAAAGGTACATGTTAGTGGGAGAGTCTTCTGACTTGATCCCGAAAAACGGACTGGATGATACCGATCCCTGGACATATGACAAATGGCTGATTGCCATGGATTCTGAAATAGAATCCATTACGGCTATGGATGTATACCAGAAAACTGATTTGCAAGATGGCTATTGTTGAGGTTCAATTTTGATATGTAATCGGAACCCCGAGAACAACAAATAATTGGAATGCTATAAAAGGAATAGACGAACTAGGATGTTATTAGTGCGATACAAGAAAAATGTATGGCTAATCTATCGTCTATTTGCTATGCTTTGAATGAAAATGACAATGGGATTGCAATGAACGTATATGAGTTTTCTTTCTCGCAGCTGCCCCCTTTACAATGGCTTGAGGAGTTATTTATAGGGATCGCCTCTCCCTAGGGTTTCCGCGCCGTTCTCAACTGCCTGGAGTTGAGCCCACAATCATCGGGGTGGTTGACTGATCGTGGGGGCCCGACAGTTCCAAATCTTTCGCATAATAGCCGTTGGTTGGGATGCTAGGGGAGTGAGGTGCGTGGTTCTTTATCGAGCTCCTTCCTTCATCGTATCGGACTTTAATCGAGCAGCAGACCGTACTGATCGGACTTCTTTCGGTACTATTCAAACTGCTTTATTTGTTCCTATCCAGTTCGAACTGGATGTTCTTTTTCTGTTTGAGTTAATAACGGGCCCGACCTAAGGTTAGAACCCGGCTTGGTACTCTTGATGGGTCGGATCCAATTTGGACCTCTAACAATAGCCCCTTTGACTTAGCTGATCAGTTTCGTAGTGGTCAGTTAAGTTAAAAATTAGTGGTCCGGTTTACGGAGATTTTTTCCTGGTTGTGGCCCTTCGGATCGCCTCGAGGATGATCCGGTATTATTCGGGTGCTTTCTGAGCACCTCTCGGCTCTCGGGGCCATTTCCTCTATGGGGGCCCCAGCCCGTGCAGCCCCAGAAAGCTGCTACGGGTGCCGTCGCTGCAGGCTCGAATCCGCAGCATCTGTTTAGGGCAGTTCGGGTTCTGCCTTATTAATTTTTCTGGCCACCTGGTGAGCCCCTGGTGAATTAGATTCACGACTATGGGGTCTTGTATGATGTGCGCCTGGGTGCGTGTCCCCAGGGCAGATAGTTTTTTTATTGTTGCTTGACATCATTCGAACTGTTTTGATTGAGTTACCTTTAGGGAACTGCTTTTTGTCGAACCGCTTTTGTCGAGTTGCCCTTAATGGGTTTGAAATTTGAGCGAAAAAAGTCAGTGGCAGTTGCGTAATTTCCGGAAAAACCGTGGGCGGTTTAGGAGAAGTTGAGGGGACGTTTTGAGTTATAACCGTCGTTTGGGATTCGTGTCCATCACTTTCCCCCACTCGAACACTTTTCCTCTCTCTTTGTGCGATTTCCGACGAGTCCCTGTCTTTATTTTCCGGCGATCAAACAATGTTGCAGCCACGATTCAACGGGTTATCTTCCATTCATTCCGTAGGTAAAATCCTAAAATGCCCCTTAGTGTGTATTTTTCTTCTTCTTGCTGGTTTTTTGCGGATCTTGTTTTGCCGTGGCAACTGGTTTTTGGCGGGGAGTTGGGCTGACCGGGGCTCGCACCTCCCCTTTTCTTTTTCTATTTTGGTTGATTTTATTCTAGTTTTGATTTTTCTGATGAGTTCTGATTCCAAAAACCGTGAGGGCTCGACACCCCCTTTAACACATTCACCACCTAGGGCTCCGAACGCCCAAGATTTTACTGGCCCTGATTGGATTTTGTTGTTCCAGGGACCGGAGAAGGCTGGTCCGAGCACGAGCCATTCGGCTCCGAGTCCGGATTCGGATTCGGCGAACAACAGAGTTCTAGCCGAGGCATTTGGGAGGTTGAATAGGTGGTTACTGGTGGACAGGCCGGCGGGTCTGGTCGGGTAGCCGGGGCTGAAGGTGAAGAGTTCGGGGAAGCAGCGGAGGAACCTGAGTTGGCGGGAGACTACGTTCTCCCGGAGGACTGGCGCACGCACCGGGTACTGGGCACTGTGTCCACGGTCACTAGGGAGGCACTGTGGGCCCTTGCCGACACTGTCCCAGTCAAAGACGTGCGGTTTTGCATACCGCACCAATCGAACCGCTGCTTCGATCCTCCCTCGGGCCACGTGGCCTTCTACACGACGGTGATGGAGAATGGGGTCGGACTGCCCGTGCACCCCTTCTTTTCTGAGGTCCTAGCTTCTTACAATCTTTCCCCCTTCCAGCTCGCACCGAACTGCTGGTGCCACCTGGTTGGGGTTTTTTTTTATGTGGATGGACTTGGGGTTGGGGTGCCCGACGGTCAAGGAGTGGCATTACATGTACCGCTTCAATCAGTGCACCGACAAGCATTATTACTACTTTACCCGGTGGTCTACTGGGTATTCGACACTGATCAAGAAGCCCCCATCGAACTCCCCGGGTTTGTGGACGAGCGTCTTCTACCTCAGGATGAATGAAGAGCATCCCGAGTTCATTCGACACGACGCTGTTCTGATTCGTGGGTTTTTTGGTTCCTTGCGAACTGGTTCGAGTCTCAACAATTCATTCTTCTGATCTACTTTTGCTTTCTTGCAGATCATCCTCGCCCGGAGCTCTCCCCGGAGGAGCAGGCCAGGGTCGACCGGGCCTACGACATTACTGTGGGCGACCGGGAGTGGCCCGTTGTGCAGAACGGTCGCTTTGTTACTTTGACCACCTACCTTATTGGTAAAGGGGAGTTGTACGCCCTGCCAGCGAAAATGACGCGTCGTCGCCTCAACGTTCCCCCGGATAGGGTAGCGGTGGCTCTCAGGAAGAAGTAGAGAGCGAGGGATGAGGAGGAGTCCCGGCGTCGGCCTTCTAATCCCCCAAAGTTTCCGGAGCTCGAGAGGCGGAGCACACCTCCTCCACCTCCTCCACCGCCCTTTCAGCCCCAGGAGGGGGTACTGGTTGAGACGTCCCACCTCCAATCCCGCCAGGAGGTCCCACGGAGGACCGATGACCGGGATAAGCAGAAGGAAAGGAGGTCGGAGGAGTCCGACCGCCGTAGTTGCCATCGCTCCGGAGATCATGGGTCGAGGCGGGAGGACCTGGACAGACCCTGTGGTGGATGCGTTCCTGGTCCGGGCGCGTCAGATGCTGACGAACCCCTCCGCCGTGGACCAGGCAGGGACAGCCCAGGCGCGGCTGGCGCGATATCAGCTCCTCCAGCTCCAGGTCCGAATTGTAACCTAGGTCGTCATGTTCTCTGTGGTGTGTTTCTTACTTCTGTTGTGGCTTGCAGGCTCAGATGGAGCTCGATGCCATCCGTCGCAAGCTCCACGTATTTGGTGATAAGTGCGTCGGGGAGATCTTCACTCTTCGTAAGGAGCGGGACTCCTTGAAGAAGTATGTGGACTCCCTGAATGAGAAGCTCAATCAGGCGGAGGATCGAGTGGCCGCGGCGGAGGGACGGGCAGAGGCGGCGAAGAAGGAGGCGGAGGCTACCCAGGCCGAGCTTGAAGATTCACGTCGGGTGGCTTCGGAGGCCAGGGCAGACGCGGTGAAGCTGGTCGCGGACTTGAAGACGAGGAACGATCAGCTCCTCTCTCTCGACTCTCGGCTAAAGACTCAACGTGAAAGTTACACAGTCGAGGTGGCGAAGTACGAGGAGCGGATTGCCCTCATGCAGACGGGCGAGGGGCTGGACTTCGATGCCCTCATCACCTCCCCCCTCTTTGCCGAGACATACGAGGTACGCCCTCTATCAGGTCCATGCTTGTTCGAACCATTTTAACTCGTCTAACCTTCTTGTAGACTCTCTCCGAGCAGGTCGAAAGTGAGGTCCGGGAAAAGATTTCCCGAAAGTTCCCGGACCTCGATCTGAGCGTGCTGGATGAGCCCGAGCCGGAGGAGGGGGATCAGGAGCAAGAGCGGGAGCTGTAGAAGGAGTCCGAACAGCAGCACGTGGAGCGTGACCAGAACCTGCTCGAGCATTCCTCCCAAAGGGTCGATGGTTCAAAGGAGCAATCCGAGCCAACATCTGATCAGACCTTGACCCAGGGACCTGGCCCGACTCAGGACGACTCTGCCGCCGCCTAGCTGCATTTCTTAAACATTTCTGGACATTTTATTTTTCCCTGCTCAGACAATTTATTTTCTTCTGCACGAACAATTTTATTTTCCTGTCTTATTATTTCTCTTTCACGAATGAGATCTTTTTGTTCGTCTCGGTACTTCAATATATCTTTAGTTTTCTGCAAAATAATGATGGTCGAGATGGGTGATGCCTCGATGCTTAAGTTAGTAATTGTTCTTATAGGGATAAGAGTAAAATAAATCAAAATGAGATAGGATAGGGTATATTTATCTGGATCGGGCACGGTTGTCCCTTGCGCCGGTAGTTTTAGCGATCCTCCTTTCGTTTCTGCAGAAGGATTCGTGAGGGGTTGGGCGATGCCGAAGCACCGCCCCTCCGACGTTCAAGTCAGTAGCTGATTAAAAAATAGAAATTGAAAACAGGATAGGGTTTCAGAAAGGCGTATCTGAGAGATCGAGTTCATCGACCTCGCTCTCCTTAGAAATAATATTTCTTAAGGTGCTTAATGTTCCAGCTATTTCCGATCTACCTTCCATCATGATCTTCTACGTGGTAGGCACCTCGTCCCACCACTCTGGTAACTTTGTACGGGCCTTCCCATGTGGGAGCGAGTTTTCCTTGACTTTTATCTTTAGTGTTCTGAAAGACCTTCCTTAATACCCAATCTCCCTCCTTGAAGGTTCGCATGCAAACTTTCTTGTTGAAAAATCTTTCGACCTGCTTTCTTCTCCGAGCCATGCTAAGTAGCGCTTGATCTCTCTTCTCATCGATTAGTTCTAGGTTCTTGAGCATTTTCTCGTAGTTCTCTTCCTCTTGACAAGTTTCCACGCGTAGACTGCCACCCCGAACTTCTGCTGGAATGACGGCTTCTTCTCCGTAAGCTAGGGCGAACGGGGAGCTTCTTGTTGATGTTCTCGGAGTGGTTCGATAGGCCCATAGGACCCCTGGTAGTTCATCGACCCATTTTTGACTTGTGGGCTTCGAGTCTTTTCTTCATTGTTGCCATGATGGTCTTGTTTGTTGATTCGGCCTGCCCATTAGCCTCCGGGTATCTTGGTGTGGAGAACACGAGCTTGATGTTGTACTGGTTGTAGAATTCTTGTACTCTCCACCCCGTGAATTGCGTGCCGTTATCTGTTCTGATTTCCTTGGGCACCCCAAATCTGCAGAGGATGTGGGTCCACAGGAATTTGATCACCTCTGGTTCTCTTACGTTAGCGAAAGCTTCTGCTTCGACCCATTTAGTAAAGTAATCTGTGGCTACCAGGATGTATTCTTTCTGCCCGGCTCCTCTCGGTAGCTTCCCTACTATATCCATCCCCCAAGCCATGAAGGGCCATGCTGCGATCGTAGCATGAAGTGGCTCTGCATGGCTTTGATTTGTAACTTCGAACCTCTGGCACGCTTCGCAGCTTCGCACGTAGTTTTTAGCATCTTTTCGTAGTGTCGGCCAGTAGAAGCCTGCCGATATTACTTTGTGTGCCAGTGGTCTGGCCCCTTGGTGACTTCCACAGTCCCCTTCGTGAATCTCCATGAGGATTGTTTGCCCTGCGGCAGGTTCGAGGCACTTGAGCAGTGGTCCTTCGACTGATCTCCTGTATAAGCTTTCATTGTAGATTGTGTACTTGGCAGCTGACCGAGTAATTCGCACTGCTTCAATTCGATCTACAGGTAGGGTTCCTGTCTCGATGTATTTTCGTATGGGCTCGATCCATGAGTCTCCAATCGTTAGGTCCATGACTTCAGTCTTTGGTGCGGCTGGTTCTTCGGCCCATGTTATTACAATGGGCCTTTTTCGTTCCAACTGTTTGGTGGAGGCCAGATTTGCTAATGCGTCTGCTTCGGCGTTTTCCTCTCGAGCGATTTGTCTTACCTCACAATCTTCAAACTCTTCTTTCATCCTTCGTGCTAGGTCACAATATTTCTGTAACCTGGGCTCTTTGACCTGGAAATGGTCTTCCATCTGCATGATAACAAGTTGCGAATCCCCTTGCACTTGTAGGCGGCGAGCTCCCAATTCTTTGGCGAGTTGCATTCCTCGAATCAATGCTTCGTATTCTGCTTCGTTATTTGTGACTTCAAAATTTAGGCGTATGGCTTTTTCAAATACTTCTCCCATTGGGCTTCGGAGCCTTATTCCTGCACCATTTCCATGAATGTTGCTTGATCCATCTACTTGTAGGATCCAGGGTTCTGTAGCCGTTTCCTTGATCTCCAAGCTCGCTACTTCTCTTTCCGCATCGATCTGGAGATCGGTGGTGAATTCGGCGATAAAGTCAGCCAATACTTGCGATTTGATCGATGTGCGTGGCTCGAAATTGAGGCCATAGCCTCTGATCTCTACTGCCCATTTTAACAGCCGACTTGACAAGCTTGGCTTCGAGAACTCAGTCCGTAATGGGTAAGATGTGACCACTTTAATGGGATGGGACTCAAAGTAAGGCCTCAACTTGCGCGATGCCGTCACCAATGCCAGTGCTAATTTCTCGAGCGCCGTATATCTCGTTTCAGCGTCGAGCAGCGGTTTACTTGCGTAATGCACTGGCTGTTGCTTCCCAGCCGCTTCCTTAACGAGGACTGCTCCGAGCGCATGCTCTGATACGGACAAATAAAGCAATAATGTTTCTGCTCTTTCTGGTTTGGATAAGAGCGGTGGACTAGCTAGGTAGTCCTTCAATTGTTCAAGCACCTTTGCGCATTCGTCTGTCCACTCGAATTTCTTATTTTTTCAAAGCACTTGGAATAATTCGTGCGTGCGGTCCGAATATCTGGATATGAAGCGGCTAAGCGCTGCCAATCGACCTGTGAGTTTTTGGACCTCCTTTGGGTTTCTTGGATGTGCGATCTCCCTGACTGCCCGGATTTGAGTGGGGTCTGCCTCTATTCCTCGCATGGTGACTACGTGCCCCAAGAATTTTCGCGATGCCACCCCGAATGTACACTTCGCGGGGTTCAACTTCATCCTATATCTGTTAAGAATCTCGAAAGCTTGACGCAGATGACTCACGTGGTCCTTTGCGACTTTTGATTTCACGAGCATGTCATCAATATATACCTCCATTGTTTTTCCAATAAGTGGTTCGAACATCTTATTCACGAGCCTCTGATATGTGGAGCCTGCGTTTTTAAGTCCGAATGGCATGACTTTGTAATAGTATATCCCTTTGCTTGTCATGAAGGGTGTCTTCTCTTGATCTTCGGGGTGCATGAGGATTTGATTGTACCCCGAAAATGCATCCATGAAGCTTAGTAGCTCGTGCCCCGAGGTTGCATCGACGATACAGTCAATATGAGGTAACGGGTATGGATCTTTTGGACATGCTTTGTTCAGATCTGTGTAATCCACGCATACCCGGTTTTTTCCATTCTTCTTCTTGACTACCACAACATTGGCGAGCCACGTCGGGTATTTTACCTCCCGAACGGACCCGATGTCTAACAATTTCTGCACCTCCTCGTTGATTAATTCGTTCTTTTCAGTGGGAAACTTCCTCCTTCTTTGTTGTACAGGTCTATGGTTTGGATCGACCTGTAATTTATGCGTCATCACTTCTGGGTCTATGCCTACCATGTCTCTGTGTGACCATGCAAATGCTGTCTTCTCAGTACTGAGGAACTCGATCAACTGAGTCTGGATTTCGGGCTCCAATCCGGCTCCGATGTTTGTCTTTTTCGCGGGGTCAGTCGGATCAAGCTCGACTTCCTCCGTCTCCTCCGACTCCCCTGCTGAAGGCAGCGGTTCGCTTCTGGCAAAATGCTATTGAGCGCATACCGCTTTGAAGCTCGCATAATA
Source organism: Plectranthus barbatus (assembly GCA_026898455.1). NCBI lineage: Eukaryota > Viridiplantae > Streptophyta > Magnoliopsida > Lamiales > Lamiaceae > Plectranthus > Plectranthus barbatus. The sequence continues at coordinate 126,432 of JAPKLW010000429.1, forward strand.
ACATTCTTTGGTGGCATTTTGTTCGCCTCGGATCGTGCAAACTCCCCCAGCCGTTGGGAACTTGACTACTTGGTGAAACGTCGAGGGAACAGCTTTCAGTTGGTGCAGCCATGGTCGTCCTAGCAGGGCGTTATAGGCACTAGGAGTGTGGACGACCTTAAATGATACGTCATAATGCGTCCCCCCGCAGTACGTCGGGAGAGTTAGTGCCCCAACCGTCATTTGGACGCCGCCGTTGAAGCCGTTCAATGGGGTCTGTGATTGGACGATCTTCTCTTCGGGGATTTTCATCTCTTTAAGTGCGTGCAAGAATAGGATGTTTGCTGAACTCCCGTTGTCAACTAGGATCCTCTTTACGAGACAGTTCGACATGAGTAGTGATATTACTAGGGCATCGTCGTGAGGATGACTCAACCCCGGTATCTCTTCGCTGGTAAACTCAATCGGATGGTGACCCGGGTTCTTTCGTTGGGACACGGCCTCTTCTCTGGTTAACCTCCTAGCTCTTTTGGCCGCGGACTTAGTGATTCCGCTGATCTCTGATCCCCCGGTTATGCAATTGATAGTTCGAACTGGAACCAGTGACTTTGGTGCGCCTGCCTTCTCATTCCCTGATTCTTCTGTATGCTTCTCCCGAGTCCACGTCTTCTTCCCCCGATCCGACAGGTATTTGGCCAAATACCCTTTCTTGAGGAGCTCTACTACCTCGAGGAGCAGAGCGCGACAATCCGCAGTGGTATGGCCATGATCATTGTGGAACTCGCAAAACTTCTGCACATCGCGTGCGGCTGGATCGACCTTCATCCTCGGAGGCCACTTTACTTTGTCTGGCATCTTTCGGAGCACATTTTGGACCAGGTCGGCGGGCGCGATCGAGAGTGTGTAATCTGGAATGTACGGTCCCAGGTGATTAATCTGGGGCGGCTTGCTATATGGATGCGACCTTGGAGGGCGCCTGTCTTTTTGCTCTCGGCGGCTCTCTTCTCGCGTGTTTGGTCTTCCGCTATTGCGGCATGCCCGCCGATAGGGCTCATCCTCCTCCCACTTGATGAGTGCCCATGCGCGGTTTAAGGCATCGTCCATCGTTTGGGAAGGATAAATGGAGAGCTCTCGATACAGGTCAGAGTCTACATCGAGGCCTTTCGTGAAGGCTCGTACAACAGTGTTGTTTGGGCAGTTAGGCACTGCGACCAATTCCTTGTTAAATCTGGACAGGTACGCCCTCAGAGGTTCTCCTGGCCTTTGGATCACAGCATAAAGGTCATCGGGGTGTTTATCGAGGCGCCTACTGCTCGAGTATTGCCGTAGGAACAGTTGGTGCAGCTCGACAAAGGTAGATATCGAGCTTCGGGGTAAATTTATGAACCACTGGAGTGCAGGCCCTGTCAGGCTCGACCCGAAGCTCTTGCACATACACGACTCCATCAGGGCTCCCGGAACTGCCAATGCTAACATTTTTTGCCGATAAACGGCTATGTGATTTTCCGGGTTTGAAGTTCCATCGTAGAGGACGAAGCTAGGTGGGGCGAACCTGGCCGGTGAGAAAGGGGACTCTGCATAACTTTCTCTCGGGATAGGTTTCTCTGGCGCGGGGAGTCCTGGGATCCTGGATAGCAATGACTCGAGATGACCGAATCTTTGCTCGAATCTCCGCTCGATCTGTTGGATAGCCTGCAATTCTGATCGGTTCAGTTGTCCGGTTGGTGGATCCACTGGGGTTCTTTTGGTGGTTGCCCCTCCGACACGATCAAACTCTGCCTCTAGGTTTCTTGTGGGATTCCTAGAATTTCTTTCCGTGCTTCGAGGCTCCTCAACTATCGGCCGCCTGTTGTTATTCTGTAACTGCAGCCTCCTATTCTCCCTCTCGAGGAGCTCATACCTTCTTGCCATCTCTTCCAGCGCGCCTTGCGCCCTCTGCATTTGCATCACCAACCTCGAGACATGAGGATTCCCGAGGATATTGGGCGGTGGCGGCAGGAATGCCAGCTCTTCGAGCGGGGTGGCATCGAACTCCCTCATCAGGTCGCTCACCATTTCAGTCGGGTTTGGTGGGCGCGGAACCCCGCCACCTGCTGCGGTGGCTCGCCCTCGTCCTGGTGATGCTGGGACCCCTCTGCCTGCTCCTGCTAGAGCCCCTCGCCCCGCCCCGAGGTTAGATCCTCTGCCTTGTCCTCCAGTCGGGGCAGTCCTCTGATCATCAACTTCCACCACATGAGTGTTGCCTGGATCGTCCGCCATTCCTGCAAAAAGAAGGAAAAAATCGCTCTTAGGGCCCCACGGTGGGCGCCAAATTGTTGAGGTTCGATTTTGATATGGAATCGAAACCCCGAGAACAGCAAATAATTGGAATGCTATAAAAGGAATAGACGAACTAGGATGTTATTAGTGGGATAAAAGAAAAATGTGTGGCTAATCTATCGTCTATTTGCTATACTATGAATGAAAATGACAATGGGATTGAATTGAACGTATATGAGTTTTCTTTCTCGCAGCTGCCCCCTTTACAATGGCTCGAGGAGTTATTTATAGGGATCGCCTCTCACTAGGGTTTCCGCGCCGTTCTCAACTGCCTGGAGTTGAGCCCGCAATCATCGGGGTGGTTGACTGATCGTGTGGGCCCGACAGTTCCGAATCTTTAGCATAATAGCCGTTGGTTGGGATGCTAGGGGAGTGAGGTGCGTGGTTCTTCATCGAGCTCCTTCCTTCATCGTATCGGACTTTAATCGAGCAGCGGACGGTACTGATCGGACTTCTTTCGGTACTATTCGAACTGCTTCATTTGTTCCTATCCAGTTCGAACTGGATGTTCTTCTTCTGTTTGAGTTAATAACGGGCCCGGCCTAAGGTTAGAACCCGGCTTGGTACTCTTGATGGGTCGGATCCAATTTGGACCTCTAACAGCTATCGAGCCATAGGGTGCAAATGGGTATACAAAAGAAAGAAAGGAGCGAATGGTGAAATTACAGCTTTCAAAGTAAGGTTGGTGGCGAAGGGTTATAGTCAGAAAGAAGGTGTAGACTATGATGAAACCTTCTCACCGGTAGCCATGCTTGAGTCCATTCGTATACTCCTAGCCATAGCAGCACATAAGGACCTAGAAATCTGGCACATGGATGTCAAAACCGTGTTTCTAAACGGGTACCTTGAAGAAGGCAGGGACATCTATATGCAACAGCCAGAAGGTTATGTGCAGAAGGGCGAAGAACATTTGGTCTGGAAGCTAAGGAAGTCACTGTATGGACTTAAACAAGCTTCACGGTCATGGAATCTGCATTTTGATGAAGTGATTAAATCCTATGGATTTTCACAATGCTAAAACGAGAGTTGCGTGTACCGTCTATATGTCAGCGGAAGCGTGGTGTTCCTTGCACTTTATGTAGATGATATTCTCCTATTTGACGACAATGTGGAAGTATTGTCGGGCATAAAGGGGTGGTTATTCGAGCAGTTTCATATGAAGGACCTTGGGGAGGCAGGATACATCCTAGGGGTAAAAGTATTGCGGGAGCGCAATAAAAGGATGTTGAACTTGTCTCAAGGATCATATGTGGATACTGTGATTGCCCGTTTCAGCATGCAAACTGCCAAGAAAGGTCTGTTACCCTTCAGACATGGCATATATCTTTCCAATGATCAGTGTCCGGTGACACAAAGGGAGAAAGATGAAATGAGGAACGTGCCTTATGCATCGGCCGTGGGGAGCCTCATGTATGCAATGCTATGTACGAGGCCAGATATCTGCTTTGCTGTAGGCATGGTAGCGAGATACCAGTCTAACCCTGGACAGGCGCATTGGACCGCGGTAAAGCACATACTCAAATACCTGAAAAGGACTAGAGACTAGTGTCTCGTCTATCAGTGTGTGGAGTTGTGCCCTGTGGGTTATACTGATTCGGATTTCCAGGCAGACCGAGACGAAAAGAAGTCCACCTCTGACTATATGTTTACATTGGGAGGTGGGGCCATATCATGGAGGAGTGCAAAGCAGAAGTGCATTGCGGACTCCACCATGGAAGCAGAGTATGTGGCAGCTTCTAAAGCTTCGAAAGAAGCGGTATGGTTTCGAAACTTCCTTCTGGAGTTGGACGTAATTCCTAAGCTGCCCAAGTCAATCACGATATACTGTCATAATTCGGGAGCTGTGGCTAATTCAAAGGAACCACGAACTCACAGAGCAACAAAACACATTGAAAGGAAGTACCATATTATACAAGAAATCGTAGCAAGGGGTGATGTGCTAGTAGAGAAGATTGATACAAGAAATAATCTAGCGGATCCATTCACAAAGGCTCTACCTCAGAAGGTCTACGAGATGCATGTACGTAACCTTGGGCTGAGGGCAAAGCTATCCACGTAGAATGTTTGATGTAATAGCTAGATTAGTTTAGACGCGTTATACTCTGGAAAGCACCTGTATAATGCTTTGAGTATAAGTGGGAGATTGATGGATTTATATACTGAAAGCATTATGATTGGTATATTATGTACAAGGTCGATTGGTTAATATACTGGGAATCATAAATGTTGTATGTTCATCTCCTGTCTGAATTAAAAGACATGTGTCGCAAACACAATTATCCTCTTATCTCGTCGATAGGGAGATCATACGGTGTGTAGAAGGTCATGGAAGATCGTATGGATCGTTTGACCTAGCGAGATATAAACAATTAGGAAAATATCATTATTATTTTCATAGATTTATTTCCTCAATTTGTTATGAAATTAAATCTTTGTGCGTGGGAAAGATCAAAGGGCATCTCTGCGCACGCGTTCTTCAGAGTTCATCAATCCAGGTATTCCGCGTAAACCTTCTTATGCATAATAATATAGGAGCATGCTAGGATTGTTCATAGGCATAGCAATTTATTTTTGATATTCCAATTAACGATCCTTGGCAAACGGACTTCGTGATTCAGTTCATGAATCCCTACAAAAATTCCCTAAAAGTGAAAAGTTGATAAAATTCCCAGTAAGTTAATTAGTTGGGATAAAAAACCCTGTTTTTCCTAAAATAATTTGTACGCATCAGAACCTTTTGAAACAAAAAGACTACGCAAGATTTTTTTAATTAAAATCAACAAGACCTCCACAATGCGGTCTCCAATTCGAAGTGGAAAGTAGAGTGAGTAGACGTCTACACGACCGTAGCCTACTTACTTTATTTGTTCATAAGTTCTAATAGAAAAGATTTCTAAATAAAACATTTAAACATGTGTGAAGTGGACAGTGAAGTGAGTAGAAATCTACACGACCATAGCCTACTTACTTTATTTGTTCATAAGTTCTTTAGGATTGTTTAAATGAGAACATGAATGTTATAAAAGGCATGCGTCATGGGTCTAGTACGTATGTCAAATCGTCCTTTTAACATCCGAAGTTAGAATTATGGTCAAATGCTTAGATTTTTACTGAGTACTAACTCATGAATGATGTCCTTGCTCAGATAGGTTGAACATGGTCTTAGTTTTGTCTCCGATTATTAATTTCATTTGTCGGCGAATACCTAACATGTATTGAAATTAAAGACTGGAACTTCAAAGAGCATTATGGTTAGGTGGTCTATTGTACACGTCTTCGAAAGGAAATTGCGGTAGATACACCTAGGAAATTGGGGGAAACAACTGTATTGGTTTATCAAAATGTTACAATGCATATTTGTTTCAATGCATTGCGTGTATGTTATTATTTTAATCAATTATTGTTTTTAGATATGTCTATGAATAATGTTATCAATATCTTGGCACAAAATCAATTAACTGGTCTGAATTTCCTGGAATGGAAGCTTAACTTTGATTATATGCTAGTTGTATAGGAACACCAGTATGTTCTTAACATTTCGTGTCCAGCTGTCCCTACTGCTGAGGAGTGGAACCTTTATGACAAGTGGATCATGTCTAACAATGTAGTCAAGTGCAACATGATGACCACTACGTCTAAGGTGCTCCAACAACAACATCGCCACTATGACAAAGCATCTAAGAATATGGATAGACTCATAGTTATACATGGGGAATCGTGAGTGGTAAATTGTGATGGTAGCTCAGTGAGGGAGCACGTAATTTCCATGACTCATCTCATGAATGAATTGACGTTGAATGGAGGAGGTATTGATGGGGAAGCCCAGGTCGATATCGTACTTAACTTACTTTCGAAGTCTTTTGAGAACTTCCGACTGAATGTTGTCATAAGTAAAAAGGAGTACACTCTCAATGAGTTACTTAATGACCTAATGACGGCTGAGTCAGTCATGCAACCTGAAAAAGCAGTCGTGGTTTCTTCTAATATTCGACTAAAAAGAAGAAGAAGAGCAAGTGTTTTCGTTGTGTAAAAACTGGTCACTCGAAGAAGGATTGTCTAATCAAGTGGGTTGGATGATGCTCGTGTAATTCAACACACAAACCAAGTTAAATTTTCAATCCAAGGTTCTTTCGAATTTGCCCTATAGAATACTACTTACTCGTCAAGGAAATGTTATAGCTAGGCAAACAAATATCATTGAATTTTTTTCTAAATTCCTAATGCAAAATTGAACTAACTAAATCCTTACTTAAGTAATCAATCAACTTCATTCATAAAATGTAAATTCAAACAACACTTCAATTTGTAGTAACAATGGTAGAACAAGTCTCACAAGTTCTCAAATGAGTAAGAACGGATGTTGATAAGAAATTAGGTGTGATCCACTTGAGTTGAGCTATGATGCAAACATATTTAATTCATAGAAGGATGGACTATTACCCTACACTAGCCAACCCCTAGTCACGGTGAATCGACCGTTGATGACACTAAGATCCTCAAATAACCACGTTATCGGATCCTAGACCACTCCCAATAGCACGTAAATCATCATCCTATGCACTATCTCCGCACAGGGATTAGATCAAGGAACACAAGAACTCACACTATTCACGACACTCCTTTCCGCGTGTTGGCTGCAAAATTCGTATCAATTAACACCTAGATTGGCTATTACCTACACCTAGGTGCATGTGAACAAGCTCTAGTGTGATTAAATCTCAAATAGGAAAGTAAACAAACATAATTCAACCTAGGATCTCACACCTTTATTCAAATCAACATCCAAGGATATTTAGAATTCCATACCTCCAATGTTCAACATTACAATATTCAAATTGAAACCAAACATTACAAGAGATACGTTTGAATGAATTCTTCCCCTAAATTGAGCACTTTGATCTTGATCTACCAACTTTGATCTTCAATTCCTCCCCAAGGATAGTGTATTAGCTCTTGCTCCTCTTGTATTAGGATGGAGTAGGATTGAGAGATGGAATTTCGGGTGAGTTCTCGCTTGACGTAATGAAAAATAGCCAAAAGTCCTTCTAAAATTCGAGAATCCCCCTTTTATAGACAAGCAAAAAGAGCCTAAGATTGCCCGGGCAAAATTTGGCTCGCCCGAGATAGCTGAAAAACTGTAAAAACTGCCAAAACCCAATTTGGCTCGGCCGAGCAAATCCTCTGAAATGCCTAGCTCGGTCGAGCCTGGTAGGGTCGGCTGAGCTAGGCCTCTGTCCATCAAGGCTCGGCCGGGCGAACTCTCTGAAACCCGGTCTCTTCCTTACTTTTGCTCCGCTCGGTTGATCCAACTTCCTTTTGACCCTCGACTCGGGCGATTTTCCTCCAAAACTAATCCGAAAAAGTTGCTTTATGCTCCAAATCTAACCTACAATATCCAAAACACAAAAAACACGAAAACACAACAAAACGAATGCAAATACATATGATATGGGAGTAAAATGGACACAAACATGCACGCTCACACATCGAAATATAGATCATTTTACGCACATATCATAATCCCCCAAACTTGAACCATTGATTGTCCTCAATCAAAACAAAGTAAAGCAATCAATTAACCTCATGAAACTACCTTACAGCTCATCTTGATTACCTTAGCATGCCTTAATCAAACGAGATCATCACCTAATTTTGTGACACGGTTAATGATAAGGACTCGAACAACTCATCAGTTATAGATAAAGAAACGAAAGAACTTCCTCACGTGTTTAGGGATGATGAGAATATCTCAATCACAAGATATCGAGCTCAATTTCCATAGGCTTGCATTCATTCTCACCACTATACTACAATGAGTTGGCTTCTAAAATCAAGAAGGTCTTTATTTTTGGTTATAACGTGGCTTACTAAATGGTAGGTGATTTTGGGCCAAAGTGACTAAACCTCTTGATCTCCCATAACCCCCCAAACTTGTTTCCTTCAAACCACTTTAATACCCGACGCTTATTTGTTTTCAAAACACTTTTCTTCTCTTTTTTTGTTTTCTTCTTCCTTTTCATCTCTTTTCTTTCTCTTTTTTTTTATATTTTCTAGCACCATCATTCATGTAATTCATGGTGTCTCTCTTCCTTTGTTTCATACAAATGCACCAAATTTTTGTTGGTGCCTCATTTTCCTCATCCCAAGGATTCAAATCAATCCTTTATTTCATAATATTTATGCCTCAATCTTTTCAACCATAAAAAATCCACTCAATTCCCAACCCAACTCGCAACACCGTATTCACCCTCATACACTTTCCCCCCCAAATTTGGCCCTAATAAGATCAAACAAATATCTCCAAAGAAGCTCAATCACGGGGGTCAAAGATATGAATGGCAAAAATTGATCAAATTATTCCACTTTATACTCCCGATGTGCAAGGTAGGACTAAGAATTGATGGCCTAATATCATCTTCTAGTCACCAAACTCATGCCAAATAGATAGAGAATAGATGCAAGTTCTAGATTTTTCACTCTTAATCTCACATCTCTCACAATCAACAAAGATATGACAATATCAAGGCTCAAGACTCACAGCTTTATGTCATGTCCTATACATTAACTAAACACAAAACTTCGGCAATTCAAAAGTTAGACTTAAGACATGCTTCGAAAACTAGATTTCGCCCTATCATTGGTTGAGGTAAACATCAAACTTCACTAAGTAAATCATGATTAAATATCAAGCCTCATTTGGGTACATCACACACACACAAGCACACAACAACCTACAAACAATCTACATGCAATGCAAAGCTAATTGGCAAGAGAAACGATAGAATGCGTTACCCATCGGTAGCCACAATTGAACCGCTCTCCCATGCCTTATTTGTACCTACTCACAAATAACACAAACACCACCAAACTATTGAGCATAAAACAAACCAATAAAGCTCTCATTTCCACCATACTTTCCACAAACCAATAATCAACAATAATGTGACAATATCCACTAGCTCCACCATACATACCAAACCATTCAACAAATCCACAAACCATGCCAAATAGAAAGTATTAAATCATGCAAGCTCGCTAATAATCCCATCCAAGCATATCATATAATCATAAAAACCAAACATCCAATCCACATCCAACATTCAAATCCACGGCGAATCAAATATCATCATATTACAACCATATCGAAGATCAATTCATCATCCAAACAGACTAAACTAGAAAGCATGATAAACTAAGATAGAGAGATAAAGGAAGAGAATGAACCCAAGCACCGACTACCAGTGATTCCCCCCAAACTTAGTCAAGTGAGACTAAGTTTGTCAAAAAGGTAGGTGGTGCGTCATCACTCCACCCTATCCTTCCAACGTCCCTACAAAGAAAATCAAGCAGACTAAATCACTAAAGAAGATAATGAGGTAAGAGAGGAGAAGAGTAAACCGAAACCGGCAACCTGCACATTTCCCCCCCAAACTTTGTCAAGAGAGACTAAGCTTATGTAATTGCCGACGGTAGGTAATCACTCATCATACTCCAAACACTCCCTTAGCACATATCAAATCAAGTGATCAACAAACAAACAAGAAACATTATTAACACTATCTAGGTGAGAATTTAAAACAAATGAAGAGAAACGGTTGTGTTGCCTCCCAACAAGCGCTTCCGTTTACATCGGTAGCTAGACGACCTCACCATTCTCATCCATTATCAAAAATCTTGTGAATTTTTAATACACCTTTCTCCCTTAATCAGCATTTACTTGGAAGGAATTTGTCAAGAGAGATCTTCCTTGCACCCCTCTCATCCTTCCAAAAAGGGTTGCATGTCATGACAAACTCGACTATAAAAGGTGGTGATTCCTTCTTTGATTTGATCTCCATGTCCTCATCCAAATGTATCAAAATTATATAAGTCTCGACTTGTCCCTCATTTGGATTAATCATTAACTTCTCATCATCTCCTTTCCCGATCAAATCATACGATTCATCCACTATCTCTCCTAGGATCACCTCCTTTTCCCTCTTGTCTATCACTAATGAAGGAAAGATAAGCACCATATCACCACTTGGACCTCCCGATATAATTTCTTCATCATTTTGCTCTTCCTTATCTTGTTGTATCAAGGCCGGGACTTTTTGCAACTCCTCAAGTAAAGGTATCTCAAGAGCACTATTCTTTTCACTTTCAATGACTTGCAACTCCTCTTTGGTGCCGTCATATTCTTCATCTTCTTGGAGTAAAGCTTCTCTTTCCTTATTTGGTTCCTTTCTTGAATCTCCACTATTTCCGTATCTTGAAATCTTAGTTTCTTAAGCACCATTACCGCATCCTCACATTCACCTTCCACAATTCCATCAATCTCCTCACAATTTCCTTCGAGACCTATGTCCGTGTCAATTGGATGCTCTTCCACATGAGGCTTCTCACTCACCTTCTTCAAGAGTTCGAATACTTGCATTTTTAATTCCAAAAGGTTTCCTTTGAGCTTATCCTGTCTCCTCTCCAAAGCTTCCCGAGATGATCTCGGTTCTCTAACTCTTTTATGATCATGGCTACCCCATTCATCACAATGAACTCTTCTTATGGATGGATTCCAAGTTGGGTATTGGCTTGCATATGAACTATGTGTAGAGCATCCATAACATGGGGAACGGTACATGTTGTTTTGAAAATCACAATTCCCCCATTGATCTCCATATCCTTCATCTCTAAGCTCCACATCTTCATATCCCCAACTTGACTTCACAGTGCGGTCATGTCTCCTCTCTTCCATCCATGGGTAGCTACTATTCGACATTTCTTCAAATACTGACCGGAGTGGCCTCCGTGGTCTTTGTCTCTCCATCATATTTGCTCTCATCTCATCCAATTCCTTTTTGAGATTATTAAGCCTTTCCGAGTGAATTCCTCGATGATTCTCCATTTGACACCTACAAAAGTCCAACTAACTCAAAGTGCCATTTTTACACTACCTATAACAAAAGCAAACACAAATTCTAATTAACAATGAACTCTCTACTAAACATATTTACAAACACCTAGCATACAACTCTCCAAACTCTCAACAATATCTACAAGCCTACTCAAAAGAATTCCCCGGCAACGGCGCCAAAAACTTGATGCACGTGTAATTCAACACACAAACCAAGTAAAATTTTCAATTCAAGTTTCTTTCGAATTCGCCCTATAGAATACTACTTACTCGTTAAGGAAATGTTATAGTTAGGCAAACAAATATCATTGAATTTTTGTCTAAATTCCTAATGCAAAATTGAACTAACTAAATCCTTACTTAAGTAATCAATCAACTTCATTCATAAAATGTAAATTCAAACAACACTTCAATTTGTAGTAACAATGGTAGAACAAGTCTCACAAGTTCTCAAATGAGTAAGAACGGATGTTGATAAGAAATTAGGTGTGATCCACTTGAGTTGAGCTATGATGCAAACATATTTAATTCCTAGAAGGATGGACTATTACCCTACACTAGCCAACCCCCAGTCACGGTGAATCGACCGTTGATGACACTAAGATCCTCAAATAGCCACGTTATCGGATCCTAGACCACTCCTAATAGCACGTAAATCATCATCCTATGCTTTATCTCCGCACAGGGATTGGATCAAGGAACACAACAACTCACACTATTCACGACACTCCTTTCCGTGTGTTGGCTGCAAAATTCGTATCAATTAACACCTAGATTGGCTATTACCTACACCTAGGTGCATGTGAACAAGCTCTAGTGTGATTCAATCTCAAATAGGAAAGTAAACAAAAATAATTCAACCTAGGATCTCACACCTTCATTCAAATCAACATCCAAGGAAATTTAGAATTCCATACCTCCAATGTTCAACATTACAATATTCAATTTGAAACCAAACATTACAAGAGATAGGTTTGAATGAATTTCTTCCCCTAAATTGAGCACTTTGATCTTGATCTACCGCCTTTAATCTTCAATTCCTCTCCAAGGATGGTGGATTAGCTCTTGATCCTCTTGGATTAGGATGGAGTTAGGATAGAAGATGGAAATTGGGGAGAATTCTAACTTGATCTAATGGAATAATGGCAAAAGTCTTCTAAAATGTCGAATTTACCCCTTTTATAGATGAGCAAACAGACCCTCGGATTGCCCGGGCCAAAATCAGATCGCCCGAGACAGTTTGAAAACTGGAAAAACCGCTCAAATCACGATCTGGCTCGGCCAAGCTTGGCCTCTGAACCACCTGACTCAGTCGAGCGAGGTAGGGTCGGTCGAGCCTGGCCTCTGTCCGCCGTGGCTCGGTCGAGCCTGGCTTGGCTCGGCCGGGTGAACCCTTTGAACTCCGGCCTGCTCCTTTCCTTTGCTCCGCTCAGTCGATCCTGCTTCCATTTGACTCTTGGCTCGAGCGATTTTACTCCAAAACTTAACTAAAAGTGTTGTTTATGCTCAAAACTCAATCTACACCATTCCAAACACAAAAACACAAAAATACAACAAAAGAACAACAAAAACATATGATATGGGAGTAAAATGGACACAAACATGCACGCTCACACATTGAAAAATAGGTCATTTTACGCACATATCATTGGACAATGTACGTCTTTTGCATTTATAACGGAAACATGTTTAGCATATATTTGTACCCATTCGTGGTTGGTGGATACTGGAGCTACTAATCATGTATGTTACACTTTGCAGGGGTTCAAGCCGATAACGTAGCTGAATGATGATGTGCTGACAATCTCCATGGTTAATATTGCTCGTGTGTCTACAATAACAGTTGGAGATGTTACATTATGTTTTGAAAACAATGTTTTGGTTTTAAGAGATGCTTTATACATGCCAGATTTTCGGCGGAACCTTATTTCTATTACCTGTTTATTAAATGATGAATTTTAAGTTATTTTTTGTAGTCATGTTTCTATCAAAGGCAATAACGTTGTTATCCATCGTGGGATACATAAAGACTCTCTTTATATCAGTACTTGTTTGCATGAATCTTTCGTGAATGTTGCATATAACTCATTTAATCATAAGGAGATGAAGTTTTCAACTTTTGATGAGGATCTTACATATCTTTGGCATTTGAGACTAGGTTACATTAGTCTAAAGAGGATCAAGAGACTCGTGGATGATGGAACTTTGGATTCTATCTAGTTAATTCCACATCGAGTTTGTGAGTCCTGTATAGAGGGAAAGATGACGACCAGGCCTTTCAAGGCAAGTGAGTCTCAAGCAAGTGATGTGTTTGAATTGATCTACTCTGGTTTATGTGGACCGATGTCTACGCAAGCTCATGGAGGATATAAGTATTTTGTCATGTTTATTGACAATTATTCGAGATACGAGCATGTTTACTTACTTCACTATAAGTCTGAATGCTTTGAGAAATTCAAGAAATTCAAGGCTAAAGTAGAGAAGAATTTAAACAAGACCATTAAGTCATTGCAATCAGATTGTGGTGGTGAGTATCTCAGCGACGAGTTCTTGTAATTTTTGTCAGACTATGGGATTACATCCCAATGGACCACACCGGGCACTCCTCAACAGAATGGTGTGGCAGAAAGAAGAAATAAGATTCTTCTTGAAATGATTATGTCCATGATGAGTTATGCAAACTTGCTTGTTTCATTTTGGGGCCACACGTTATTAACAGCGGTGTACTCGCTGAACCTCGTGTCTTCTAAGTCAATTCCTAGGACACCCTCGAAACTTTGGCATGGGCGAAAGCCCAATATGTCAAAAATAAGAGTGTGGGGTTTTCTAGCACATGTTTTGTCAAAGGAACCTAATAAGTTAGAAGGTAGGTCCAAGCTAATGTTGTTCGTGGGATACCTCGAACAAACGAAAGATGGTTATTTCTACTGTCCTGAGGATCAGAAGATCGTTGTTAGCAGCAACGCGAGATTATAGAGGACGAGTTTTTGAAAAACCACAAACCCAGAAGTGACATAATACTCCATGAAATGGGAGAAGATGATGCATTTCATTGAGAAAACCCAGTGGCAGATTGAGTGTGCACGTGGAAGGTACGAAACCAATTGCACGGTCGCTAGTGAAAGGCTTTTAGCCACAAGTAATTGCACTAACTACTGACGTAGAACCAGTGCTCCGTCATAGTGGGAGGGTACTGTAGGGATTTTCAGGCAAACCGAACCGCCGAATCTGATTAAACTGGACCGTACATGGATGTTGAGAGCAATTAAAAAATACAATTAAACCTAGCAGGCTCCTATGAATTAAATGCAGTGGATATTGAGTTTACCTTAACTTCGTAGTGTCAGATCCCATCTTTTGCACTTGAATTCCAATCTCTTGATTCAACCACATGATTTAATTAAATCTGCGGAAATAAAAATTAGCAATAGATCTAATTTCTAGATTTAATTAACAAAAGAGAAAAGAAGAGAGAATTTGTTCTCCATATTAGATCTTCAAATCTGTATTCAAATGTTGTTTAATCCTGCTACTGGTGAGGATTCCACAGGACTGTGATTGTGTAGGTCGGAGTCGAATTTCTTATCTCCCAAACACATAGATGCGCCGCCCTTGATCTCTCTCTCCTAGGGTTTCAATTGATTTGAATTGTGATTGAAGTGACTAGGGTTTCAGAGAGAGAACTGTCTATTTATAGACCTAGGGTTTTAGCCCTAATGAGCTATGGGCCTTTTTTCAGTTTATTTAATTGGGCCAAACCTGAAACCTAATGCAAATAATAAAGGGGGCCTATGAATTAATTAATTCCCATGTCCACAACCCAAGACACAATTAATTAATTAATATTAAATCTTTTTCACCACAGAATTAATACCGACCTACCCCTTTATTACCACGTTATGAGAACGAGCTGCATTTACTTGAGAATCCCCATATTTAAGGTTATTGGACATTCATTAATTAATCGGAGCTTCTGACAAGCTCTATCTACAATTAATTAATCTCTTATTTTCCTGAGCAGTACCACTCAAACCTTATCACTCGTGCTTAAACTTAATCAGCCTGTGATCACTGCTATTTCTAACAGATTAATTATAATAACAGCGGCAAATAAATTTGTAAACCCTAAGGTTATCGATCCAGGGGAATTGTATGGGGAAATTATCCTATGTACTAGCTATGGTTCTAAAATTCATTGTTTGAGGAATTCAAAATCAGGGTTTTGTTTGGAAAATAAAGATAACAATACTTGAAAATTAAAGGAGTTTTGGAAAGCGAATTAAAGAACACAGATTCTAGGGAAGAACTCTTATTATGGATAACATGTAGGAATCAATTAATTTAACAGGTGGAATATTGCAATGATGTTATATCTCCTTGTTTGGCAAATATAACCTAGATTACTAATTAGTGACTCATCTCCGCTCGGTCTCAAAGTACACCAAATTAGTCAATCCGATAAGCAAATCAGTTAAATTCCTACATCTAGTACATCTGTTTGGATAGTGTAGATCGTATCATGTATTCCTATTCCCACTATTAATATTCACCTCTCGGTCCTTCTATCAATAGCTAGACATCTAAATTAATCGTCACCTCTCGGTCCTTGAATTAAACTAGAATTATAGAATAAACACAGGAATCATGAACCTAATTAATTAATCCTAACATGCATCCATAATAATATCAACCCCTAGAACCCGCTAGGGTTTCTAGCCACTCATCGTAGATAGAAATCCAAAAGAAAACATATTAAATTGCATAAACATAAAGAATTTACAAGAAAATAAAAGGGTTTCGTGTTCCCCAAGTCTTCAAACTCTAAAAACTCTAAATTGTAGAACGAAAATATGATAAGGAATACTCAAAAATCGAGTTTAGTAGGCTATTTATAGTGGTGGATGTGTATCCTATCAAATCTAGGGCTAAAGATATGAATAAATCCGAATTTTATCGAATTTCCGCTCCAGAAAACACATTCGCGTCGATCGCTTCTGATTCACGTCGATCGACGAGCCTCCTTGGTCTTCATCGATCGCTTCTGATTGGCGTCTGTCGACGCAGCTTCTCGCCCCTCCTGCGCGGTCTCACGGTTTTGGCCATAACTTTCTCTCCTGAACTCCGATTGACCCGATTCCAGTTGCGTTGGAGAGCTAACTCAAAGCATCATCCATTTCCATGTGCCAATAGCTCGAATTCCTCTTGTGGACGAAATCGTCACTGCTACTCTTACACGTCAGTGCTTCCGGAACGGATTTCTCGTGAATTTAGGCCTAAAACCCTACAAAAACACCAAAACGCGCATAATACCACCTAATATAGACTCATGCACATAATATATATATGAACTCAATAAAACTACATAAAATACTAGAAAATAATATAGATAAGCGAGTAAAATAATGAGCTTATCAAACCCCCCAAACTTGAACGTTTGATTGTCCTCAATCAATAGGAAAGAAAGAAATCAAAAGATCATGCGATTAAAGTGCAATGCCTCACAAGATTCATCACAGTCAAGAATCAAAAATCTACTCCACACAAGCAATTTGAAAGAGATAGAAAATTCATCAACATTGGAAGAACTCACGGGAAGTGTATCGCTCAACTCTCAAGTGTTTAAGATATAGATGAAAGCAATCAAAAACATGTATGAAGAGATTTCTACCATAGGCTTGCAAATTTTCTAATATCTCCACTGCTAGAATGTGCACACAAGTCTAGAATCAAAAAGGACTTTCAATAGGTTGTAATGTAGGCTGTTTGTGAAGGGTAGGGAAAATTTGGCCAAGTGACTAAAATCAATCAAGTTGTACTTGCTCAATCAATCCAAACCACCATCTAAGTTCATCCACCCTTCTCCTCAAATATATAAACAAATACACAACCTCCTTTTTTTCTAGCTCATTTTGAATCTCTTATGCTCATAAATTTTTTTTTTTTTCTTTTCAGAGAGCTTATGAGAATTCTAATTATTTTGCTTTGAGCTTCTTTTTCACACATCTTTTCACCACTAATTTATATTTTCTTATCTCCATATCACAATCATTCCACCCATATACCACAACTCAAGACATGAGCGAAACCAATACTTCTTCTTAATCTCATAGACAAGGAAAGAAAAATTTGTATAGGCTCAAAAGTGGCTAACTAGGGAAAATTCAATGTGAAGGGACAGTGTTTAGGGAATTGGGCTATCAAAGATGGCCTAAGATCATTTCCTAAACTTGTGCACACTATGCAGTCTCAACACAGAAAATAGGCAAGTTCTAGAGAAATAAAAACACACATGTGAATCTCACATCAAACAAAATAAAGGCTCAAAATTCTCACACAAGGGTTCAAAAATTTTCTTCCGCAGTCAATTTCAAATCAGCTCAATCAGCATGCAAGCACAAGTGTCAAATCAATCCTATCATGCGGTATTCTACATTCATAGGCATCTTACCACAATCACAATCAATTCAACTCAACCCTCAACCGATTCTAATCTCACAATCTTATTCGGGTTATATCAAAACTCAAAAAATTTCCTCACAAAATAGAATAAAATTTTAAAATTAAGGCAAAATTTAAATACGGAAAGCAAAATAAATAAAAGATAGAATGTTCCATCTCTTGTCCACATCCCCCCAAACTTATTTCCAACTCGAAGAGTGGAATAAGTTTGAAAATCAGACAAAAGAGGGAACGATACCTGGTAGTGGATCTCAGACATCCACTTTTTATCCCCCGGAGTCTTCGAACCTTGCTCGGCGTGGAATAATTACTGCTGGCACTTCGCGTCGATTGACATGAAGCCTTCTTGCGACCCTCTCCTTGGGTCAAGTGTTTCCAATCGGCCGGCTGCTCGGCGTCGATCGACACCAGGCTGCGTCGATCGACGTCGAGTCGAATTCCAAATTTTTTTTTTTCAATACTACAAAACAACTATAAAAAAACAAAAGCAGAAATTCGAAATAAATAAAACAAAACGAAAATTGAAAGGAAAATACGGAAAGGGTTGGGTTACCTCCGAACAAGTGCTTGATTTAACGTCGCAGCTCGACGATACCTCAAATCACTGCCAAGGAGGTCGGGTCCAGACTCGCCGACCTTTGGCATCCACCATGTAGACTTTCCGGTCTTTGATAATGGTGGTGAGCTCAGAAAAAGGTGGCGCAGTTGACACTGCTACCCTATCATTTCCTTGCTCCCATTCAATGGTAGCTGCTTCATCTTCTTCAGACTCATCCTCTTCTTCAGTAGTGGAGATTCGATTGCACTCCGTCTTCTTCTTGTTCTTGTCGATCACAAAGGTGATCTTTTCTTCGTTTGCCCGGAGTGTGATCTCGCTGCCTCGACAGTCAATGAGAGCAGCGCTAGTGTCGAGAAACTCACGCCCCAAGATCATGGGCATATTCTCATCCTCCTTCATCTCATGCACCACGAAATCTGTAGGAAAAATGAGATGGCCCACGCGAATGAGCACATCCTCTAGTATACCTTTCGGGCGGGACACAGACCGGTCCGCCATCTGCAGGGTGATTGTCGTGGGCCTCATCTCTCCGATGTTGAGACGTTTGTAGATGGAGTACGGCATCAGGTTGATACTGGCCCCAGTATCACAAAGTACTCTCTCGAACGTGCGTCCCCCAATCTCAACCGGAATAGAGAAGCATCCAGGATCGCTTCTCTTGATGGGCACCTGCTTTTGAAGTAGCAGGCTGCACTGCTCGTGGATCTTCACCGTCTCGTTCTCCACGAACTGCTTCTTTCCACTCATCAGTTTCCGGAGGTACTTCATGTACCCCGGGATTTCTTTCAGTGCTTCGATCAGCGGGATGTTGATGCTGACCTTCTTCAGGTTCTCCACAAATCTGGAGAACTTCTTGTCCTCTTTCTGCTTCGCGAACCTCTGTGGGAAAGGCAAAGGAGGGAGCTGATCTTCAGACTGCTTCAACTTCGTGCCTGGAGCAGACTTCAACGTCGATCGATGTAAGGTAGCGTCGATCGATGGGCCTTTTTCTTCTGCGTTGATCGACGAGGATGGTGCGTCGATCGACGTGGACTCGTCTCCTACGCAGTTTTGCTCCTTTTCTCCTCCAGAATCGTTTGTAGCCATCTCGGGACCCTTGTAGCTCGTCCCAGACCTCAGAGTAATGGCTTTGACTGGCTTTTCCTTTGCGGGGTTCACCTCTGTCATACTTGGCAACTGTCCAGGCTTGTGTTGATTGCCGAGTGTGGTGGAGATCTGGCTCAATTGCGTATCCATCATCTGAAGGTGTTTCGTCATCAGCTGCATATGGTTTGCCATTCCCTTCACCTCGGTTTCTACTTTCCCAAACCGGTTATCCGAGCTCTTGATGAATTTCTCGAGCGTCTCCTCTAGCACGGATTTCCTCCTTTCCACGATCTCTCCTCCAGTACCTGCATCAAAACCAGGCGGAGGGTGTTCTGCAGCAGAAGGGTTAGCATATAAAAAACCAGGGTGAGATCTCCCATGGTTGTACTGGTACCCTTGATTGCCTCGGTAGTTATTGTGATAACCACCGCCAATGTAAATCACCTCTGTACCGGCAGTTCCAGACGAACTGCTTGCACCCCTGTTGATGTAGTCAGCCTCCACGGGTACTATGGCCATGCTTGGCTCTGCAACAGCTGTAGCTTGCATTGTGCCCAATTTTTCAATCTCCTCCCGGAGCTTTTTCACCTCAGCGACCACGTCGAATTCCGGCTTTGTCTCGACTGCTTTGACTGGTAGCTGCCTGTCAGTCGGCCATTGGTGGCTATTCAGCGCCATATCAGCCAGCAACCTCATACTCTCTGCACCACTCTTCTTCATCAGTATTCCTCCGGCAGATGCATCAACCAGCTCCTTCATGTGAGGGTTCAGTCCCTCATAAAAATGACACACTTGCATCTCCAGATCGATGCCATGTCCAGGACAGAGTCGTAGAAGCTCTTTGTATCTTTTCCAGGCCTCGTAAAGTGACTCGTCATACATCTGCTTGAAAGTAGTAATGGCAGCTTTCCTCTTCAGCAGCAGGCTCGGTGGGAAGTAGTTGGTAAGGAACTCTGCTCGAAGCTCCTCCCATGTCCCGATTTGGCTCTTATCCAGTCCAGCAAACCAAGACCGTGCCTCGTCTCTGAGTGAGAACGAGAACAGTCTCATCCTGATCACATCTTGGGTTACTCCATTCTGCTTCACAGTGTTACACACCTCAATGAATTGGTTGAGGTGGGTATATGGGTCTTCTACAGCTCTTCCCCCAAACTGGTTTTGCTGCACCATCTGAATAAGGCTTGTGCGCAGCTCGAAGTTGTTGGCATCAATGCCAATTCTGAATCCGGCCTCTGCTTGCTGTGGAAGAAATCGATCCAAGATGGACCTTTGCGGAACCACAATCTGCCTATTGTTCAACTCTGCCAGTCTTGCAGCTTGCTCCGCCTGAGCAGCCTGGGCTGCTTGAAGTTGTACTCTCAGCTGCTGCACTTCATTCACAAATTGCCTCTGCTCCTCGGGAGTCATATTTTGCAGAGGTGCTTCAGGATTCTCAGCCATCTCTTGCTGTTTTTCTTTTCCATTCTTTTTTATTTTCCTGCAGGTTGCTTCGATTTCAGGGACAAAGGCTTCGAGTGTTTTTCCTTTGGCTCGCGTGTTCATGCACCTGCGCAGGAAAAAGGTAAAATATCAGTTCAGCGTCGATCGACGTAAGGTGTCCATCGATCGACGCAGAAAGATGATCGGCGTCGATCGATGCTAAGGGGCGTCGATCGACGTGGAATTCTGAAACAAAAACTCACACACGCACACGTACAGAAAAATAAAACTCAATCCAGCAAATCCTAGAACGAACTAGTAACAAGATAAAATCTAGCAACTCCCCGGCAACGGCGCAAATTTGATCACTGCTATTTCTAACAGATTAATTATAATAACAGCGGCAAATAAATTTGTAAACCCTAAGGTTATCGATCCAGGGGAATTGTATGGGGAAATTATCCTATGTACTAGCTATGGTTCTAAAATTCATTGTTTGAGGAATTCAAAATCAGGGTTTTATTTGGAAAATAAAGATAACAATACTTGAAAATTAAAGGAGTTTTGGAAAGCGAATTAAAGAACACAGATTCTAGGGAAGAACTCTTATTATGGATAACATGTAGGAATCAATTAATTTAACAGGTGGAATACTGCAATGATGTTATATCTCCTTGTTTGGCAATTATAACCTAGATTACTAATTAGTGACTCATCTCCGCTCGGTCTCAAAGTACACCAAATTAGTCAATCCGATAAGCAAATCAGTTCAATTCCTACATCTAGTACATCTGTTTGGATAGTGTAGATCGTATCATGTATTCCTATTCCCACTATTAATATTCACCTCTCGGTCCTTCTATCAATAGCTAGACATCTAAATTAATCGTCACCTCTTGGTCCTTGAATTAATCTAGAATTATAGAATAAACACAGGAATCATGAACCTAATTAATTAATCCTAACATGCATCCATAATAATATCAACCCCTAGAACCCGCTAGGGTTTCTAGCCACTCATCATAGATAGAAATCCAAAAGAAAACATATTTAAAATGCATAAACATAAAGAACTTACAAGAAAATAAAAGGGTTTCGTGTTCCCCAAGTCTTCAAACTCTAAAAACTCTAAATTGTAGAACAAAAAATATGATAAGGAATACTCAAAAATCGAGTTTAGTAGGCTATTTATAGTGGTGGATGTGTATCCTATCAAATCTAGGGCTAAAGATATGAATAAATCCGAATTTTATCGAATTTCCGCTCCAGAAAACACATTCGCGTCGATCGCTTCTGATTCACGTCGATCGACAAGCCTCCTTGGTCTTCGTCGATCGCTTTTGATTGGCGTCTGTCGACGCAGCTTCTCGCCCCTCCTGCGTGGTCTCACAGTTTTGGCCATAACTTTCTCTCCCGAACTCCGATTGACCCGATTCCAGTTGGGTTGGAGAGCTAACTCAAAGCATCATCCATTTCCATGTGCCAATAGCTCGAATTCCTCTTGTGGACAAAATCGTCACTGCTACTCTTACACGTCAGTGCTTCCGGAACGGATTTCTCGTGAATTTAGGCCTAAAACCCTACAAAAACACCAAAACGCGCATAATACCACCTAATATAGACTCATGCACATAATATATATATGAACTCAATAAAACTACATAAAATAGTAGAAAATAATATAGATAAGCGAGTAAAATAATGAGCTTATCAGCCTGCAGGACTTTAGCACGATGAATGTTATTGAGCTCCTCAGGGAATGTCCCCATCCTATTACTCAGATATCGTTACCTAGCTTCAGTCTCAGGCTGCAATACACGAACTGCTATTACCCAAGATGCTGGTATACGAGCACGTTACTCAGGCTCTCCACCATGGCAAGTCAAATAAATAGTCAACCCGTGCATGCCCCTGAACCTTCGTTAAAGTTGGACTCAATCAAGATCGAGATCTTGTGTTCTCTTCTGTCAGACAGTAGAATACATCTCACTGTGGTCCAATCAATACGCAACTGCACGTACCAGCATATCAAGTAATTAAGGCAGATTACTTCTTTCTGACTATGCTGTAGCCTACGCCGACAGACTTATCCTCGTACGCTGTGTCAACTGTGATAATATTTATATCTCACTAGGTCAAGTGATCATGTTATCTTCTGCGATCTACAACACGTCGTATGATCGTCCCTATCGGTGAGATAAGAGGATATCGTTGTCACTCGCATGTAAGTTTGTTTAACAGATAGGAAATACCATTGAATGTTTACTCATCATAATAAATGCTTTCTATATACAAAACCGAACAATCTCCCACTTATGCTCAAAACATTACACTCGCTATAACAGAGTATACTGTGCGTTTATCTAGCCTAGCTATTATGAATGGTAGGCATCCACCTCTGACCTAGTCCACGAATATGACTTTCATAAACCTTCTGTGGCATGCACTTTATGAATGGATCCGCTAGGTTGTCACTAGAGTTAATCTTCTTGATCTGCACATCGCCCCTCGATACAATCTCTCGTATAATATTGTACTTCCTCTCTATGTGTTTGCTTGCCTTGTGAGTCCTTGGTTCATTTGAGTTCGCCACTGCACCAGAGTTATCACAATGAATCGTGATACTCTTAGGCGGAATAGGAATCACATCCAACTCTAAAAGGTAGTTCTAGAGCCATACCCCTTCTTTCGAAGCTTCGGAGGCGGTGACATATTCCACCTCCATGGTGTAGTCAGCAATGCATTTCTGCTTTGCGCTCCTCCAAGATACAGCCCCACCTCCCAAGGTAAACACATAACCTAAGGTCGATTTCTTCTCACCCTGGTCCCCTTGGAAATCCGAATCTGTGTAACCCATAGGGAAAAAATCCTCACTTTGATAAACAAGGAAATAATTCCTAGTTCACTTCAAATACTTGAGGATGTGCTTTACCGCAGTCCAATACGCCTGTCCAGGGTTAGACTGATATCTTGCTAACATGCCAATGGCATAACAAATATCAGGCCTGGTACACAACATTGCATACATAAGGCTACCTACCGCAGATGCATATGGTACATGACTCATCTCATCTTTCTCACTCTGTGTCACAGGACACTGCCCAGTAGAAAGATGTACGCCAGGTCTGAAAGGTAGCTAGCCTTTCTTGGCGAGTTGCATGCTGAACAGGGCTATCACAGTATCCACATAGAATGCTTGGGATAAGCTTAACATCCTTCACTTACGATCCCGTAAGACCTTAATCCCAAGGATGTTCTCAGCTTCTCCCAAATCCTTCATTTGGAACTGTTCGGATAACCAATGTTTGATCTACGACATTACTCCCTTGTTGTTTCCAAATAGGAGTATGACGTCCACGTACAGTGCAAGGAAAACACAACTTTCGTTCTCCAACTGTGAATATCCATAAGATTTAATCACATTGTTGAAACGTAAGTTCCACAACCTTGAAGCTCGCTTAAGTCCATACAAGGACTTCTTAAGCTTCCAGACAAGATGTTCTTTGCCCTTGCACATATAACCCTCGGGTTGCTGCATATAGATGTCCCTACCTTCTTCAAGGTAACCGTTTCGAAAAGTGGTTTTGACATCCAATGCAAAATCCCGAGGTCTAAATGCGCTGCTATGGCAAGAAATATCCGAATGGATTTGAGCACGGCTACGGGTGAAAAGGTTTCATCTTAGTCTATGCCCTCTTTCTGACTATAACCCTTTGCCACCAGTCTGGCTTTGAAAGTCATAACTTCTCTATCCGCTCTCTTCATTCTCTTGTATATCCACTTGCACCCTATGGTCCTAAAGCCATCAGGCAACACAACTTTCTGGTATACATCCATAGCAGTTATGGATTCTATCTCAGAATCCATGGCGATGCGCCACTTCGCAACATCCTTGTCCTGCACTGCCTCTTCATAGGTCAGTGGGTCAAAGTCCTCATGTCCGTCTTCAAGGCTCAAGTTCGAAGAATCACCCACGAACATGTACCTTTTCGGCTAGAAAATAACTCTCCCACTACGACGAGGCATCGATGCCGTGTGAGCAGTTGGTGCAACAATTTGTGGTTCTGCACCTTGCACTAAAGAATGCGCCGGTGGTGTTGTGCCTCTCACAGGTGCACCCACGTTTGCACGTTCCCCTTCACTTGGATTCGCATTCTCATCTTCAATTTCTTGAAGAACTATATCACTCATTGTCTTGTGGTTTCTCACATACTCGTCCTCCAAGAATCTAGCGTTGGTGCTAACAATGATTCTATGATTCTCTGGATAGTAAAAGTAACCACCTTTCATTTGCGTAGGATACCCTATAAATAGCATTACCTTGGTCTTGCTTTCTAACTTATCATGTTCCTTTGTCAGCACGTGTGTCGGACAACACCATACTCTAAACTTGCACAAACTGGGTTTGCATCCAAGGAAGAGCTCACAGGGTGTCTTAGGAGCCGATATAGAAGGCACCAAGTTTAAGATGTAAGCCATTGTTTCCAATGCGTATCCCCAAAATGAAATGGGTAAGCTTGCATAACTCATCATTGATCTTGCCATCTCCAAAAGAATTCTATTTCTTCTTTCGGCTAAACCATTTTGCTGGGGAGTATCCGGTGCAGTCCACTGGGGTGTAATCCCATGATCTGACAAATATTGCAGGAATTTGTTCCGGAGGTATTCGCCACTGCGGTCATATCGCAACGACTTCCTAGTTTTCCTAACCTTCTTCTCTACCTCAGCCTTGAACTCTTTGAATTTCTCAAAGCATTCAGACTTGTAGTGAAGCAGGTAAACGTATCCGTATCTCGAGTAATCGTCAATGAAACTGACAAAATAATCATACCCTCCACGAGTCTGTGTGGACATGGGCCCACATAAGTTAGAATGGATCAATTCCAACACATCTTCTACTCGAGACTGACTAGCCTTAAAAGGCCTAGACGACATCTTTCCATCGATGTAGGATTCGTAGACTTGATAAGGTACAGACCGGACTAAGTCTAATGTACCATCATCTGCAAGTCGCTGAATCCGCTTCAAGTTGATGTGACCCAGTCTCAAGTGCCAGAGATATGTAAGATCCTCCTTATAAGAAATAAACTTTCTTTTTCTAGGATTATCAATTACAGATGAATTTGATGCAAAATTCAAGGACGGTTTTGATGGAAATAAGCAATATAGAGAGAGTTGATCAACATCCCAAAATAGATAACATTGTTATTCCCAATGACATAAATAAATAACTATCATAAATAACAAAAATATCCATGCGAAGCTGATAAACATTTGTCTTGCCGGAAAAACACGGCCCAAAATAAAACTCTCAAAAGTACTTTATTCATCAAAACAAAAGGAAAAAGAAAACTTCATGAGGCTCCGTCTGAAAACGTTGCCTTCCAAGCAGCTGGCATTTTCTTGCCATTACTCTCCAGCCTTATCGGCACGGTTTCCTGAAAAGTACAACAACATGGTTAACAAGTCAGTCTCTACAGCTCTCTAAAGAGCAAAGACAGACTTTAATCATGCTTCAGTTATACATGCAAATGGCATACCTTGTCTAGCTTTGTCGGCCTGACAATCTTTCCTCTAGTGTCCTTTCTTACCGCACTTGAAACTCTTGTCCTTCGAAGTTGTTGCCCTAGGCTTCCTGTTAGCCTCCATGTCCTTTGCAGTTGCCTTCCCAGCTTTCTTCTTAATCCATCTTTTCCGCTTCATACCTTTCGGTATAGCAAAGAGATTACCAGAAGTAGCTAAGGCAACCATCTAAGGATTCATGACTGATTCAGCTGCCATCAAGTCATTGAGTAACTCGTTAAGACTATACTCTTTCTTGTTCATGAAAACATCCAGTCTGAAACTCTCAAAGGACTTGGGTAGAGAGTTCAGTACGATATCGACTTTGGCATCAGCGTCGATACCTCCACCGTGCACAGTCAGCTCATCCATGAGGTGAGTCATGGAAACTACATGCTCTCTCACTGAGCTACCATCAGTCATTTTTCTACTCACGATTTCCCTCATGAGATTAAATCTGACAGCTCTATTAGTTTCCCCATAGGTCGCCTCCAGACTGGCCATAATGGCATAGGCGTTCCTATGGTGCTGATGTTGCTGCTGTAAGACTTTCGACATAGTGGTCATCATGTTGCACTTGACTAAATTGTTCGATTTTTCCCACTTGTTGTAAAAGTCTATAACCATTTGAGAGGATTCAGCAGTGGGCGCTTCAGGACGAAGAACTTGCAGAACGAACATATGATCTTCTGCAATCAGGATGTATTGAAGATTGTGCTTCCATTCCAGGAAGTTTTGACTAGTTAAAGAATTTTGTGCAAGAATATTGATGACATTAGACAAAGACATATCTGAAACAAATAAATAATCTTAATAAGAACATACATGCAGAACATTCAAAAACAAATGCATTGAAAACCTCTTGATAAATCAAATACAAATGTTTTCCGCTAATAGCCCAAGAGTTCCCACCGCAAGCTACACTCGTACATGTTTACGATGTCACCCTCATCCAGAATGCGGATTTTAAGCCCCAATCCTTTAATTTCATACCATGTCAGGAATCCTTAGACACATACTAATAATTAGTGTAAAACCTTAGACCAAGCCATCTTTCAAGAATAGGGAAGCAACAACTTCATTATATTCTAAGATGCCTCTAAGCACTTAACCATTAATTTAACTCCAGCCAAAAGAGACAGTTTGGCATGGCACGTAAGCATACCGCACGACCCTTAAAGCCTTCGTTATCTAAAATTTAGATCAATCCTAGAATACTCATGAAAAAGAATTACACAAGCTACACTCGTAGAAGTTTACGCAAAACCCTCCCACTATTCACATGATTTAAATTGTTTGTCTAGAAATCCCAACAACTGCAGCTCATGCACCTCCGGGAATTAGCAAGCTACACTCGTAGATGTTTACTAAGACGGGAGATACACTACAGCCTAGGATCACTTTGTGGAGGTCTATTAATTTAATTAAAAAGCCGCCTATTATTTTTTATTCAAAAGGTTTCTTAAATGCGCACATAAATAATTTCTTGTCATTATATTTTCCCAAATTTTTGCATGTAATTAAACAAGTCTCAAAATTCAAAATATAATCCAACAAGAAATTAATCACATCAGCATGCTTTTAAAGCTATAAATAATAAAGCAGTAAAACATGCTTTCCTATTATCAACACATGCTTATTGCGCAAATAATAAATCACATATCATACGAGGGAAATTAAGACAAACAAAAATTCCTCGTGGCCCCAAAAATAGGAAAATAAAAAATCATATCTATTACAAAATTCTAATTTTGAATTTGAATTTGGATAACTCCAAATCTTCTTCAAATCTTTCACAAATCTTCCACGGCCTTGATATCCTCAACTACCAAATCTTTTGGATCTAGGGTTTTGAGATTTGAAAATTGGTCCCACAATCCAACTGCAAACCCTAGGGTTTACAACCGAATTGCACCAGCTGTCAAACCTTGAACCACTACCGCAGCAGCAGTAGCCGCCGGTCGATAGCCACCGCTGCCACATCACCATCGCCGCCCGGCCTGGCCGCGTGTCGCGCGGCTGCCGCCTACCTGCGTTGTTGTGCTGCCGCGTCGCCCACAGCTGCACGTCAAGACAGGCCGCCTGCCTGCCGCCGTGCGCTGCTCGGTCACGGCTTCACGTGGTGCGCGGCCACCTGCCACCACCGTGCACCATCGTCGCCTCGCCGGTCTCCGTCTTCCTTCTTCGACTCGTACAATTACAGATTTTAAAAATACAATTATAATAGACTATTCTTTTACAATTTCACTATCAAATCTAATCACGAATTTTCTCGTGATTTTACAAAGCCGATTTAATCCAAACACAGATAAACCATCGCGGATTAAATCGAAAGGATTGCCAGGACGAACAAAAACCAAACCATCCACAACAGTTAAATAATTCATACATGCATAATCGAATTAAATTGCTCATCCAATAGAGCCATGTAAACAAACTAGGCTCTGATATTAATTGTAGGGATTTTCAGGAGAACCGAACTACCAAATCCGAATAAGTCGGACCGTTCATGGATGTTGAGAGTAATTAAAAGATACGATTAAACCTAGTCTGCTCCTATGAATTAAATGCAGTGGCTATTGAGTTTACCTTAACTCCGTAGTGTCAGATCCAATAATTCTCGTTTGAATTCTAATCTCTTGATTCAACCACGCGATTTAATTAAATCTGCAGAAGAAGAAATTAGCAATAGATCTAATTTCTAGATTTAATTAAACAAAAGAGAAAAGAAGAGAGAATCTGTTCTCAAGATTAGATCTTCATATCTGTGTCCCAATGTTGTTCGAACCTGCTACTGGTGAGGATTCCACAGGACTGTGATTCTGTAGGCCGGAGTTGAATTTCTTCTCTCCCAAACACACAGATGTGCCGCCCCTTCTCTCTCTCTCCTAGGGTTTCAATTGATTTGAATTGTGATTGAAGAGATTAGGGTTTCAGAGAGAGAACTGTCTATTTATAGACCTAGGGTTTTAACCCTAATGGGCTATTGGGCCTCTTTTCAGCATATTTAATTGGGCCGGACCTGGGACCTAATGCAAATAATAAAGGGGGCCTATGAATTAATTAATTCCCATGTCCACAGCCCAGGACACAATTAATTAATAATATTAATTCTTTTTCTTCACAGAATTAATACAAACCTACCCATTTATTACCGTGTTATGAGAACGGGCTGCATTTACTTGAGAAACCCCATATTTAAGGTTACTGGACATTCATTAATTAATCAGAGCTTCTGACAAGCTCTATCTACAATTAATTAATCTTTTATTTTCTTGAGCAGTACCACTCAAACCTTATCACTCGTGCTTAAACTTAATCAGCCTGCAGGGCTTTAGCACGATGAATGTTATTGAGCTCCTCAGGGAATGTCCCCATCCTATTACTCGAATATGGTTACCGAGATCCAGTCTCAGGCAGCAATACATGAACTGCTGTTATCCAAGATGCGGGTATACGAGCACGTTACTCAGGCTCTCCACCATGGCAAGTCAAAACATCAGTGAACCCGGGCATGCCCCTGAACCTTCGTTAGGGTTTTCACTCAATCAAGATCGAGGTCTTGTGTTCTCTGATGTCAGACAGTAGAATACATCTCACTGTGGTCCAATCAATACGCAACCGCACGTACCAGCATATCAAGTAATCAAGATAGATTACTTCTTTTCGACTATATTGCAGCCTACACCGACAGACTTATCCTCGTACGCTATCTCGGTTGTGATAATATTTATATCTGACTAGGTCATGTGATCATACTGTCTTCTGCGATCTACAACACGCCATATGATCGTCCCTATCGGTGAGATAAGAGGATACAATTGTCACTCGCATTTAAGTTTGTTTATCAGATAGGAAATACCGTTGAATGTATACTCATCGTTATAAATGCTTTCTGTATACAAAACCCAGCAGGTACCTCACTATCCCCATTGGCATATGTTTGTGGGAGAGTTTTTGGACTTGATCCTGGAAGACAGATTGGATGATACCGACCCATGGACGTACGATGAAGCAATAAATGACAAAGATATAGAAAAATGGCTTAAAGCCATGGATCCATAAATTAAATTAATTACCGCTATGGATGTATACCAGAAGTCTGTGCTACCAGATGGCTATCGGGCCATAGTTCAGCGCTACTAAATGGCTATCTGGTCTATTAGATGCTCTGAGCCCATTAGGATTTATTAAACCCTAATATCCTGTACTTTGGATCTATAAATAGATCAGTTATCTCATTACCACATAAAACTGCACTTTCTCAAAACTGAAACCCTAAGAGAGAAATTAGAGAAGGCGGCGGTTGCAGTAGGAAAAAAAGGAGAAAACAAGTTCTTCTAGAGCAGTTTCAATCTAGTAGCGTATCTTCACTAGATTTCCAGATCGAGCAAGGGAGCAGATAAGAAGATCAGATCTGTGGGAACACCATCAACTGTATACTATTGTTATTCAAACCGCTGAAGTTGAGGTATTCCTTGAATCCATCTATTAAATTAAACAGGAGCATGCATGGAGCATTTACTATTTCTCATGGTATATATTTTGATATTCCATAAAATGATCTCGGGGTTTAAGAAATAAATGGCGATTCAC
Source organism: Plectranthus barbatus (assembly GCA_026898455.1). Taxonomy (NCBI): domain Eukaryota; kingdom Viridiplantae; phylum Streptophyta; class Magnoliopsida; order Lamiales; family Lamiaceae; genus Plectranthus; species Plectranthus barbatus. The sequence continues at coordinate 157,301 of JAPKLW010000429.1, forward strand.
ATCGCCTATTGCAGACTTAGTTCCCACAATTGGTATTAGAGCTCGATTTTGTATTTTATGGCTATGTCGAAAAATAAATTTTGAAATTCAGTTTATGCATGTTATTTAATTTATAATGGATGGATTTATCTGTCGTGAATATTTTTGTTCTCATAGGTCCTCTCTGGTTTTTATCCATTTATAGATTCATTTTTTATCGCGAGAAAATCTGCGATTAGATTAATTGGAGAAATATGTAACAGATTTAGATCTATTTGTTTGTATTTTTATTCAATATATAACCGAGACTAAAGAGAGAATAAAAAACACGGTCGGGGCGGTTCATGGTGTTCCGGTGAGTACACAATCGCGTACAAGCGGCCAGTGGTGGCAACTGGTGGTCGGAAATGCAAGTGGCGCACGGATCCTGGCTAGAAGCGACCGTGCATTGGCAGCGGGTTGCAGATTGCTGCAAGTCATAGCAAGTTTTCTTCCACCTCGTAGAAACAGCAGCGCGACTATCTTCTTCTCGCACATTGCAGCAGCGTCGGCTCCGGCCGGCGCAGGTTGCTGAGGTGTGCAAGGGTTGTGCTATAGTACGCATCCATTCGGTGGTGGCTATTTGCAGAGGTTGCAATTCCGGCGATAACAGAAGCTATTGCAGCAAACGCATGCGCAGAGGCGGTGGTCGGTCGCGGACGTGTGCGGCGCGTGGAACTTACACACCATGAAAATCATTCATTTGTATTATTTCAGAAGGCAGAGAAAGGTTATGGTAAAAAGAGAAATTAAGACCAGAATGAATAATATTATTTAGGTCTGGATTCCAAAATAATTGATCCAGCATACTAATCCTAAAGGACCCGTCACCACCACTCAGAGACCTAAATATTTTGTATTTGTGTTGTAGGGATGCGAAGGTGTGAGCACATCTAAAAAAGGATTCTGAACAAACTAAGAAAATGAGAAGTTTGCACTACTTAATATTCTTGCAACATTTATGATCACTGGAATACTCTTGAGAACTACACGCTAACAGAGAGGATCTTAAGTATTTGGATAGATAATTCTGAATGGGATGCCCATAATCGTATTGGTAGTCAGCCGGTAGCGGAATATGATCAAGTCCAAGCTCTTGATCAAGGAATTCCGCGGATTTCCTTTTTTTAAAACTAAGGACCTTGACAATCAGTTTTAACCCTATATTCAGAAAGATATTATGCCCGACCCTATAATATCACAACTAGTGTCACATTAATTCTGATTCACCAATTATATACTTGGGTGGGAATTTAGAGATGGAGTCCTCAACACAGCACATTTAGTGCTGAATTAAATGTGTCTGGACTTGCCACTCCCAGGAGGCAAAGGAGGAGTAAATCGCTGCCACGTGAAGTAATTTTGAATTCACTCTACCGAAAAGACATAGAGTGAGATTCGGGATATCTTCACTCACCTATTTATTTGGATTCATTATCTTCACTCTCGTATACAACTCCTCAATTGTCTAATTTGAGATCTCCTGCACACTATCATCCAAGTATCTTTGCTTTCTCATACTACTTGAATGTCCTATAAACTATCACCATGTCTAGCAAGTCCTTCTTCCTAATAATTAGGGTTCAAAGGATTCAAAGCAAGTCTGATGGAATATTATCATTAGCCATTCGATCTATCTTGTTCTCCAATGAGTCGTTCAGATTCATCCAATAGAGGTTTCCTATGGTTATGCTTAGCCCCTAACTTATCAGGCGTCATGTGTTCATTCGGAGCAATATTGAACCATATTTCCCTCGACAATCATTTTGATGTCATCAAAAAGGGGGAAATGGGAAAAGAAAACCAGATAATCATCTATCTCACTGCTACGTGTCATGGGATGAGAATCAGCTTGCAGACGAGGGTTTGTAAATTCTGATGTATGGCTGGCCTAAGAAAATAAGAAGCCAAGAAATGATATTCGTCTACTAAAAGTCAAATGGATATCATGTTGCCTCTCATGGTGACAAAGGCAGTCTGGCCATGCTGAGATGCTAGGGCTACTAGGGAGGTAAAGGAAAGATTTATTCTAAAAACTTTTGGGTACTTCACTCTGAAGACCTCTAAGTCAACTTGTTGGAGAGGCCCTTGCATCAAAATCTTTGCATTTTTTCACCCTTGTACTTAATCTAGAAATATCTTATTATTACCTCATCATTTTGAGGGGGAAGATTTTATTTTAGGGCAAATTGTGCTGAAGGGGTATAGTTTACTTAGAAAATTCCTGTAAACTACTAGCCAGTTTTTTAGTTGGTTTTGCCAACATATAAAAGGGAAATTTTTTTAGTAATTTAGTTGTGACTCGCCTTTTTGTATGTGTTTTGATGTGTCAAATCAACCATTTTGTGAGTTAAAATGTATAGAACTAACAAGTCTCTATATGTGAGATTAGCTCAAAAACTTGTAATGTCCTGTATAGGATTATTGAGTTGTAATAGGAGCTAAATATTTCACAAGTTTGGGTCTTGTGGCCAGCGGCGTCTACAAGTGCTGAAGTTCCTGAAAACTGGCAAGTTACCAGCAATGAATATCAACAACTAGTTTCCTGAGTTCAAAGAGGAAGGAAACTGGTGAGACTAAAGAGAGAGACAAAAATAATGTGCCAGTCGTATGCTTTCAACGTGCTAAATTGAAGACAATGTTTTTATGGTCTGCATCTTTTAGATACACAAATCAAGTTTCTTAGGATTCTACTAGTTTTGATTCTTAAGACTGGGAAAGAGTCATTCTAACACAAGGTAGAAAAGTTTACCTACTGTAGGGCTCCGTAAGGTACCACAACATAGAAAGCAAACTGCATTAGGACTTCCCACTAGTCAAATTTGAATTTATCTTAACCGACTAGATCTCAATCTCCTCAAGGCTCGCGCCTGTAAATGGAGATCAGGGCATGCAGGGGGGAGGGCTACCAATTCCAAATAACCGATTTTGCTCAAACCTACTCCATATTTGCTCTTACGAGATTTCTAAGTGCTCAAGATTAAGGCTTTTATGAGCTCTCGTAACTTCCCATGTTTCTTGTATATGAGGCTCTTAGCATTGTGCTAGGGCTATTTCTAGAGTCCTTACTTTCTGAGTAAGAATTCGAGTTGAGTTTCTTACTCCTTCAGAAACTCCGGTGGAACACCACCCAACTAACCAATTTGTTAGGAATATTGTTAGAAATATTTTAGCCCCTTGGTCTTAATTGTATGTATATTAGTTTTGCTGCATCAAAGCTCAAGTCAATCTAGTTTCTAGCAACTTAGTATCGAGTCGAATTGTAAAAGTCCTATATAGGATTACTCGAGTTGTAATAGAACTAGAATAGAAGATCGAAAAATGCTAAATGAAACAACATATTTGAAAATTGCTGAAGACGCAAGTAAAAGGCTAGCAAACTCTAAAGAATGTTGGGCACGCCTAAAAGAATGCTAAAGGATTGAAGCAAACATGTTGCTGAAATCTCAGCAAGATTGCTGAGATATCAGCAGACTACCAACTGTCAGCAAGCACACAACAACAATCGACACACTATACAAAGTCGTGAATCAAAAGGATCCAAATCATAAGGACACCCAAAAAATCAGACTGAAGAATAATCAACAAATACAAGGAAGGTTTCCAGATTCAAACTAAAAGATCCGTTCTGACAAGGACGGCTAAATTAAGGAGATTGCCAATCAGAGAGAAGGGAGACCTAAAGAGTCTTTGTGCTTCGTAGGAAAAGAAGGATGTAGATTGGCGAGCAGAGACTCTGAGTCTAACGGATAAGATTCAAACTGCCGTTTGAATCTTCACCTATAAATAGGTGTCATCAAAGAGAGATTCAGAGGTTCGCGAAAAAATTCTACAACAAAGAAAACAAAAGATATCTAAATACTCTCAATCCCACGCGAACTCGCATTCGAGCTTATACTTGATTGAAGCTTTACACAGTCTTACATATTCAAAACACGAGACATTTCAAGTTTCTTATTAGGTTATCATTGGGATTCTTTCTATCCTAGAAAGAAATTACTAGTCACCTTGCCCTGCAAGCGTGATTATCACGGGCTACTGCCAAACACGGAAAGGTTCTGGGTAGAACAATAAAACTCCTAAGCTCGACGTTCGAGGAGAAGGGAGATTTTTCCTCACTCTATAGAGTGTCAAAGTGAAGATTGAAGACTAGGGTGCTTGAAGGTGCGCGCTGATCAGACAGAGGAGTTGTTCAACGTTAGAGATCAAGCCTGACCTTGTAATCAATCGATAGTGAATTTTTAGTTAGAAGGACTGAAGAGTGGACGTAGAACAATTGTTCGAACCACTATAAACCCCGTGCTCATTTTCTGCTTTCATTTCATTACGATTTGCTTACTTTGAAACTCAACACACCAAGTGTTGAAGTATAATCTGCAATAAATCTAACGAATACTCGAGCTTAAACACATTCGATAAACACTTGCTAAGTCGTGACCTTATCAAGATAAGTGCAAGATATTATTAAAACTTCCATTGCATATATAAATACTCTAATCAGGGATCAAAAAGTGGTATCAGAGCGGTTGGTCTTTACAGACTAGCTGCTTGTGAGTTGCTTAGGACCAGATCCATTTTTCCTTGCATATTTCTTGTGTTTTTGTGTTTAACTCAGGATAAGGACAATGGAAAACAACGCAAAGTTGGGAAAGTTCACTCCAGAAACCTACTCCACCAGGAAAAAGGGGTCGTTGATCACGTTGAAGAATATCTATCCCGAGATGAAGCAATTGATTGAACAAGGACCAATCTAGATCCAAAAGGTGAAGACTCTAATTGGTGAAGATGTTCAAGGACCAAAAGAGATGGTGGACAAGCCGTCCGTAGAATGGACTTGGAAAGATTGAGTTCGTGGTCAACTGGACTACGTAGCCTTGGATTTGATCTTAAATTCTCTTACAGGACCTTTAATGGCTGAAGTCTTGGAGTACAAGAATGCCAAAGAAATGTGGGACTTCCTTGGCACCTTGAGAAAAGAGACGGATCAAATGAAGAGAAACAAGCTACAACAGTGCGTGGACAGATAAGAGTCATTCCAGATGCTTCTTGGAGAAACCATCAAAGATATGGAAGCCATATTCAATTCCATCATAGCAGAATTAAAGAAGTTGGGAAGAACGTACGAACTTCCTGACATGGACTCAAAGATCCTCTCTAAAATGCCAAAGGAAGACTAGTTTGTCAAAGTGACAAGCCAGAAGGAGAAAGATCTATCAACCATGAGCACAAAAGATGTGTTCGCCCAGCTTCAGGCACACGAATGGGACATCATGCAAATCAACAAAATTGAAGTTGTACGATCTGCAATATCCATTGAAGATCATCTCGGGGATGCAGCATTCTTCGTAAAAAGAGACGTACAGAAGTGGAAAACCAAAAAGTCGTTCCACTCAGATTATCCAGCTCAATCGAGCCCAACAAAGGAGATCGCATCAACCAGTGGATCTCAAGTTAAAGAAGCAGAATGCTCAGTCGGCGAGCTGGAGGAGCAAATGAAAAGACTACAGAAGCTGCTGCTAAAAGCTAAGGGCAAGAAGGAAGAACCTCAACAAAGCCAACCAGCAGACAATCGGACAACTAAGAAGCCACCGAGAACATGCTATGAGTGCAACTCGTCAGATAATCTAAAATTCCAGTGACCTCGAGTAGATTCGGATAAAAGGGAGCGATTGAGAAAGCTTTTCGAGAAGTGCGCATCAAAGGCCGTTGCCAAAGCTCTACTAACCAGGACAGAAATACCAAACATCCTAGATCACGATGGCGAAGGCTATTGATCAGAAGATTAAGAGGATTTACTCATGGTATTTATGGCCAACATCAATGACGATGCTGATGGGAATGAAGAGCAGATAAAAGAATCAGCCCTAGCTATCACGAGAGATCTGGTAAAAAATTATGTTACGTCTGTTGTTTCTACTTCAGAAAATTTGCATGATACTGCTGATTCATGTTACTTGGAATCAAACAATATATATAAGAGTTTTCAAAGTTTCATGCATTAAAAGATGTTTTGATAAAAGAAAATTCCTCGTTGAAATCTCAGCTTTCTATCTTGACCAGTGAGATTGAAAAATCTAGGTCAGCAGACAAGGAACTCTCGAAACTAAAACTGAATTCTCTTCTCTAAGTAAAAGTTTTGATTGTTTAAAATAAGAGAATGAAGTTTTGAAAAACAAAAACTCCGTGCGTAATTCTTGATAATGTAGATTTTCTAAAAGCACGAGAGATTTAGATGAAATCCTAAGTGTTCAAAGGAGCACGAATAACCATGATGAAATTGGTTTTGAAAAAGGAGAGTCCAGCAATGCTGATCCTAGTCGATCAAAGAAAATTATCTTTGTCCCAGCAACCGAGAAGGTTCAGCAAACTGCTAGGAAAGACAAAGGGGACAATGTTAGATCAGCAACAGTTGCTCAGCAGAAATGTTGGCAAACTAATAATCCCTTGTTGACTGCTTAGTAGAGACTGAAATGTTTATCTGTTGAGAGGAAGCCAGCAAAGTCAAAGTATGTAACCCAGCAGACTATTCCATCTTCTAGGAAGGTTCATACAAAGTCTGGCAAGGCTAAGGAATCTACTGATATTGTAAGGAAGTCAGCACACACACCAAGTAGGAGGAACACCTACTTGAGGCCAGAGTCTAAACCATTGCATTTTCAAATGACTGTAAAGGCTCAACACACCACTACACATTTCAATGATGATTCAATATATTACTCCAATAGGAAGGGAAGGGTAGTGAAACGTGATGACAAGAAAAATGTCCAAATCACGAAAGTCTGGATCCCTAAGGGGATAATCCAGAGAACTAATCCTACAGGACCGTAGTTGATTGGGTACTTAAAAGTTAAGTTCTTTATTTTGCAGGAACAGGGCCCAGCAGGAAGAACATAAAAAAAAACTAAAAGAATGGAAACTAGATAGCGGATGTTCAGGTCACATGAATTTGCATGTTGAAGTTTAGAATATCTGCCCTAGGATTTGTATCTTTAATTATTTGTTTTCAAAACCCTTTACTTTTTATGCATTGTTATTTCAATTCCAAAACCAAATCAAGTTTTTAAGTTCCTCAAACTTCTATGTTCTAAGAACTATAGCTGGTACTCTTGATATCTCGTTGCATATTCCCTGTGAGATTGACCACCTAAGGGTGTTTATAAATTTATTTGGCCACTGTATTGCAATTAATCTGGTATAAATATCAGTGATCACTAACGGTGAAAAGAATAAGGTCCGAGAATGGTACAGAATTCTGTAACAGAGCAATAATGAGTTTCTGTGCTGATGCTGGGATAGGACATGAAAGGTCCACTACAACAACACCTCAGCAGAACGGCTTGGTAGAACGGAGGAACAGGACTCTAAAGGAGGACGTGCGAACAATGCTTACCGATACAGATGTAGGACAGAGATATTAGGGAGAAGCTGTAATGAATGCATGCTACATGCAAATCGAAGTGGCTTGAATCTCCATTTCAACAAGACTCCCGACGAAATTTATCATGGTCGTAAGCCTTCCTTAGCTTATCTTTGTGCTTTCGGTTCACCATGTAATATCCATAATAATGAGAAATCAAAGTTAAGTACTTTCTCTCCCAAAGATGATGAAGCGGTGTTCCTTGGATACGGGCATCCTTCTCATAAGGGTTATAGAGTACTTAACAAGACCACCAAATTTGTGAAAATAACATGCAATGTTATTTTTGATGAAGCTACTTTAGTGCGCAGGGCCATGAGAGATCAAAAAGATGTGATTCATGAAACCAATAATGTTAATGGAGAATCAGGCTTGAATACTTCCGAAGTTGAACTGATTGCTCCGACTAGGTTGATGAGTGAATTTTCATTTATGCTGGAGACCTCGGTTCATCAGCAAACAACCAAGATGGCCGATGATGCAACTCGTAATGCTGAGGCCACCCTAAATCTTCTCAATGAGCTCATATGTCAAGGGGGAACTCAAGAAGGAGAAACCACTCAGCAAAATGAAGACGTTGCTGAGAATCCCCAAAATTGTGAGAGGACTGTGATAAGCTCATATTAGTACTCACTTATCCAAATTTTTCCCATTTGTTTTAGTGCAATTAGGTTAATTTATTAGTTGTTTTCGTGCATGAGTGTATTATAGAGGATGTTATGCTTGTGGTGCTAAGTTTTGTAGGTATTTGAGGCTAAAAGTGAGCAAAAGTTGAGAAGAGCCGAGTTTTATAGAGTTGTTGCTTTGCTTGAAACACGGGAAGTTGACCGAGTTGGAAGACATGCCAAATTCCTAAAGTAGGACCATTGTGTCAACCGATATGGGCTATGTCGACCGACACAGAGGTCGGATGTCAATCGAAAGGCAAGGCAGAAGAAGGCTCAACATGGGTGTGCTGCATGTCGATCGACACACATTGTGTCGATCAGCATGAAGACTGAAGAAGGCTGGATCAGCATGTTGTATCCATGTCGATTGACACAGAAGCTCCAGAAGGAAAATCTGCTCAATTTGGTTATTTTTGATATTTTAGCCCAATACCCTGTTTAGATATTTTCACAACTCTATAAATACTAAACTCTTAGGGCACGAAATTTATCCCTTTAATCACTTGTTTTCAAACCTAGAATACTATTGCATTGGAGTTTTTCAAGACATTGAAGGTTCCTCTTCATTTGTTAAGGTATTTTATGTGTTAAATAATATGTTTGCTTTATTTCAAGTCATGATTTGTGGCTAGAAACCCTAACAGGTTCTAGGGCTTTGATAATCTTTTCAGATGCATGTTTGAATAAATCAACTCAATAGCATGGTTTAATTTCTCGAGCTTAATTAATCAAATCCATATTTAAAGAAGGATCAAGAGATAAATTTGAATCTAGGTTTGTAGTTATTAAATGAAGGACCGAGAGGTGAAAATTGATAATAGGAAGAAGAGATTGAATACAATTATTTTTTGTCTCAAAAGGAAGAATTAAATTGTAGGATTAAATTTGATAATTATCGAGATTGACTAATTTTGTGTTCTTGAGACCGAGAGGAGATAGTCACAATTTAGTAATCTAGGGTTTAATTGCCAAACGATGGAATTTAATCCACCTGAATCTAATTTATTCACCATTGTTGAGTTGATGAATTTATATGTTGATGATCTGATTATTTGCCCTGGAATATGTATCTTTAATTATTGTTTTCAAAACCCTTCACTTTTTAGTACTGTTAACTTTAATTTTAAAAACCCAAATCCAATTTCTATTAGCTTAAACAACTATATTTTAAGAACAATGGCTAGTACATAGGATAGTGTCGTTATACAATCTTTGTGGGTTCAACCACCTTAAGGTGTTTATAAATTTATTTGTCGATGTACTATAATTTGTCTAGCTATTTTTCCAGCAATCAGACTGCTAAAGACAACACTGTTGAAAAGGACCTTGAGCGGACTGCTGACGAAAGGTGTATTACTCCAACAAATACAAATCTAGCAGATGATTCATCAGCAGACAACCATTCAGCAGACGACAACCCAACAAGTGTAGCTGAAAGACTGAATAACCTAAAACTTGTTGACGTGTCAGTTTCAGAAAGTCAAATTGGAGCATCGAGCAGTCAAACCATTCAAGTTACGGAGCAACAAAGACCAAAGTGGCTGCTAACAGATCATCCTTCAGAAGCAATATTAGGAGATCTAGCTGATCTAATTCGAACTAGACACAGCGCAATGCTAGCCTGCTACATGTCTCAGGAGGAGTCGACCAAAGTTGCAGATGCACTCAAATCTGTCGATTGGATCAACACAATGCAGGAAGAATTGTCAAAATTCTCGCAAAATCACGTATGGGATCTCGTAGATCGACCAACACATCAATCAGTGATAGGCACCAAATGGGTATTCAAGAACAAGTGTGACGAAAATGGACTTGTCGTGCGCAACAAAGCAAGACTTGTTGCGAAAGGATATGCGCAGTGCAAATGAATTGACTTCGACAAAACTTTTGCTCCAGTAGCTCGACTAGAAATAATCAGGTTATTCCTTTCATATGCTGCTCACCATGGTTTCACTGTATTTCAGATGGACGTCAAGAGTGCGTTCCTAATTGGTGAATTAAAGGAGGATGTCTACGTGGAGCAACCTCCACGATTTGAACGCGGAAACAAGGTGTACAGGTTGAGGAAAGCTCTATATGGTCTGAAGCAAGCTCCAAGAGCTTGGTACGAGACACTATCACAATTTCTGCTGAAGAATGGGTTCGGGAAGGGGAAGATTGATCGGACACTCTTCTTGATCAAGGATCCTAAAGACATACTGCTCGTCCAAATCTATGTGAATGACATTATATTTGGATCTAAGAGTCTAACCCTGTGTGAAAAAATTTGCTCAGCTTATGCGAACTAACTTTCAGACAAGCATGATGGGGAAGATGTCATACTTCTTAGGTCTACTAGTTCAGTAATCCATCGATGGGATCTTCATTCACCAGAAGAAGTACACAAAGGATCTCCTCAACAAATTTTGTCAAGAAAAGACAAAGATATTACGGATTCCCATGAGCACAGCGTGTCAAATATCGATGGATGAAGAAGGCGAATCCATAGATCCAACAACATACATAGGTATTATTGGTTCTTTGTTGTACCGAACGGCCAACAGGCCAGATATATCGTATGTTGTAGGCGTATGTGCTAGATATCAAGCAAATCCGAAGAAATCGCACATGGAGTATGCGCGAAGGATTGTCAGCTATTTGAAAGGGACAGAGTCCTTAGGAATTTGGTACCCTAGAGAAGACGATCTCACACTCCTTGGATATTCAGACTCTGACTTTGGAGGAAGCCGAATTGATCGGAAAAGTACGAGTGGGACATGTCAATTCCTTGGACACAAGCTGATAAGCTGGTTCAGCAAGAAGTAACACTCTGTATCAACGTCCACAACAGAAGCTAAATATGTATCTGCTGCGAGTTGTTGTACACAAGTGTTGTGGATCAAGCAACAACTTCAAGATTATGAAGTCAGCACCAGATGTGTCCCTATATACTGCGACAACAACAGTGCAATGTACATCACGAAGAATCCAGTGCACCATTCAAGGATGAAGCACATTGATATCAGACATCACTTCATCCGAGACCATGTTGAAAAGAAGGACATTTCCATGGATTATATCAGGACAGAAGATCAGTTGGCAGATATATTCACCAAACCTCTAGCGGAAAGCAGATTTAAGGAGATTTGCCTTAAGCTTGGTCTATTGGAATTAGACAAGGTTGTGGAAGAATGAGTCCTAGCTCTCATTCTGTTCTTGAATTTCTTGGAATTCTGGAGATGATGCGGAATAGTGTGTGTCCAAGCTCACACTCTCCAGTAAATTGTGAATATTAATAGTCAGATTGTTGAGTCCCAGCTCTCAACAGTTTCCACAACCAGTTACTGAAGGTTACATGTCAGATGACACGATAAGAGATTGTTGTGTCCCAGCTCTCAGCATACGGAGAAGACTGCTGAATCAATCTTGGAAATTGTTCAGAAGGGGAATTAAAATCGGGATATTTCAACCAACGAAACAGTCTCAAACTACATTAATGGAGAGAATTAATGTGGTGACGGTCAATATTCGCTATCATTTTCGAAGATTTCGCACGAGGCTTAAGACAATTCAGTTCTGGAAATGGTGTCTCGAACGATCACGTGTAAATTATTGCCAAAACCATCGGTTCCCAAAGCAGATGAGTTAATTGATCAAACAAATCTCAAGGATGGGTATGCCTATTTAAAGGGAGGTTAATTTCGCTTAGGAAAATATAGCCAAGCCTCTGAAAATCAAACCCGCTTCATGCCTTTCTTCCCCTCCGATTAAACCCTATTGCTCAAGAAAAATCAAGATGACATCCTTTACCATCTCACCAAAATACCTTCAAGATAGATTCGTAAAACGTGACTTGGAAGTCTCCAAATTGAGAGGAAGAGTCGTAATCTTCACAAAGATCGCATCTAAGAAGATTCTCTCAATTCTCGGTTCACCACTGATAATGGGATTTCTGATATTAGAACCAAACGGAGATAGACGGTCAATTCTATCAGACCATGATAGCTTTATCATTGGAGAAATATAAGCTTGTCAGGTGGGTCTGGAGATGGATATTCCTTAGTCACAAGGAATGGAAAACTCCTCTGGATGCCGGTGGAACTAAGCATCCGCAGGACCCACTCAGTTTCTTCCCATCTCTTCTTCAAGGATTTCAAGCAGAAAACGTGGAGAAGAAGAGGAGAGGGAGGATAGGCTTACGGATGGAGTAGATGAAACATGAAGCATCTACTTGGCATCTAGGGCCAAATGGAGAGCTTGCGAGTGGTGCAGATGTTACTCACCATACACAAAGTATGGACATTTGTAAGGCACTCGGAGCTAGAAGATTTCTGCGAACAAGAGCACCAGTCTTAGAAGATGGTGACTCAAACTTTCTATTCGACTATATATGAAGGACGTCTACAGATGGTAAGAAGGTTGTTGCCGAAGAAATGTCTACATACAAAGTTCGAGTTGGTAGAAGACGAACTTATAAAAAAACATTTTGCAGCCTACTAGGCGTTGCTGTGCAACTGGGGTGACTTGCAGCAACGAGCTCGGAGAGGAGACTAAGAAGGAGCAGATCTAGCAAAGGCATTATTTGGAGCAGTTTGAAGAAGAATTGATCATTGTAACTTGTAGTGTTATACTTTGCAAAGTGTAACTCTTGTAAATCAATGATATCAATAAAACATTTGCTCGTTTTGATGACAATACTTTGTTATCTCAAAATAATAACTGCCTAAACAAAATGCTAGATCATTACACTCCTGGTGTAAATAGAATCCTATCTAAAATTCTTATGATTTTCCTTGGTGAAAAATTCGAAGATATAAAGGAAAATCAGAAGATAGGAAATTCAAAAGTGTCTCTCCCAAAAACTAAGTCGGAAGCAGAGTGCTTGGTGGTTAAAATGATAATTTTTTATTAGGAAAAAACTCTTTGCTGAATACTGAGTCCAAGCTCTTAGTAGATTCCCGACGATTACTGAGTCCGAGCTCTCAGTAAAGACTCTTTGAACTTTAAAAGATCAAAATGCTTAAGAGTCTGATTCGTCTACTGAGTCCAAGCTCTTGGTAGAACCCTGAAGACTGCTGAGTCCAAGCTCTCAACAGATACTCGTAGATGGCTAAGTATGAAACCTTAGCATATTCAAGAATGACTGCTTAGTCCAAGCTCTCAGCAGATAACTATTTTCTACGGGATACCAAGACGTTAGGAGAACTTGAGTTAAAATGCTAAGTCCAAGCTCTCAACAGATATCAAATATCTACAGAATACCAAGATCCTTGCAGAATATGAGTTCAATGTTGAGTCCAAGCTCTCAGCAAATTTCAGGTATCTATGGTATTCTAAAATCTCAAAGGATTAAGAATTGATAGGATGCTGAGTCCAAGCTCTCAGTGTAGGCCTATTAACTGCTGAATTTGAAGCTCTTAGCAAAATACCTTTTTGCATGCTGAATTCGGCCCAGCAGACAAAAGAGAGATAATGATCTCAAATCTCTCGAAAGGTGGGATTATCTGATTGATGGAGTAGTTGTGAAGTCTACATTAATTAAATAGGTAACTAGCTGCACAGGGCAGCGGCAAATGAGCAGAAGCCACGTCGGCCACGCACAACTTTCCATCATCGTGGGACGTAAGGCAAACTGTCATCAACTACCCCAACCGTTGATCTGTCCCGATCAGAAGGGAGATCCAACCGCTCACACAAATCAGATTGCTTACAATCGTATAAAGGAAGTTGGTTTGGGATTTCTAAACCCTATTACTCCATATACTTCTCATTTTGAATTTGTCGTCAACTCTACATCTCTTTGGGTTTAGAAAAATTATCAATGGCGGAATCCTCCAGCTATTCCAGTCCCCCTGCCAAATCATCCGGAAGGCCATGCATTCCCGGAGAACCTGAACAATTTCAGCTGACATTCACAAGTGTATTCAAGAAGGAGCAGATTGATGAATTAATCTCTTATTATCGCATGGTGGTCATTGCTCACGGAAAAGCATAAGCGAACTCACCATTGAACAAAAGAGGGCGACTTAAGTAAAATGGGAAAAGATACTCTATGAGCCATTCTTCAGAAAACACTACTGCAATAGACTCATCGGCAAACTCGATCGAGAAGGCCTTCTGAAGTACTTGTTTGAGGAACCCCTCAAGTTCTTCACCACAAGTGTTTTGGGCACGAAGATAATCGTGAGTCCAAAGGTGTTAGCAGAGAAGTATGGCCTTAGAACAGATGGAGAAGACGTTCCCACCTACAAAGTAAATGATGAAGAGGAAATGCAGAAGCGATGGCGAAGGTGGAAGAAAGATATCTTCACCGAGCCATGGAAAATGATTGCACCGTTGTGATCACTAGAATAGAATATCAAAGAATGCTGAAGGAATAAGCATATTTGAATATTGCTGAATATGCTAGTAAAAGACTAGCAAACTCTAAAGAATGTTGGGCACGCCTAAAAAGAATGTTGAAGGATTGAAGCAAACATTTTGCTGAAATCTCAGCAAGACTGCTGAGATATCAACAGACTACCAACTGCTAGCAAATGCACAACAATAATCAACACACAATACGAAGTCGTAAATCAGAAGGATCCAAATCAAAAGGAAACCCGACAAATCAGACTGAAGGATAATCAACAGACACAAGAAAGGTTTCCAGATTCAAACTAAAAGATCCGTTCTGACAAAGATGGCTAAATTAAGGAGATCGCTAATCAGAGAGAAGGGAGACCTAAAGAGTCTCTGTGCTTCGCAAGAAAAGAAGGATGGAGATTGGCGAATAGACACTCTGAGTCTAACGGATAAGATTCAAACAGTCGTTTGAATCTTCACCTATAAATAGGTGTCACCAAAGAGAGATTCACAGGTTCATGAAAAAATCCTACAACGAAGAAAACAAAAGAGATCTAAATACTCTCAATCACACGCGAACTCACATCTGAGCTTATACTTGATTGAAGATTTACGCAAGCTTACATATTCAAAGCTCGAGACCTTTAAAGTTTCGTCTTAGGTTATCATTAGGATTCTTTCTATCATAGAAAGAATCTAGCACTCACCTAACCCTGCAAGCGTGATTATCACGGGCTACTGCCAAACACGGAAATGTTTTGGGAAGAACTATAAAACTCTTAAGGACGACGTCCGAGGAGAAGGGAGGTTTGTCCTCATTCTAAGGAGTGTCAAAGTGAAGATTGAATACCGAGGTGCTTGAAGGTGCGCGCTGACCAGACGGAGGAGCTGCTCAATGATCGATGCTAAATCTGCATACAAATTATAGCAAAGGGCAAATAAATTTATAAACAACCCAGGGGTTGGTCGATCCCACAAGGATAGTACAACGAAGGGAAATCATATACTGAATATAGTTTTTTTAAAACTCTTGTTTGGGTAAATCAATTCAAAAGGTTTTGGGTTTTTCAAAACAAGTAAATAAAAAGAGAAATTTTCAAATAATAAAAAGCACAGATTCCAGGGAAATCTACCAATCTGATCAACTTGCAAGAATTAAATATTCAAACCCATGAAACACAATTTTGGTGGAAAATCTATTAATGTGGAATTAATTCCTTGGTCGGGCAATTAAAACCTAAATTACTAATTAGTGATCTATCTCCTCTCGGTCTCAAAATACACCAATTAATCAATTTCATAAAGATCTAGATTTTCCTACAATTGAAATCTTCTTGGTCGAACAGATAATCAAATGTATTAAACTCTCACTTCCTATTATCAATTTTCACCTCTCGGTCCTTCAATTAATAACAAAAACCTATTCCAATTTTCATCTCTTGATCCTTCAATTGAAAAAATAGATTTGAAATAAAATCAAAGAGTTTAAACCAATACAAGGGTTTGAATAAATAAATCTAAACAAGCATCACAGATGGAGAAACCCTAGAACCTGCTTAGGGTTCTAGCCTAACATATTAAAGATAAACATTGCAGGGAAAAATAAAGATTGCATTAAAAAGTAAAGGTTCAACAAAAAGTAAAGAGGAATTCTAAAGAAAACAGAAAACTAAAGTAAAACAATATGGGAAAATAATAAAGAAGTGTAGGCTAAAAGAAAAGTTAATAATTCTGAGCTGTTGAAGAGTTTATATAGTAGTAGGGTTGAGGCCTTGGATGCATATCTTCAAAAGGTATGATTTATTGCTTCCGAATTGATGTATATCTTGTTCCCCAAGCAATCCTCGCCCAAAATATATGAAAATCTCGCAAAATCTCGCCAAAACAGTCTGTCTCGGCCGAGATGGACCCTGCCACGGCCGAGATGGAAAATTCGGCCCGGCCGAGATGGCTTCATTTCGGTCGAAACAGAGACGTTTCCGCCACTTCAGACCCTTCTGCACAGTCTCACGGTTTTGGCCATAACTTTCGTATCCAAACTCCGATTGATCCGATTCCAGTTGCGTTGGAAAGCTAACTCAAAGATCTTTCAAATGACATGCTTCATTAGCTCAGATTCCATCGGTAGAAGAATTAGTGACTATTTCTTTGAACATCTGATGCTTTCAGTACGGGTTCTCCATTGGATTTGGCCTAAAACCTGCGAAATCTTACCATGACAAGCATAAAACCCTATAATATACACTCATGCTCAGTTTATTCAGGAAAATAAGATAAAATGCAAAAAAGAAAAGAAAAACAAAGCGATAAGTGAGTAGAAAAACGAGCTTATCAAACCCCGCAAACTTAAACACTTGATTGTCCTCAATCAACAAAAGAAATAATCAAAATTCAAGCAGAAGAGTAGTGCAATGCCTCACAAGATTCATCACATTCAAACTCGTAAATCCACTAAACATCAGCATTTTTTAAAGAATCAGAAAATCTGTAAACTATGGAAGACTCACATGGGAAGTGTTTCGCTCATTCACTCAAGTGTTTAGGATAATTATGAGATCACACAAAAGTCATGCAAATCAAGTTCTACCATAGGCTTGCAAATAATCTCAATCTCCACTGCAAATATGTGCACACAAGTCTAAGATCAGAAAGGACTTTATTCAAGGTTGTAATGTAGGCTTTTGTGAAGGGTAAGGAATATATGGCCAAGTGACTAAAATCAATCAAGTAATCCTCAATCAATCAATCCACTATCTATTGATATCTACCCAACTCCTGAGATTTTCAACACAAACCATGCTCTTTTATTTCTTTCTTCTCTCTGTTTCTTTTTTTTTTCTCACATATCCTTTTAAGCTCTAAATTTTTTTTTTTTAATTCTAGATTTGAGCTTATAAGGATTAACAAACACAACAACACATTTTTTTTCCATTTTCTTTTTTTTTCTTTTTCTAGAGCCCAACCTTTTCTTTTGCTTTTACCCTTATAATAATATCTTATCATTTCTCAAACAAATCCCAACCCACTCTCATGGACAAGAGTTGATTCCCCTATTTATTTCCAACTCATAGACAAAGAAAGAAAATATCATAGGCTCAAAAGGGCTGACTAGGGATAACATTTAATTAGGACAGTGTATGGGAAAATAGGCTAAACAAAGATGGCCTAAAATCACTTCCTAAACCTGTGCACACTAGCAGTCTTGAAAGAGAAACAGAGCAAGTTCTAGAGAAACTCAAAATTGCAGACACACTCACAATCGAATTTCAGGCTAAAAAAAAAACTCACACTTAGGACAATTTTTTCTTCCACAGTAAACATCAAATCATCATCTATCTCATGCCAACGCAAGTATTAAAACAAGTAATCCTGCGGTATTCACAATCATAGGCATACTCGACCACTATCACAATCAACGCAAACTAAGTCAATCAATTCAAATCTTGCATTCTTGTCCTAGGGTTCAAACATGCTCAACTTTCCACAATCTCGCGTTTTATTCAAAAAATTTATTCATGCAGAAATTTAAATAAAGCAAATAAAAGACAGAAAAGAGTTTCAAAACCCTTAAATCTTCATCCCCCCAAACTTATTCGAAAGTCAGAGAGAATAAGTTTAGAAATCAGATTCAAAATTCGAAACTGTACCTCAATTGTTGGCCTCAGACACCAAACTTTTTATCCTTCATCTTCAGACTTTGACCGGCGTGGATTAAGTCTGCTAGCACTCCTATCTCGGCCGTGGCAAACATCATCTCGACCGGGATGGAGCCTTCTTGTCGACCTCTATCTCGATCGAAGTGTTCCACGTCTCGGACTTCTGTCTCGGCCGTGGCAAGCTCTGCCTCGGCCGGGACAGATTTCAAAATTTTTTTTTTTAAATTTTTGTTTTCAAAAAGACCATAAAAGTGAAGTAACAGAATAACATAATGTAATACGAAATAAAATAAAATAGATAAAATGGAAAAATACAATGGGTTACCTCCCATTCAGTGCCTTATTTACCGTCGTGGTTCGACTCAGCTCAGCTCACCAAGGTGGTCGAGTCCAGACTCGTCGACCCCTCGAATGAATCATGAAGACCCGCCGGTTCTGAATGACGGTGGTGTACTCGGAAGGAGCCAGCTTAATTGCCAATTTCACTGACTCGTTTCCTCGTTCCCACCGGATGGCTTCTTCTTCTTCCTCCGGTGTCTCGTCGTCTTCTTCCTCTTCTTCAGCAGTAGTGATCCGGTTGCACTCTCCTTTCCTCTTGTTCTTGTCGATGCAGAAGGTAATGGACTCTTCATTCCCTCTCAGTGTGATCTCCCCCTTCTTGCAATTGATCAGGACACCAGCTGTGTCGAGGAACTCTCTTCCCAGGATCATTGGAGTGTTGGCATCTTCTTTCATCTCATGAACTACAAAATCAGCAGGAAATATCAGATGACCAACTCTAATAAGTACATCCTCTACGATACCTTTGGGCTTGGACACAGATCGGTCCGCCATCTGGAGGGTAATTGTAGTGGCTCTCATCTCCCCAATCTCGAGCTTTTTGTAGATGGACCAGGGCATCAGGTTGATGCTTGCCCCGGTGTCACAAAGCACGTTCTGAAATTCCTTGTCTCCGATCTCAATAGGTATCGAGAAGCATCCTGGGTCAGACCTCTTGATCGGGATCTGCTTCTGTAGGAGTAGGCTGCATTCCTCATGGATCTTTACAGTTTCGTTTTCCATGAACTGCTTCTTCTCGCTCATCAACCTCCTTAGGAATTTCATGTATCCCGGTATCTCCCTGAGAGCTTCAACAAGAGGTATGTTGAATTTAGAATCTTCCCTCTTTTTCGCGAATCTCTGTGGGAAAGGCATGTGAGCAACTGGATCAACTCTTCTTTCTTCTTTCTCCCTTTCTTTCTCGCCCAGCATAGCCTTCTGTTTCGACCGAGATGCATCTGACTCGGCCGTCCTGCTTTGCTTCTGCCCCGGTCGTTCTTGGTTTGTCTCGGCCGGGCTGGCTTTTTCTGTCTCGGCCGTGTCGCCTTCTATCTCGGCCGGCCTGTTCTCCTCTGCCTCGAACGGGATGGGAGCCATCTTGGCCGAGATAGAGCGGTCTTCCGCGGGACTTTCCTCCCCTGCTTCACTTTCTCCACCTTCCGGGTTGCTCGGGCCTTCATATCTCCTTCCAGATCGAAGCGAGATGGCATTTACTGGCTTTGCCTTTGCTGGATTTGTCTCCGTCATGCTCGGAAGTTGGCCCAGCTTGTGCTGATTTCCCAAGGTAGCGGCAATCTGACTCAGTTGGGTGTCCATCATCTGCAGATGCTTTGTCATCAGTTGCATGTGATTGGCCACCCCTTTCACCTCATTCTCCACCTTGCCGAATCTGTTGTCTGAGCTCTTTATGAATTTCTCAAGTGTTTCCTCCAGCACAGACTTCTTTTTCTCCACGATCTCTCCACCAGTACCTACATCAAAACCAGGGGGAGGGTGTTCTGCAGCAATGGGGTTAGCATAAGAAAAACCAGGGTGAGATCGCCCATGGTTATAGTGATACCCCTGATTACCTCGGTAGTTATTCTGATAACCACCGCCAATATAGTTTACCTCCATTCCTGCAATTCCAGATGAACTGCTTGCTCCTCGGTTGATGTAGTCAGCCTCCACCGGAACAATTGCCATGCTTGGCTCAGTAGGATTGGCAGCAACCTTTGTGGTCCCCAGCTTCTCAATTTCCTCTCGGAGCTTCTTCACCTCCGCGACCACATCGAATTCTGTCTTGGCCTCAACAGCTTTGACTGGAATCTGTCTCTCAGTAGGCCATTGGTGGCTGTTCAGTGCCATGTCTGCTAGAAGCCTCATTCTTTCTGCTCCACTTTTCTTCATCAAGATCCCGCCAGCAGATGCATCTACCAATTCCTTCATGTGAGGATTCAGACCTTCATAGAAGTGGCAGACCTGCATCTCGAGATCAATTCCATGTCCATGGCAGAGTCGCAGGAGCTCCTTGTACCTCTTCCAGGCTTCATGCAGTGACTCATCATAGAGCTGCTTGAATGTGGTGATGGCAGCTTTCCTTTTCAGCAACAGGCTCGGTGGGAAGTAGTTGGTGAGGAATGCTGCTCGCAGCTCCTCCCATGTCCCAATTTGGCTTTTATCAAGCCCAGCATACCAAGACCGCACCTCGTCTCTGAGTGAGAACGAGAACAGTCTCATTCTGATGACATCTTGGGGGACTCCATTCTGCTTTATCGTGTCGCACACCTCTATGAATTGGTTGAGGTGGGCATACGAATCCTCTACGGCTCTCCCCCCGAACTGGTTCTGCTGCACCATCTGTATCAGCCCCGTGCGCAGCTCAAAGTTGTTGGCATTGATACCAACCCTGAATCCTGCTTCCTCCTGCTGTGGTAAAAATCGGTCTAGAATAGACCTCTGTGGCACCATGACCTGCCTTTCATTCAGTTCCACCAGTCTTGCGGCTTGCTCGGCTTGGGTAGCTTGGGCTGCAAGAAGTTGCACCCTCAACTGCTGCACCTCATTGACAAACTATCTTTGTTCTTCCGGTGTCATGTTCTGTAGAGGTGCTTCTTGATTCGCTTCCATCTCGAAGTTCAGTCTTTTTCCTCTCTTTCTAATGTTCCTGCAAATTGCTTCGATTTCTGGTATGAAAGGTTCAAGTGCCTTTCCTTTGTTCCGCGTGTTCATGCACCTGCACAGAAAACAAGGAAGCAATCAGTCTGTCCCGGCCGTTTTGTACTTTATCTCGGCCGAGATTAAGATTT
This sequence comes from Plectranthus barbatus, assembly GCA_026898455.1. Lineage (NCBI taxonomy): Eukaryota > Viridiplantae > Streptophyta > Magnoliopsida > Lamiales > Lamiaceae > Plectranthus > Plectranthus barbatus. The sequence goes on from JAPKLW010000429.1 coordinate 178,491, forward strand.
TCATCTCGACCGTGGCAGATAATATCACGGCCGAGATGGGTAACTCGTCTCGACCGTGGTGGGACTCACCTCGGCCGAGACAGACGCGACTCGAACACACACGCACACGAAAAATAAACAGAACTGACTCGAAAATTAAAAAAAAATTAAGAAAATACAACCCAATCCAGAAGTTCTTCAACTTTCCAGTAACGACTCGCCGTCTGACTATCCCCGGCAACGGCGCCAATTTGATCGATGCTAAATCTGCATACAAATTATAGCAAATGGCAAATAAATTTATAAACAATCCAGGGGTTGGTCGATCCCACAAGGATAGTACAACGAAGGGAAATCATATACTGAATATAGTTTTTTTTAAACTCTTGTTTGGGTAAATCAATTCAAAAGGTTTTGGGTTTTTCAAAACAAGTAAATAAAAAGAGAAAATTTCAAATAATAAAAAGCACAGATTCCAGGGAAATCTACCAATATGATCAACTTGCAAGAATTAAATATTCAAACCCATGAAACACAATTTTGGTGGAAAATCTATTAATGTGGAATTAATTCCTTGGTCGGGCAATTAAAACCTAAATTACTAATTAGTGATCTATCTCCTCTCGGTCTCAAAATACACCAATTAATCAATTTCATAAAGATCTAGATTTTCCTACAATTGAAATCTTCTTGGTCGGACAGATAATCAAAAGTATTAAACTCTCACTTCCTATTATCAATTTTCACCTCTCGGTCCTTCAATTAATAACAAAAACCTATTCCAATTTTCATCTCTCGATCCTTCAATTGAAAAAATAGATTTGAAATAAAATCAAAGAGTTTAAACCAATACAAGGGTTTGAATAAATAAATCTAAACAAGCATCACAGATGGAGAAACCCTAGAACCTGTTTAGGGTTCTAGCCTAACATATTAAAGATAAACAATGCAGGGAAAAATAAAGATTGCATTAAAAAGTAAAGGTTCAACAAAAAGTAAAGACGAATTCTAAAGAAAACAGAAAACTAAAGTAAAACAATTTGGGAAAATAATAAAGAAGTGTAGGCTAAAAGAAAAGTTAATAATTCTGAGCTGTTGAAGAGTTTATATAGTAGTAGGGTTGAGGCCTTGGATGCATATCTTCAAAATGTATGATTTATTGCTTCCGAATTGATGTATATCTTGTTCCCCAAGCAATCCTCGCCCAAAATATATGAAAATCTCGCAAAATCTCGCCAAAACAGTCTGTCTCGGCTGAGATGGACCCTGCCACGGCCGAGATGGAAAATTCGGCCCGGCCGATGTGGCTTCATTTCGGTCGAAACAGAGACGTTTCCGCCACTTCCGACCCTTCTGCGCAGTCTCACGGTTTTGGCCATAACTTTTGCATCCGAACTCCGATTGATCCGATTCCAGTTGCGTTGCAAAGCTAACTCAAAGATCTTTCAAATGACATGATCCATTAGCTCAGATTTCATCGGTAGAAGAATTAGTGACTATTTCTTTGAACATCTGCTGCTTTCGGTACGGGTTCTCCATTGGATTTGGCCTAAAACCTGCGAAATCTTACCATGACAAGCATAACACCATCTAATATACACTCATGCTCAGTTTATTCAGGAAAACAAGATAAAATGCACAAAATAAAAGAAAAACAAAGCGATAAGTGAGTAGAAAAACGAGTTTATCACTCAACATTAGAGATCAAGCCTGACCTTATAATCAATCTATACTCTATAGTGAATTTTCAGTCATTAGGACTGAAGAGTGGACGTAGAAATATTGTTCGAACCACTATAAACCCCGTGTTCATTTACTGCTTTCATTTCGTTACGATTTTCTTACTTTGAAGTTGAACACACCAAGTGTTGAAGTATAATCTACAATAAATCTAACGAATACTCGAGCTTAAATACATTCAATAAACACTGGCTAAGTCATAAACTTAGCAGATAAGTGCAAGATATTATTAAAATTTCTGCTGCATATGTAAATACTCGGATCGGGGACCAACACAATTTGACGTTCTGGGAAGAACTCAACCATCCAACCTTTCCTAACTTGTGGTTGCGCGACGTATTCACACATCAAACTGAAGAGAACGAGTTCACGGTAAACTAGGAGAGACCACATACAGTCGATGGACAAAATAGCAGCTTAAAACCGTGACAGATCATCCTACATCACTCTGTAACGAGTTCTAGTGATATCCAACCTGTGTGGTTGAAGAGTGGGAGTAGGTCATTTGGCTCTGAACCACTATAAAAATCCTTATGTTCTTACTTGTTTTACTTTACTTTGCTTAGATTTCTGCACTTATTTGAAACTAAATAACGCTCTAAGTTGTTGGTGTATATCCTACGAAATCAACTAAGTAAAGAATCGATTGCCCAACCAGTTTTGTTAACTTGAACTGAACAAAAACAGTTAGTTCTAAGATTTGAGGAGTAATATTTATGTGCTTAACATTCTGCTGTGCACACTATCCTCTGACTTTGGGACCAATATACTCTCACTAGATGGAATCCCGTAAGGTAGCTCTTAAGTGATTCGTTCTCCTTCTGAATCACTGAATGTAAGTCGTTCACTCTTCGCATTGGCTTCTTGTTACTTGAAAACTAATGCATAAATATCCGGTGTAGTATGGAAAATGAGGGAATTGAATTCTTTGGTAGACACATGAACTATTGTAGGGCCGGACCAGTCTGGCACTCCTAATTCCCTTGCAAATGCAAGCCTCCTTCTTTTCATTCCTTATGGAGTATCGTATGCATCTTTAACTTATAAAGGGTGACAAAATCATTTGGATCACTCGTGCATCGTACGAGGTGATGGTTGGTACAGTGAAATCTCAAAGGGCGAGTCTAATAACTATCCCATGCAATCTTAGGCTGAGTCGGTGGTGGTCCTAGCAGTCGAGAGAACTCCCTTTTCAGTTCGATCAACTCACTCCTCATTTTCATTATTATTTTGGATTATTCAGGCGCTCCCTTCGTCGTTTCTCATTCCATTCACTTCGTTTTTGTTATCTTCATCGAGGAGGCGATCGTGGAATTTCTTTCTCCTCGTTTATTTTCCATACCCTCATTCTCTCCTTCATCGTTCTCCTCATCATCGTGCTCCACGTTTTCATTCTCCTCCATAGCATTTTTCTCATCATGTGTCTCATCTTCCTCATACTCATATTCACATTCTGAGTCTTTGTTCAGGTCACCTGGATCGATATTTCTACTAGGACTAGCCCCAGAGTTTTGTCACAAGTTCGCTGCAAAACATTTCAATTTCTTTCTTGTGCTCCTTAGCAATGTCTCAATTTTGGTTCTTGAAGTGTTGGCATAACCCTTTGTTCATGAGTTGGTTTTGGATGGTTTTCAGTGTTTATTTCTCCATCAAGCATCCTATAGGCCCCACGGTGGGTGTCAAATTATTGTGGGTAGGATATTTCAAAACAAATCCTAAATGAATAATGCAAGAACAATGAGCTCGAACAATATATTACTCATATTAAATATGTAATGTGATGTCCGCCAAGAGTTCTATTTATACAACTAGAAATCGTATGTTATTTGGCCTATCCTGACTGAAAATCTTGGGACATTCTATCTATTATAGATACGGTCTATCTGTTGCAAATATTGGATAGAGATACAATTTCTAGAAGATATGGCGTATCTTGGTGCACAATTGTCGCTCTTCATCAACATAACTTGATCGTCTTCATTTCTTCTTCGTTTATTGATCATCTGCGTATTCTCTACAACTGGGCCATCTATCTCTCATCCTCGTGTCGAATCATCGTTCGATCAATTGTCGTGCTCCGTCATTTTTCTTTCGTACAACTACTCGTCTTTTCCTCGAATGTGGTTGTTCTACCACGTCATCATGGGTAGGCTTTGCTTTACTTGGACTATATTATATCCTTCGTCCTCGGTATCCATTCTCGACCTTGCTTATATTCGATGAAGAACTCCCTCTTCCACTTTTTGCACTTCAATTGTTTTGGTCTTCAATCATGTCCTTCGCAAGTGCACCAAATTGAAACTCTTTGCAGGCCTGCTTAATTTGACCCATATGAGATGGATCTATTATTACCACTATCAATATAAAATATTTAACACAATTAAAAAAAAAAAAGATAAGATCATCGCCATCACCAAGTAGACATGAAACACCTCCATTGACAATAGAAGATGCAATAATATAACAAAATGAAAGTACAAGATATAATATTCCAATATAATTAAATTCTCTCTCTCTCTATATATATATATATATATATATACTAAGACCAAATATACACATTTACATCAAAATTTTAACATTCCAAATTTAATTTCACGCGACATCATTATAAGGCTTTCAAAAGATCATTATAAGTGTAGAAAAATAATTCAGTTTGTGAAAAATATAGTTTATGATTTACTTTCCAATTATTTAGGGGTCACATCCCATGAATTGTGCGTCAATTTACATTTAATTTTTCTCACCTATTTTTAGGATCATAATTTCATTTTAAATTTTGCAATTACATTTTGCAGCGATTTTTTTTTGTATTCGAATAATTTTGCTATGAATCATAACTTACGTAGTAATGAATTAAATTATATATTGTAATGATACAGATGATATATTGTAATAATAAATTATGCATTGTAATGAAATTGCATGCATTAATCATTAAAATTTGATTCACATAGTCATGTAATGAACAATAAATAACACAGTGATGATTCATACATGACTATTTAATGAAACAAACTACAAAGTATAATGAGTTTATTATAAATAAAAAATGGAACAATTAAAATGATGAGAAACAAATAATGAAGTAATTTAGTCTATATAATGATGGCTTTTAGCCTATATAAAAAAAGTAATTTATCTATTGTTATATGGACACGATAATTCTTATTTTGAGGAAAAAAATGAGTATATAAAATACAATGATAATCTATATTATATATAATGAACCGGTTCATGTATTATAATGAGTTTATTATAATATATGCAATGGATTGTGAATAAAAAATACAAACAATAAAATCATATCATTCAGAAGAAAAAGAATCATATCATACCAAAACCAAATTAATATTGAGAACCCATCATAACATTGTCATAAACATGAACGTAGGATACTGAACAAATGAAAATACATGTATTAAAAATTAAAATTTTTTTCACATAATCGTGCAATGAACAAAAAATAATGTAGTAATGATCAATACATGACTATTTAATGATCCATACGCGATTATCAAATGAAATAAAATATAATACTAAATATAATAAATACGTAAACAATTATAACTCATACATCGTCAGGACTGATTCACTATTGTACGAGGACACCGTCTTACTAGGGTTCCACCTCGCACAGCCGAAGCAGAAGAGGACAAAGGGTTCATCTCCAAACCAGGTGATGTGATCAGCTCATGGGGGACGATGTCGGAGTGTTGGTATATGTAGGAAGCAAAGGTTCACTGTCGTTGTTGTCCATGTTTCAACCATTAGAGGAGAAATAAGAGATGCAAGAAAAAAACTTGGAAAAATTAATGTATGATTATATTGAATAACAAAGAACCTGGAGAAACTTATGCGATCGGCTCCTAGGGGACGACATCGGGGTGTTGGTGTCTGTAGAAAGTGATGGCTCGCTGTCATTGTTCTCCATGTTTTAGCTGTGAGAGGAGAAAGAAGAGAGTCAAGGAAAAATATGGAGAAATATGATGATATTGAATAACAAAGAAAAAAATATATACCTTTAATAATAATATCCATGAAATCAGGTAATTACTTTAAATATCAAATCTACTAAAAACTGCATTAATATTTATTTCCTAAAACACCTTTTTAAATTAATTAAAAAATAAGATGTGTGCCACATGCCTTTAATATAACCATCAAATCAGAAAAATGAATGACTAGATTGTAGATCATAGTTCATTCAAAATATTTAGTTCAGAAATGAATACAACTCTCTTTCTATATCTCTTTATATATAAGCAAGACTTCTCTTAAAAAAAAAATCACCCAAAACAAATACCATAAATACTTGTGTAATATATTAGGTAACTGATAATAATAATAATAATAATAGTAAGTATATAGTTACTATAATTAGATTTTAATTGTTATTTTGTTGAACACTCATATATATTATTCATTATAAATAAGTATTAATCTTGCTAAATAATTTTATATAGTCACTACATGACGCATTTTTTCCGGAGTAATTCATATATGTTCTTAGGTATTAAAGATAAAATGTGTGTATTACAGTTGAAATGCTAAAACACTTTTTTCAGAAAATAGAAAAAAGTCAGCATGCTAAAACAGTTGTGAAGTATTCTACCTATGACAAAAAGTTATGAGTTCGAGCTTTTAAGAAAAAAAATTTATAGAAATAAGTGGAATGTATACGTTTAAATTAATGTAAAAAGTTAAAAAATAAAAAATTCAAGGGTATAATTTTAATATAGATGTATCAAACTTTTTTAGATAATAAAATATAGATGGCCACTTTTGATTCTTATTTTCCCTTGGAGACTTTGGATGTATTGTAGGTTGTATTTCTCAAATGGATACCAAACTTTATGATTAGTCTAATTCAGAATATAAACGTGGTTGCAATATAATCAATTGAGTTGTTGGAATGTTGATCTTAAATTATATATATATATATATATAT
>JAPKLW010000429.1:188500-207381 GCA_026898455.1 Plectranthus barbatus
ATATATATATATATATATATATATATATATATATATATATATATATAGGGAGCGAATCCAGTGAGAAAACTCTTAACGTGAGAAAGTGAGAAAGATGCTTGATTGCATTCACGACATTGCTTGATTGTATTCAGGTCGTTGCTTGATTGCAATGTTGCTTGATTTTGCTTTAGTTGTTGCTTGATTATTTTGTTGCTTGATTGCATTTTAGTTGTTGCTTGATTCAATATCAACCATTGATTTTTTTAGATCTGATGGACATGATTCATTCTTTTTTCTCACATGAGATTTTTTTTTACATGATACCTCCTCTATATATATATATATAATAAAATTTAAAAAAAAGCTTATGTGAGTCAGCATGAATCTTTTCACTTAAAAGATGATGAATAAACTGAACTAAAGATATATATATCTAAGTTCAATGTTTATTCTCGTAGTGTCAAAATCTGGATATATAATCAATCACAAGGGCAAAGCGATTGCTATTGTCGTAGTCTTAACAAACTTCCAAACCTACTTTTTGGTGACGTTTCGTTAGATGCTGCACATAATGAAATACATTTTTAAAAGAAGTTATATGTATTAATTACTAGGGAATAAGAGATGAAAACTGAAAATGAAACATGATACGAGATTTAGAGTTTTAAAACTCAATCTAACATAAATAAGGAAACAAAAAAAAAACACAACCAGGAATTACGGCTAGGTTGCCCTGTTCCTCTCCATGAACAGTTTGTTCTTGGAATGCTTGGTTGATGAAATTAGACGGTGTAATGTTGCTGGATCGTCTCGATGTCGAGGCCTTTAAGCTTCACGACGGACTCGACGTGGCCCTTGAGTGTGTGCAGCTCACGTAGCCTGCGGAAAATGATTCGAGTCCAGCTCATTTTTTCTGTTACAGAAAGGGATTGATGATTCAAGTAAGTTGAGTTTGTACCTTGCAATCTCAGCTCTCCTCTTGGCTTGCTCTGCGATTTCGGACAGCTCACGGTAGCTGCTCTTATCGTTGAAGACGTTATTAGCTTCTGGAGTTTGAAGGCCATGCAAAGTCCTCTGAGCATGAGCCCATTGAGCTTCTCTCTCCTCTTTTCCATAATCTTTCTTGGTTGTGAAAGCAGTCTGGATTCAAAGATTGAATCAAAGGGATAAAACATAAATGATAAACCAAAGTCATTCATTTCACAAGAAATAATGTTTATATATATGTACGCATGTATTTACCTTGTTCTCATACAAGTTTTGCCATGCCTTTCCACTCAAGATGTAACGAATGGCGAACTTCATTATGTCGAGGGGGAAGTAGAAGACGACGCTGTAAAGCCAGATAACACCAGCCCATCCCCAACCACAACCTTGAATTCTTGCAAAACCCCAGTTTGCATACACTGCAATTAGAGTTGCAACCTACAAACAAACACCAGTTTCAATACCTTATATATTGCCTCATCAGCTAATTGTAACTCTGTAATGATATCATACCAGTTGAGCAATCATGAAAGCTGTCAAGAGCAGAAGTCCGGGGCGTTCGATGAATGACCAGCTGCGGGACCTGGTGACAAAGATAAGGGCTTGGCTCACAATACTCACTTGCAAGTATAGAGCAGCCATCATTTCATCTTCGCTATCTCTGATATTTTTAACTCCAAATTTGTCTGGGAAGAAGTCGGTTTTATGCATCAACCAGAAGAATATAACAGTCATCAAAGCAAGATAGCCACCAAGAACGATGCCAGTGGCAAAAATCTCTTTCAGTTTCCAGCTATCAGGCAATGGAGACGGCTTCACTCTATCCTTCGAGATGGTCATAATTGTACCTAAATATACGGGCGGAATCACATGTCAATTACTAGCCACATAGGTCCCAAATTTCAGTGAAAACAATGTGGACTAAATCTTACCATCATTCAGAATGGCAATGATCAAAACCATGAAGGGGGAGAAATCAAACTTCCAAATCAATGCAATAAACATGAAGCCAAACTGCGCAAAAGAGAAAAACATAAGGATTGACCTCTCCTCTGCAAAGCATAAAAGTAAACACATTTTGACTCTAAGTAGGCACAATAAGCTTACCACTATACGGATGGTTATGGACACGGCATAAATCTGTCAAAGAGAACATTTGAAGCCTTAGTGACAACTTAGCTGAAAAAATGTAACCAAGAATAGAAGATAAACAAAAATTAAACTGACTGTATAGTTCTTCATTCTTTGGAAAATAGCTCTGCTGGTCAGCACTGCGCTAATGATAACACTTAGCCCAGGTTCAGTGAGCACAATGTCAGAAGCGCTTCTTGCCGCATCAGTAGCATCAGCAACAGCAATTCCGATGTCTGCCTTCTTTAGAGCAGGGGCGTCGTTGACACCATCACCAGTCATTCCAACAATGTGCTTCCTCTCCTGCAACTTCTTCACGATTTCATATTTGTGCTCTGCATGGCAATATCATAGAAAGTGAATTACTCATCACCATTTGATAGTACTAGAAAATTTAGATATGCAATACAGATTAAATGATTAATAAAACCCACCTGGAAAGACCCCAGCAAAACCATCTGCCTTCTCGATCAGTTCTTCGACAGGAAGACCGGCAATAGACTCGTCCTTGTGCTGACCAAGTAAAGAGGCAGATGGATACATATTTACTCCCATACCAAGCCTACGGCCAGTCTCCTTACCAATAGCAAGTTGATCACCTAGAATTTGGAAAGCATAGAAAGAAGTAAGGATTAAAATTAGGATGAAGTCAGCGGAATCATTAGTTCTAAGGCTATTCAGGAAGACAAACTTACCAGTAATCATTTTGACATTGACACCAAGATTTAAAGCTCTGCGGATGGTCTCGGCACTATCATGTCTGGGAGGATCAAAAAGGGATAAGAGTCCAATAAATTGCCATGGACCACCTGGGCTATCCTTTGATTTCTCTGGAACTTCCTGAAAAGAAAAAACATTATCTTTGAGAAACCAAGAATTTTGCGAGGTATTTCAATCAGATGGAAAATAAAATAAGGGCCCAGACGTCCTAGGAAGAATATAAGACACAAATGGAGGACAAATAAATCTACTGATATCTGACCTGTCTGGCAACACCCAAAGACCGGAGCCCACGCTCGGCAAATTTATCAATAACACTGTGAACTTTCTTCTTTAAGTCTTCTCTGCAGTTGCACAGGGTTAAAATCTGAAAGAAGGGAACAAGAAAGACAAAAAAAGTAATTAGTATTGCTTGAACATAATTTATACGTTATTGAAGCAGTAAAAGAAAATATGCACGATCAAGCAGACCTGTTCGGGTGCTCCCTTGCTAGCTCGATGCCAGTTCCCATCAGAGTCAATGTAAGTCAAAGCAGTCCTTTTATCCACTGGGTTGAAAGGGAAGAAATGAACCTCTCGGATACCAGCTCTTGCCTAATGATCAAGTTCATATGAAATGAGAAATTTTTGAATTATTTTGATGTTACAGTACATAAGTTACAATATAGAAGCAAAGAAAAACAAATTACCTCCTTTGGATCAGCAAGAGTACCAACAATGGCAGCGTCAATAGCATCTTGATTTTCAGTTCTTGAAGCCCTTGCAGCAAGAAGTAGCACATGCTCAGGATCCACACCCTTGGCAAAGACCTCGATCAAACTTTTATCAACTGTCAATTTGTTTAATGTCAAAGTGCCAGTCTTGTCACTGCACAAGACATCCATTCCAGCCATTTCCTCGATAGCAGTCATTCTCTTGGTGATAGCTCCCTGCTGCGATAGCCTGTGGGATCCAATAGCCATTGTGACAGACAAGACAGTTGGCATAGCAATGGGAATACCACCAATCAAAAGCACAAGGAGGTTATCTATTCCTTTTCTGTAAGGCCTGTGCTGAATTGGGTACATGACTATTATTTCAGCTGCCATACCAACCGCAATGGAGCAAATGCAGAAGTTACCAATTGCAGTGAGCACTTTCTGAAAGTGTCCCACCTGGTTGGTGCTGTCCACTAGATGTGCAGCCTTTCCAAAGAAAGTGTGAACACCAGTTGCAATTACTACTGCTTCCAATTCACCTTGTTTGCATGTGGATCCAGAGAAAACTTCATCATACGCATTCTTGGTCACTGGTAGGGACTCTCCCGTGAGGGCAGACTGGTCAATCTTTAAAGGATCACCTTCAAGAAGACGAGCATCAGCAGGAACAATATCTCCTAGTTTAATGCTGATAATATCTCCAGGTACCAAAATAGCTGCTTCCTGCTCACTCCATCGGCCATCCCTGAGAACCTGTTTTCAAACAGAGAATTATGGTTTATAACATGAAACCTCTAATTAACTTATTATTACCAGTATTATCTATTTTCCCAGAAACTTCACACATACAACTCTGAGCTTTATGTAACTCGCATCGATTTTAGTAACATGATATATGTCCTAAATCCTCCTCTGATAAATGCATAATTTTGCTTTTTTCTTGACAAGAATACTAATTTTATTTATAATATAGACATAGACTGTTGCAAACATTATACCTTTGTTTTAGGAGCGAGACCAGCCATAAGGGCTGCAGCAGCATTTCCAGCATTGTTTTCCTCAATAAAACTGATGGTGGAGTTGATAACGAGCAGGCAAACAATACCAACGAAATCCTGCCAATCCGGAGGCTTTCCGCCTCCATTCGCCAGAGCAATGGCCATGATAGCTGCAGCCTCCATGACCCAAGAGAGAGGATTCCACATAAAACCCAGGAACTTGAGTAATTTGCTTTCCTGTATCAACAAGATAACACATTATACACATACTGCTTCAAATCATGTTGTCTAGTATATTTGAACTCCAGAGGAAACAGGTTACATAAGTTTTTACCTTCTTTTCTTCCAACTTGTTGGGTCCGAAAATTTGAAGCCTGTTGGCCCCTTCTTCCGAGCTCAGACCCTCTCTGGTACATTTCAATTGCTCAAAAACTTCCTCAATTGGCACTTTTTCCTGTTACATTAAACGAATGCATATTGATAATGGAAGTGTAATAATCAGAGCTAACATAGATGGCTTGGCTTCCTACGTAGTAAATAAATTACAAACACATGGAATCAAGATATCACTGCACAAGCTCTAATTATTAGCATGTAATTTTGTTTACAGCTTTTCACGTTGGGACCAATGCTATCAATCAGGCCGGAAATATTTTTTGTTACTCATCTTTAATTACTGTGAAGACCCCAACCAATCCTCATTCAAGAAAAACCAAATCTTGATTGTTAGATAAAACGCATTTTCCGGTAACCCCTCTAGAGAAAACTATAGCTTAATTTAAACAATAAAAAATAAGTCCATATTCAACGAGCTGACTTAAACTCAGCACACACGACCAGTTTCCCATTTCCTTGTCAATGTCAATCAACATCACTTGGACAGTTTAATCTTCCTTAAAAAAATAATTACACCTAAGAATCAAATTTAAAATCCAAAAAAATATAAGTCATGCGCGTGCAATGCACACACCCTAGCCAAGTCATGTGGGCCCACCATGCATAGACAATTTAAACGTTGACTTCTAATAATATGAGTAGGCCCCACCCAAATCCACAGAGAATTAAGGCCTCGATTACGCTGCCACCAATAGTGCGTTTTATCGGGTGCCCACTTTGAGGTGGACCCGCCCCGTTAGAAAAAATACAGGAGGAATCCAAAGGGTAAAGTCGTAATGGACTTATATATTTAATAATTTGGAAGTATATTAATAAAAATATATAAATATTTAATTTGGGTAGTCAGAAGTCAGGGGCCTGTTACATGACCAGAAAAATACTGAGAACCGTTGATAACAAAAAAAAAAGGTTGCGTTTTCCCAAAAAAACGCTAATTTCGAAACAAGAATGCCAACGTACCACGGAAAAAGTACCTATCGAAAAACATTAGTCACGCTCACACACAAAACTTGACTATTAATCTTTAAATATACATAAATTTTTAATTATTTCGTACACAAGTAGGCCTAAAACTGCCTAACTCTCAAAGTCACTGAAATCTACACTTAAAAAATAGTGAATTCTATAAAAGCTGCTGATCCAATTTTGATATTTGAATGATCTTGTGAAAATTAAACTAAGGATTAGGCCGATAAGGATTGGCCAACAAGTCTAACGAGTTAGGGTTAGCGGTTTGTTCCAAATTATCGGAGACACAGAGCCAATTTTTATTTATTTATTTAGAATTCAATGAGGACTCTAATTCCCAGATTATGCGGATATACATGATATTATTGACGCATCAATAACGAAACTTTGACTGCATTCCTCACAAGTGCGTTTGTGTGTGTGAGAGAGAAAGAGAGAGACGCAGGGGAGTTAGAGGTGATGTGAATAAGTACAAATTGGAGACAGAAAAAGTGGTAAAGCCGAAAGCGATAGGCGTGAAAATGATGAAAACCATGGCACAACCACCTCCATGGGTTGTATGTATGCAAAAAATGAGAGACATCGCGTGTATGTGTAGATGTGTATATATGTGTGTGTGCGCAAGTTGAAAGAAACCTTTTAACCCTTTACTACACCCCTAATTTCACTTTCTGCAAAACCAGAACAAATCAACACTTCACGCAGCAACCAACAAAAGCAGGAGAGAAATTCAGAGAAGATCTTATTACAACGAGTCGATTCAATCAAACAAAATCAAATCCGAGCAGGAAGATCTCATTAGAAACAATAGATTCAAAAAGAAGGGAATAAGATTTCATACCAGATCAACAGCCTCATTCTTAATCTCTTCCAAACTGATGGCTTTGACACCACCCATGCTGTCGGACTCTGCTTTTCCCGGCGGCTAAATCAGCTGTTACAAGAGAGAGATGAGAATCGAGAGGGGTATATATAGAAGAGTTGAGTGATTCAATGAATGAGAGCTCGCCTTCTCCTTCCCCGAGTAGAAGAAGATATGAAGAGCAAAAACAACTCCTCTCTCTCTACGGAGTTGTTCTCTGCCTTGCCCTCGCTTTATACGTCTCCAAGTGGGCCCCACTTCTCTCTCTTTCTCTCTCTACGTTTGTGTATTTTAATAATTTAATGTGTATCCGCATAATAGAGACATTTTCTACACATTTATCCCTCATGTAAAAAAGCACCTTCATATTAAAAAAAGTAATTCTTTTGATTTCATTCACAAAATTTAAATTCTGTTTTTTTATATTAATGTAATCTCATTTAATTAAAATATAGTTATCGTATAAATTATTCTTTTGCAGTGTTAATCATATCTAATCTTTATTGTAGTATTATTATTATTATGATTATTGTTGGTATTGTTGTTGTTAATGCTCGATTTTTTGTGGTTCAATTTTTATAAGAATACTTGATAAAGTAATAATGAAATTAGAAATAAAAGCAAACAAAATGATTTATAATACTTGATTGTTGGTAGAACTCAATTGTTTTGTGTATTTATTGTTCAATTCAATGTGTTAATTTACAATAAATGAGACCCTATTTATTGGGGTTGAATACAATGATGTGAATTTAAACAAAAAGATACAACTCTTCGGCTGAATCGGTGATTCGAACAGTCGTATCCATTCGGCTGAGCTGCTTTTACTTCACCTCAGCAATCTTTAGTAACTTGGATAGATATCTTGACCGAACGACTTTCTTTGGCCTAGAAATGGTCCGGTCCAAGAGTGGTTCGGCCAAATGATGATTGACCGAAGAGCTTGCCTTGGAGTATTTTTATTCTTTTGAGCTTCTTCTTTGGGCTTTCTTCTTTGATGGACTCGAAAATGAGTCTGCTCATATTTGGGTCATAAGAATAGCCCTCCTGCTTTCGTCCAAACTGCTTTTGGAGTTCGGCAAAGCCGAAGCAGTTGATTCTTGGCTTAGAGTTCATTCATTTTCCTGCAAAAAATCAAAGAAGAAAAGATATTTCCCTACTCCGAACCGTGATCCGGAGATTTTTAGGAAGTAAAGTTTTTCCATATAGTGAGCCGTAGCTCTACGAATTTTAAGAATATTTTTAATTTAGGATTTATCTGCGAGGTCCGTCTTACGAATCATCCATTTTCCAATGTTAGGAAAATTGAAGGGGATATTCCGCAAGGTTCGTCTTATGATTATCCTCAAGTCCATGATTGGCTAGGTCCAACTCATCTGCAAAGAATCCTCTTGCAGGATTCAAAATACAAGTCAGTAAGGGAGCAACCCCGAGCCCATGGGCAACTGTGCCGAAATACACAATGACTGTTTACTAGGTTATTTGTTTTAGTTTCACAGTCATCGAAGAGCCATGTGGACAGAAGTACTCTTCGACTTCAGTATCCTAAGCTCTTCAGAAAATGTTGGCTGAACCGACCAAGGGCTTCACTGCTTAATTTTTAAAGTTTTTTTTGCTTGGTTGAACAAACTTATTGTTCACACCAATTTTAGTTCGAACTCATTTTTCCGAACAACTTATTGTTCGAACTCACTTTGCCGCCTGAAAATGGTTGAAATACGTCCGGCTTTTCAAATTTTGAATTTGAAGAGTCGCAACACGTGTCGCTCCCTAATTGGTTCTGGCCGAAGAGAGTGCACGATATTTGAGATAAATTTATTCTATAAATACCCCCACTATTCACTTTATTCTTTTACTTTTACCCGTGCGCTTCGGAGCTCTTCAGCCAAACTTTACTGCAATTCTTCAAACGATTCTCAAGCAAGGGTTAGTAATTTTTCTTGTTCGTACCCCCTTTCTTTCAATATGAGTAGTTCGAGCAGCAACAGTTCAAGCAGTAGGACTGGTAGTAGTAGTAGTGGTAGTAGCAATAATAGCAGTAGGGATGACCGAGAAGATTCCCAGTGATAAGGTGGACTTAATTAAACTATTAAAGTTGCGATTTATGAGAATAAAGATGTATCAAGATATCGTTGAAGAAAATAGAAGATTTGATTTGTCTTGATATATCTTGGATATTTTTTAGATTTGATATTTAGCAAGATTTGATTAGGATTAGATTTGATTTTCTCCCTATAAATAGGGCTTCATATTTTCATTGTAATTTAGTTTTCAGTTTAATAATATTCGTGAGTTTTATTATTTAATTATCTAAAAGCTCTTAAATTTATGTGGAGTGCCTTGAAATTCAATATTGACTTATTAACCGGACTTTCACATTCGTTTGTGGCGTGTTCACTGTATCCATTGTTGTTGAGGCGAGTTGCTTGTTGGGTCGTAGGGGTTCGTATCGTCCTTGCCTACGGTTCTCTTAGGGTTGACTTCAAAGGTGTTGGATTTTCCATCGTATCAGTTTCGTTAGTTCTACATTGATAATTCTTCAGTTTCTTGGGACGTATATGAGATTTACCTGAAATACATCATTTGAAGGGTCGATAGTTCTTAAGCTTCTTGGGGGTGTATATGAGATTTGTCTGGAAGACGTCATTTGAAGAGTCGAATTAGAAGTGTTGAATTTTCCACCATTTGTTTCCGTTTGAGTTGTTACCGCGTCGTGTCAACTCTTGTTCCTGGGTTACGAACATTACTCATCCATGAAGATCATATCATTTTGGCACCAAAGTCAGGTTTCATTCGTCAAATAGGTTGTGTCCTTCTTGTTCTTTTTGTGTTTCTTTTATTTAATTTTTTTGTCTCGGTCTCTCTTCATTTGTGTCTTAATTAAGTTTTATCTCATTATTTCTAACTTTGTGTATTAGGATTTAGAAAATATATATAATGTTTTAAGTTAAGTCACATCAACGATAAGGTCTGCAACATGATTATAGATAGAGGCAGTTGTACCAATGTGGTGAGTTTGTCGATAGTGAAGAAACTAGGGCTCTCGGTGATGAAGCACCCTAGACCATACAATTTGCAATGGCTGAATGATAGTGGCACCATCAAAGTAGTGAAGCAAGTCAAGGTGTTGTTTCACACAGGGAAATATGAGGATGAGGTGTTGTGTGATGTGATTCCTATGCAGGCGAGTCATATACTTTTGGGGCGTCCGTAGCAGTTTGATAGGCGTGTGATGCATGATGGGTTCACGAATAAGTATTCCTTCGAGTATAAGTAGAAAAATATTTCACTTGTTTCTCTGACCCCTAAACAAGTCTATGAGTGTTGGTCCCTGATCAAAGTTTGAATAATTATGCAGCGGAAATTTTACTAAGCAGTTGCACTCTAAAACTCGGGGGTCAGTTTCCCAGTTTCGGATTTATAAAAATTGTGTTAGCCGATAGTTTAAGTATTCAGTTTATAGGTATACATTTCAACACTTTAGAGAAGTGTTGAAGGTTTCAAAACTCAATTGAAAGTTGTGTAGTGAGAAAAATAACAAAAGTTGTAAACGAGACGGGATATTATAGTGGTTCGGATCCTTAAGTCCTACGTCCACTCTTCGGAAATTAATCCGGTAATTCACTAAGTAATGAAGTATACACTCCTCACAATCTATAGCCAATCATTGTGAAAGTCATCGTCCGCAGTAAACTGGGTCACTCGCCCAGGTAGATGATCTTCACTCCTTCTTCAGTTCCTCGAAGCCAGGTAGGCACCTCGAAGTCTTCTCAGAACTGGCGATCGTTAGAAATAGATTGAAGACAAACCTCCCTTCTCCTTCTCTGGTAGATGGATGGTTGAGTTCTTCCCAGAACACTCGAAAGTTGGCAGTAGCCCGTAATAACCTGTTCATCCTTAGAGAACCAGGTTGCTATATTCCTATTTGAAAAGTAAGAACACCAACAAGAAAGACTAAGTCGATTAGACTTAATCCTCGTGTGCAGATAATCACAAGGTGAATCACAAATGATTGAGTAAGCTCGTGAGCCTCATGTTCAAAAATTGACTCATGGAATAAATATCGTTCACTTGTGAGCTTTGAATGCTATGAGCTTTAAATTCGGCAGAGTAATGGCACTTTTAATTCAGATGTTCGGTTAGGTTCTATAAAGTATCTCTCCGGTCCTTCTGCTATTTATAGTTGAAACTCTGAAAGTAGCCGGTAGAGACAATTGGAATGATGTCCAATCAATGGCCATTCTTTTCTGTTGTTGCAGACCTGCTCCACTACCTTTTCTGAACACTGCCATGCTTTTGCAGAGGCAGTTTTGTCTCATTTGTGTCAGACTTGAACAACGTTGTAATGCAATCTTATCTGTGTGTATCTTTGTTCCTTATCATTGAGTCTTCAATGCTCTTTATGACTGCTCGGCTCATTACTTTTCACGTGTTTTCTTTTGGCATGAAAATGTGATTGTCTGAAGTTGTGAGCTGCTCTCGAGAGTTTCTCTATAAAAACTGTGTCCACAGTTTTCATCGCTAATTCATCATTGGCAGTTTAAAACTACTTCCGCAGTTTTCTCGCATATTGCTTCTTGAACTGTCTACACAGTTTTCCTCGATCACAGTTCTTGGCAGTTTGCTTGTCCCGAACTATTACAATTCATTCATCCTATACAAGGATTACATGAAGTAATGACTCTAGGACCTAAACTTTGGTATATAGTTTTGACACATCAAAACATCAAATTAAAGGTGGGATTTCTACTTCAACATCTAACAATGTCCCCCTTTTTGATGTTGTCAAAACTATACCATCTAAATTGGAAAGAGGATGCGGATGCTCTGAGTTTACAAAGTATGAAATTCTAACACTATTCAGAACTGTGCTTCCTCTAAACTCGACCTACTCTAATTGATCTTCCCCCTGAGTCAAAGAGATATTACTCGATTATCATAAATCAAATTAGAGTGAAAAATAATGTGCTGATCACACTGGAATATGTGAATTCAAGTAAATATTAAGTATATAAGGTAAGAGATAATGAGAAGTTGTCTTCAAACCAGCAGTTTTTAACCTTTCATTATATGTGATCGTGACAAGTACATGAAAAGTGAAAAACTGCATCAAAAGATATCAAAAACAATTCTACCAAGTCATTCCTTGGATTTGTCTTTGTCCTTCGATTTATGTGGAGTGGAGGAGGATGAAGTTCCAGTTTGCATGGCTAGATTTTTGGCCATTTCCATCATCAATTTCATCTGCTCCTCTCTAGCTTCTTTCATCATTTGCATCTGCATTTTCATCTGCTCATTCCTCATTTCTTCTCTCTTTATATACTCTTCTCTGGCTTTTTCCAGCATCAGCAACTGCATCCTCATCTGCTCATCCCTCATCTCTTTCCCCTTTTTGACAATATCAAAAATAGAAGCCATAGATGTCTGAACCTGTTGACTTACTTCTTTATTGATCACATTTCGTAATGTATCAGCATCCATGGTTGAGGTAGGTACACAGACTGAGATAGGATTTGGAGACAGTGTTTCTTGAGGAACAACTGACTGTTCTACATGAAGAACCATCTCCCTTGTGTCTCTTTCAGTGGCAGTTTCCTCTACTATCTCCAATTGATGTGAGTGAGAAGTTTTGGCTGCTGCCTCCTCTTCTCTCCTTCTCTGTTCAGCTGCTGCCTCGTCTTCTTGTCTTTTCTTTTCTACTATAGTTGCAGCTTCGGCCTCCTGCCTTTCCTTTTCTGTAGCTGCTACAGCTACTTCTTCTTCTTTCTGTTTCTGATCAGCTGCTTCTTTCCTTCTTTGTTCAGCAGCCCATTCTAGCCTCAGCATCTCTTCCTCCTCTTCTCGGATTTTTTGTGCCTTCTTTGCTGAGTACTCTTCAGCAGACTTGCATCAATACAAAATCTAAAATTGTTTCAAGAGAAGATTATGCAGCGTACGTTCACGAATGATTTCAAGGGCTCTTTCGGCAGTTGCTTGGATAGTCAGCGTGTGTGAGAGGTGGATAGCTTGTGCCAGAGTGGCTTCCTCTTCCTTTCTCTGTCTCTCCTCTTCCTCCTTCCTTAACATTTAAATTTCCTTTCATTCTCTGCCTCAAGCTGAGATAGATTCATCCTGGTCTCTTCAACCTTGCATTTTGTTTTATTTGAAGAACATGCAGTCTTTTGAGAGCTGTGTTGTTTTCATCAATCTTTCTTTGAATAAGCTCCAGGGTAGATTCTTCTTTCTCTTCAGTAGCAACTTCTTGAATCATTCCCTCTGTTTCCATGAGGTGCTGAGGAATTTGCACTTCTCTTTCAAACTGATGGGAAGTTTCACCTTGTTCATCTGCATGACTGGATGCTTCTTGCTAATTGGAGTCTGATGCAGTTCGGCCATCTTTGGGGGTAGATTGGCGGTGCTCCTGCCTTTGAGACATAGTCTCTTCAAAATTTGAGCTCCTCATGTCAACAATCTCCATCAGATCATCTGTCGGATTGAAACCAAGCGCTTCAAGATGGATGCGATTGAAGGCTTCAGCGGACATGAGATCAGTGTTTTGACCTGACTCAGTTGGGATTGAATATTGAAATGCTTCCCGAAATGCCAGTTTCCTAGTAACTTCCATCATTGATACATCAAAATCTTCACCCTTCCTCTTTTTTTTGTTGGTTAACAACTGTCTGTTTGCCTTTCTTTGCCTTATGTAATTCATCTTCCAAGATAACTTCCATCTGCCTCTTATTCTTCTTTTTCTTCTTTTCAATTTCTTCTCGGGTTTGCAACATATGATTTTTCTTCTTGCCTGGAACTGAGGTGGCAGTTCCTTTAGGTTTTTTAGCAGTTTGGGCAGTTTGAACTTGAGGTATCGCTGTTAGACTGACATTTGTCTCAGGTTCGACCACTTTGTCATCAAATTTGTCCCGCGTATCATCATCTCCATTGTCTCCATCATCTCCGTTGTTTCCTTCTACTGATCGGTAGATGGGGGTTCCTCAGAGGAATGAAATCAGACGGGAGAAGGTCTTCTCCCTCTCGGTGAAGGCTGATCAGTTTTTCAATGAGCCCAAAACTAACACTTAATGTAAACTTCTTATCTTTTCTTATGCCTTTATTCTTCTTGGAATTCTCGAGCAGTCATCTATAGATGTACTCTGCCTAGTTTCCCCCTGGACCATTATCAAGTACAATCATAACTGCATACTTAGGTTGGCTCAACTCTGAGAAAGATCCAACTCCACAATATAGCATTCTCAGTGCAACCTCACTAAGTGTCTGGTAGAAGGGCTTCAGTTATGATATCTTGGTGGCAGGTTTCCATTCTTCCTTATAATAGGGCTTTCTCCACTCGATCCAATGTCTTTCCATGGCCTTCTTGTCTTGGTCAAGATAACTGGCGATGTTGATCCCTTTGTTCGGTAGATGAAGATTCAGAGCAATAAGATCTGCATCAACTCAGATCTCTGCCTTCTCAACCTTTATTTTAAACGATAGTTGATCCTTAGCTATGATCACGTTTTCGTAGAATTTTGCTACGCGGTAGGGTTTGAATCTACGAGGGAATGCTGTAAAAAATTGTGTCAATTTTTCTGCAGAGAGCTTCTTGGTAAGTTCATCATATGTAATAATAGTTCTGATATCTCTCCAATTTAGTATTTTCTCCTTTACGACTTGCGCTGCCCAGAGTTGTTTGCCGGAGAGGTCGAAAGAATAGACAACATCTTTTGCAATGCGGACTAAATCGACATGAGAAGTTCTCTGTGACAATGTATTGGTCAGGATTGTCTGAGGTGCTGGGACCTTCTGTTTGTTGAGATTTCTTCTTAGGCATGATGATTAGATGTATGTGAGTAATGGTGAGATTCAAATTTGTGCCTTGGAATTTTCAGGGAGAGTTTGCAGAGAGTAAGGTGTCAAGAGTAAAAGTGTAGACAATGATGAAGAAAAGGGTTTATGAAGGGTTTTAAGAACAATTGTTAATCAAGATCCACGGTTGAGATTTAAAACCCCTTTCTGCGATCAACAATTGAAATTGAGGCTAACGTAGGCGACTGTTCACGTTCTATTACGCTGTTCAGGAGCGTATCAGATGAGTGATGTGGCTCTGCTTAATATGTCGTTATTCTGGCAGCATTAAATGCCACTTGCAGCTGAAGACTTCAACGAATTCAAAAATTGTGCCCACTTCCAATCGCAGTTTTCCCTCTTCACCTACTTCATCAAACTGCGTAGGACAGTTCACAATTGTCCTGATAGATAAACTGAGCAACTGTGTCAACCTAAGTTGCCAGTTAGAAACTGCCTTTCTTTACAGCATGTCCTTCAAGAGTTCTAAGGCCTCACAGTTTTCTTGATACTAAAAAATTGTGACCTTACGCAGTTTCTTTATGTACTCAGTTCCTGGAATCCATCCTTAGGATTTTATGCGAAGTCTGAGGAACCGTACTACCACCAATTGACCATTACCTGACTCTGCACCCATTAGCTTTCTGATCTTTTGGCCACATGTTCATTTACGAATGGTTTGTTGTAGTTGTTAAGCATTCAGTGTTGACTTATCAGCTTTTGAATCTGAACCATCAAGAGTCGTGTCTTGCATTTAAGTGCTTTGGCATGCTCTCGATCATCACACGAGTTCTTCTATAAATACTCCTACTACGAACATTGGATATCATATAACCCTTCATTCTTAGATTCAAATATCTCATCTGATGAAAAAATGTCTTCACCAAATGATATCGCACGAATCTCCATTCAACGTAACAAAATCTTGAATAAAGGTGGTCTTTATGTTTAGTACTGGAGAAATCCAAACATTTATGAGTCTGTGGTGGGGAGCCTGCAGAGGGAGGACTGGGCTTGAACCCTTTGTGACCACGGAGCCTCACACCTTTCAAGCGGATGTGTTGAACGTGCTTGCTCACAACTCCATTATCACTGAGGATGATGAGATCTACTGTAATCTTTGTGGGGAGGAGATCTGTTGGTCGGCTGACTTTTTTGCTGCTGATTTTGGGCTTAGCCACAATGGGACGTCGGTCTTGGATTATCTGAAAGAAGAGACGACGCCTGAGTGGTCAACATGGCAGCGATGGAGATCTGCAGACGTCGGCTTCCATCCAGTAGCAACTGCATTTTTCCTAATGCCTCGATACCGATTGTCCATTGACATCGTAAACCAGATGGTTGTAGGCAACTCCCCTCTGGATTGTAGCTTTTCTCCTCCGGTCTGGAAGGCGATGATGGCATTTGAGGATCAGGCTGAGGTGGATTGGGCATCCTTCATCTTCGACCGCTTGAAGATGGCCCTTCGGAATCTGCCTGGTGCCACAGTTCTATTTGGAATGCAGTTGAACTGACTGATAGAGCGGCAGATCCCCTACTTCACCGAAGGCCAGTCGAACTTGGATGGTTCCGACTTATATCCTCCAAAATTTGTCCCCACTCCATGAATTGTATTTGAGCAACTTTTCTGATTTTATGTATTTTCATTTTCTATTTCTGTATGATGTACTCTCTCTCCAGTGTCAATGAAATCATTTTTTTAATGTCGAGCAAATGATTCTAACACAACTGACTTAACTATACATCCAACCAGTTTTGTACAACTCAGTTTTCATCTTGATCCCTTGAGATTTCATCAAACTCTAATAGACCTAGTTTGATGCATAGCTCTTTAAATAGAGCCTCAGGTAGCGGCTTTGTGAATATATCCACTAGCTGGTCCTCCGTTTGTATATATTCAACCAATATATATCTTCGTTCTCAACGTGATATCAGATGAAGTGATGAAGAACATCGATGTGCTTCGTCCCATAATGTAGAACTAGATTCTTTGATATGCAAACTGCACTGTTGTTGTTGCAGTATATCGACACATATCCAGATTCTATTCCATAATCTTTAAGCTGCTGCTTTATCCACATCACCTGAGCACAGCAGCTGGCGGCTACAACATATTCGGCCTCAGTGGTTGAAGTAGCCACTGAATGCTGCTTTTTGCTAAACCAGTTAATCAGCTTTTGGCCAAGAAACTAACATGTTCCACTTGTGCTCTTCCTATCAATTCTACAACCTCCAAAATCCAAATCCGAGTATCCATTTAGCATGATTCCATCAGATTTGGAATACCATATACCCAAAGACTCAGTCTTCTTAAGGTATCTCACAATCCTTTTAGCTGCTTCCATGTGAGACTTCTTAGGGTTGGCCTGGAACCTTGCGCAAACTCCCACAACATAGGAAATGTCAGGTCTGCTCGCAGTTAGATAGAGTAATGACCCAATGATCCCTCGATAGGCAGTTTATTTATTGGTTCTCCTTCTTCATCGAGAGTGATCTGAGAACTGGTGCTCATTGGGATCCTCAGAGTCTTTGTCTTTTCAGGGCAGAATTTGTTGATAAAGTCTTGAGTTTATTTCTTCTGACTGATGAAGATTCCCTCAGTTCACTGATCTACTTGCAGTCCAAGAAAATACGTCATTTTGGCCATCATACTCATTTGAAATTTGGTTTGCATCAGCTGGGTAAATTTCTCACATATACTTGTATTCTTGCTGCCAAAGATGATGTCGTCTACATAGATCTGGACTAGCAAGATATCCTCTCCATCTCATATTTTGAACAGGGTTTGTCGATCGTCCCCTTCTCAAATCCGTTTTTGAGCAGAAACTGAGATAAAGTTTTGTACCATGCTCTAGGAGCTTGTTTTAATCCATACAGGGCTTTTCTCAGTTTATAGACTTGGTTTCCTTGCTCGAAACCAGGGGCCGTTCAACGTAGACTTCTTCTTTCAATTCTCCATTGAGAAAAACACTCTTCACATCCATTTGTAGAACTGTGAAGTTATGATAAGCTGCATATGCCAAGAACAGACGAATGGCCTCCAATCTGGCAACTGGAGCAAACGTTTTGTCGAAGTCTATCCCTTCACATTGAGCATATCTTTTGGCTAGGGGTGTACACGGTCCGGTTTGGCCGGTTTGATGGTTGAAGTATGGATCAAACCAAATAATACGGTTTGAAAAATTCTCAAACCAAACCAACCAAATTAATATTTCAAACCAAACCAACCCAAACCAAATAAAACAGTTTGGTTTGTCCGGTTTAACGGTTTGAAATACGACGTTAATGGGGAAAGTCAAAACGTAGAAAAATCTCATATTTTTAGCTACAATTTACTTGAGAAATTAAAAAAAACTAATAGTGGCTCTCATCGGCAAAGTACGAGACAATCTTAATAAAAACAAACAATTGATGACATAAAAAAATAATAGTTCATATCACATTCTCAAAAATAATAGTAAGGTGAAATTATTAAGATACGATAACGATGAAGCTTGCCCAGAGAATAGAGAAGACAATAAGGGTAAAGAGAGACATTTGAATAAAATTGTGAGATTGGAATATTGGATTGTTTAAGGTTTATTTTAGATTTCAGAAAATAAATAAAAATGTATGAGAAAAATAAAAATTATACTATGTTGCATAGAGGATTTGAACTCATACCTCTTAAAAACTAAAGTCTAGATAGAACCACTAAACTAAACGTATTATATTTACACATACAGTATAAAATATAATCTAAATATTTATTATTAATATAAACGGTCCGGTTGATAAGCTCATTATTTCACTCACTTATCTATATTATCTTTATACTATTTTATGTAGTTTTATTGAGTTTTTATATATATTTTATGCATGAATCAATATTAGGTGGTTTTAGGTGTATTTTGATGTTTATGCAGGTTTTTAGGCCTAAATCCACGAGAAAACCGTTCCGAAAGCAGTGATGTGTAAGAGTAGCAGTGAGGAGTTCTTCCACAAGAGGAATTCGGGCTATTGGCACATGGCAATGGATGAAGCTTTGAGTTAGCTCTCCAACGCAACTGGAATCGGGTCAATCGGAGTTCGGAAGAGGAAGTTATGGCCAAAACCGTGAGACCGCGCTGAAGGGGCGAGAAGCTGCGTCGACAGACGCCAAACAGCATCGATCGACGGTGATTTGGAAGCCACGTCGATCGACGGGGATGCCGCGTCGATCGACGTGGACCTGCTGGCGCGGGAAATTGGCTGAATTCGAGTTTTTTCATATCTTTAGCCCTAGATTTGATTTGATACACCTCCACCTCTATATATAACTTTGTAAATTCGATTTTT
>JAPKLW010000429.1:221644-274523 GCA_026898455.1 Plectranthus barbatus
TGCAAGAAAACACTTAACATTATATTTTCCGCTGCGTATCGTATTATTATACTCTGATAAACCGGGACCAACATGGCCGGTTTCTCTACTCAAACCGTGGACCAAACCAATTAATATGGTTTGAAACTTACGGTCCGGCAGACCAATTTTTGCACTTGTCAAACCGGCCAAATCATTTTTGTTTGGCCGATTTGAATTAAACCATGTACACCCCTACCTTTGGCTACCAATCTTGCTTTATTTCTTATGATGGTGCCAGTCTCGTCTCTTTTATTCTTGAAGACCCATTTGGTGTCAATCATAGATTGATGTGTTGGTCTATCCACCAGGTACCATACGTTGTTCCGAGTGAACTCTCTTAGCTCCTCTTGCATCATGTTGATCCAATCCGTCGATTGAAGAGTGTTGGGAATTATTTTTGTAATTCTCCCTTTAGGATCAAATTTGTAATAGGTTTTGTTGAATCAAAGCCTTAACATTTGGTCGATCATTGCTGAATTCTGGCAACTCTTGTAATGTCCTCCAGTATAGGCTAAGTATTGAGTTGTAATAGATTAGGTTGCTAGAAGTATTTCTAACAGATTGCTAGAGAAGGCTAACATTTGCTAGAAGTCAAAGAGATAGCAGAATGCTAAGGAGTCAGCATTCGCTAGCACATAGCAGATTGCTAAAGGCATTAGCAATCCAGAGTCGAAGGAATCAGGAATAAGAAGAGCAACTGCTGAGAAGACATCAGTCCGTCATCTATCTAGCAGATTGCTAAAGAAAGCTAGCAGATCGTTCTGAAGGAGCTTAGCAAAGCAAGATAGCTAACAACAATTGCTACACTACCGTTCTGAAAACCGTACGCGCAAGGACAAGACTTTCCAGAAGTAGATCAAAAAGCACTTTACGAAGCTAGAAGGTGATGGGTTTTGTATACTGTAAGCATTTATTATAATGAGTATACAACCGTTTATTTCTCCTATCTGTTAACAATCTTACATGTATTAACAATGATATCCTCTTGTCTCACCGATAGGGACGATCATACTGATGGGTTTTGTATACTGAAAGCATTTATTACAATGTGTATACAACAGTTTATTTCTCCTATCTGTCAACAATTGTACATGTATGAACAATGGTATCCTCTTGTCTCACCGATAGGGACGATCATACGGCGTGTTGTAGATCGCAGAAGACAGTATGATCACTTGACCTAGTGAGACATAAACCTGATCACAGCCGAGACAGCGTATGAGGATATGTCTGTCCGGATGGCTGCGGCATTGTCGAAATAAGTAGTCTGTCTTGGTTACTTGACATGCCGGTACGCAGAGGCTCCGATTAATTAATGGATGTCTGGTAACCTTAAATCTGGGGATTCTCAATTAATGCAGCCCTTTCTCATAACGTGGTAATAAAGGGGTAGGTCAGTATTAATTCTGTGGTGAAAAAGAATTAATATTAATTAATTAATTGTGTCCTGGGTTGTGGACATGGGAATTAATTAATTTATAGGCCCACTTTATTATTTGCATTGGGTCCCAGGTCTGGCCCAACAAGTGTGCTGAATTGAGCCCAAAATGGCCCATTAGGGTTTCTAACCCTAGGTCTATAAATAGACAGCTCTCTCTCATAAGTTGTAACGTAGTT
Source organism: Plectranthus barbatus (assembly GCA_026898455.1). Lineage (NCBI taxonomy): Eukaryota > Viridiplantae > Streptophyta > Magnoliopsida > Lamiales > Lamiaceae > Plectranthus > Plectranthus barbatus. The sequence continues at coordinate 223,283 of JAPKLW010000429.1, forward strand.
GAAAAACCCTAAACCTAAGAGAGAGAGGGGGCGCCGTTTTGAGGGAAGAAGGAGGAGAATTTCTATTCTGGTCCAGCTCAAGCCACAGATCTACGGAGTCCTCACCAGTAGTAGATCTGAACAGCACCGGGACACAGATATGAAGATCTAATCTGGAGAACAGATTTCTTCCTTCCTCTTCTTTATTTTCGATTTTCTCTAGGAATTAGTTTTCTAATTTCTGTTTCCGCAGAGAAATCGGATTGTGTGGTTGAATTGAAGTTTGGAATTCAAACGCAAAAGATCGGTACAGACACTACGGAATTACGGTAATCTCTCAATCCACAGATCTACGGAGTCCTCACCAGTAGTAGATCTGAACAGCACCGGGACACAGATCTGAAGATCTAATCTGGAGAACAGATTTCTTCCTTCCTCTTCTTTATTTTCGATTTTCTCTAGGAATTAGTTTTCTAATTTCTGTTTCCGCAGAGAAATCGGATTGTGTGGTTGAATTGAAGTTTGGAATTCAAACGCAAAAGATCGGTACAGACACTACGGAATTACGGTAATCTCTCAATCCACAATTATGCATTAAATTCATAGGAGCATGCTAGGGTTTTGAGAATATTTAATTATGGGCAATATCCATAGATCGATCCGGTTCAGTTTTGGTTTTGGTGATTCGGTTCACGGGAAAACCCTACAATTGGTATCAGAGCCAGGTTTCTGATTTATGGCTCTGTTGTTCATAATTAAATTCGATATTATGCATGTATGAATTTATTATTGTGGATGTTTGGTTTTTGTTCCTCGTGGCAACCCGTTGATTCAGACCGCGGTGGTTTATCCGTGTAGGGCTGAATTATTTTGTAAAATCATGGGAAAATCCATGATTAGAATAGATTTGAAAATTGTAATAGAATAGTTTCTGTAATTCTATTTTTCAAATTATGTAATTGGACGGGTCGAGGACGAAGAACGAAGACGGAGCCGACGGAGGGCCGGGCACGGCGGCGGCGCGGCAGGCGCGGCCGAGGGCTTGCGGCGCGCACACGGCGCGCGAGGGCACCACCCATGGCGCGCGGCCTGCGCGCACGAGCCAGCGCGGGCACGGCACACAGGCAGGCGCGCGGGGCGCGCGGCGCTGGGTGCGAGGCTGGCCGGCGGCGGCGGCGGTCGTCGCTCGGCGGCGGCTTCGGTCGTCGTCGGCTGATACTGTCCCGTCGCGGTGGCTTGTGTTTTTGGTGGTTTGTGCAATCCTGTGTAAACCCTAGGTTTGCATTAGGGTTAGGGCAAATCATCAGATCACAAAGGCCTAAAAATCCAAAAGATTTGGTGTATCAAGATTTGGAGGCCCTTGAAGATTTGAGAAGATTTGAATTTATCCATTAAATTCAAAATTCAAATTGTAATAGAAAGATTTTATTTTCTATTTATTTTGGGGCCACGAGGAATTTTTGTTTGCCTTAATTGTCCTCGTATGATATGTGATTTATTTATGTGCGCAATTAAGCATGTGTAGATAATAGAAAAAGCATGTTTTACCGCTTTTATTATTTACAGCTTTCCAAGCATGCTTATGTGATTAATTTCTTTCGTTGGATTATATTTTGGGAATTTTTGGGCTTGTTTAATTACATGCAAAAATTTGGAAAATATAATGACAAAAGGAAATTATGTGTGCGCATAAAGAAACCTTTTAAAAGAAAAATACTAAGCAGATTTTTTAATTAAAATCAATAGACCTCCACAAAGCGGTCCTAGGTTGTAAGTGTATCTCTCGTTCTAGTAAACGTCTACGAGTGTAGCTTGCTAGTTTCCGGAGGTGCATGGGTACGGTTGTTGGGATTTCTAGACAAACAATTTAAATCATGTGAATAGTGGGAGGGCTTTGCGTAAACGTCTACGAGTGTAGCTTGCGTAGACCTCTTTCACAAGTATTCTAGGATTGATTTAAATTATAGATAACAAAAGCTTTGAGGGTTGTGCGGTATGGTTACGTGCTATGCTAAACTGTCTCTTTTGGTCGGAGTTAAATTTGTGGTTAATTGCTTAGAAGCATCTTAGAATATAATGCAAGAATTGCATCCCTGTTCTTGAGAGATGGCTTGGTCTAAGGTTTTCACTAATTATTAATTTCTAGTGTCAAAAGCATCCTGACATGGTAGTGAAATTAAATGGATTGGGGCTTAAAACGCGCAATTCTGGTTGAGGGTGACATCGTAAACGTCTACGAGTGTAGCTTGCGGTTGGAACTCTTGGGCAATTAGTGGAAAACATTTGTATTTGATTTATTAAAAGGTTTTCAATGCATTTGTTTTCGAAGTTCAACATGTATGTTCTTATTTAAGATTCTTTATTGTTTCAGATATGTCTAAGTCTACTGTCGATCATATACTTGCTCTCAATCCTCTAACTGGTCCGAACTTCCATGAGTGGAGATATTGCATTGAATATATTCTCCTGACTAAACAACACATATTTGTTCTCACTATGATGCCACTTGCCCCACGTTACCATAAAGTATCTAGACGTGAGAAGGAGTTCTATGACAGTTGGGTGGCATCTGAGGCTTTTACTTACAAGTTAATCTCAGATAACCTTTCTAGAGAACTTAAGCTCAAGTACATGGGCTATTGTAGCTCTGTTACTATCTGGATGGACTTAGTGGCTACGTATGGTGAAGTGGAGCGAACTGTCAACTGTGATCTCGTTAGAGACCTTGTCTGTAAGAGAATGGTTGATGGCAGTTCGGTGACACTGCATGTGATGATCATGGATAACACCATGAAATGATTCACACGTGGAGGTGGAAATATCAGCGATCGGGCCAAGATCGATATTATCCTGAACTCATTGCCACTTTCTTTCTATGACTTCAAGAAGGATGTAGCTAAGAGAAGTGAGTACTCTTTTAAGGAGTTGCTTACTGATCTCATAGCAGGACAGTCCTTTGTACCTTCATGGGAGTCTGAGTTATCAGATCTTGAGCACAGCTTGGGCACATTGAAAGATGTGGTTCATACTGTGTGCAAGAACAGGATTGATCGCAGATCACATGAGAGGAGGTCAAATGAAATGAAGAGGGTTGGTGTCACTTCAAGTGAGAAGGCATGCGGAAGCAAGGGACAAGGTACGTCATTTGCATTTGTAACAGAAACATGTTTAGCATCGGTTTCTACTCATTCGTGGGTAGTAGATACTGGAGCTACTGATCATGTTTGTTACATTTTGCAGGGGTTCACACCGAGGAGGGTGTTGAAGAATGACGAGGTTACCATCTCGATGGGGAACGCAGCACAAGTGAGTGCAACTGCCATTGGAGTTTTCACCTTGTACTTTGATGATTCCGTTTTAACATTGAGAGATGTTTTGTATGTGCTGGATTTTCGGCGGAATCTTATTTTAGTTTCCAAACTTTATGTTGATGGATATTCAGTTATTTTTGATAGTGGTGTTTCTATCATTGGTAATAACGGTGTTATCTATCGTGGAATGCTGAATAATTCTCTCTATGTTGTTAACTGTAATCATAAGTCTTCCGCAAGTATTGCATGTAATTCATCCGTAATTGATAATCCTAGGAAGAGAAAACTTACTTCTTCTGATGAGGATCTTACATATCTCCTAGCAGATCTAAACGCACCGGGAAACAGATCTGAAGATCTAATCTGGAGAATAACTCCTAATCCCTTCTCTTTGTCTTTTACGATTATTGTTAAATCCAGAAATTAGATTTCTAATTTCTCATTCCGCAGATTTAATAATATTGCGTGGTTGGTTCTGGATCTGGAATACAAACGCAAAAGATCGTTTCTGAGACTATGGAATTAAGGTAAATAATTCTTTATCCACGCATTAAATTCAATAAGAGCATGCTTAGGGGTTTTGAATGTTTTATGAACAATAACCATAAACGGTCCGGTTCATTTGGTTTTGGTGATTCGGTTCACAGTAAAACCCTACAAAAGGACGGTGAAAGTCGAACCACTCTTGGACAAAGAAATCGTTGTGTCTAACGGGTATGGAGATTCAAAGTTTGATTCTCCTAAAAGACAAGTTTAGAAGTGAGAGACGACTACTGCTCATTCAATACAGGAACACATTCTCAAGAAGTTCCTAAGACAAAAGCAAAAAGCTATAGAGCAGTCAGTTGAAAGCTAACATTCGAAAGATATTAAAAGACTTCAACTACCAGAGTGTCCCTATTGATTATCTGACACTCCATTGAAGAGATTCCTTGACTTTGATAAAGATTCTTCAATCATTGGGATACCTTCCTTTATTGGAAGCATCCAACAGTCAATTCTCTGAAAAGGGTTTTTGACTAGGACAGGCGTCTAACCGCAATCGAAGGAAAGTTCAGAAGGAACTATAAATCTTCCATAGTAGCAAAGGCGAGTTTTACGAAGGTGTGCCCTTGACTCTGCCGAAACTACGCCTGAGGAGTTCGGAGTAACGGAGGATAGTCGTGATGTAGCCGGGTCGAAAGTTCACTGCCTTCTTTACTTGAAGGGCGAATCCTTGTATTCCGTATACTTACTTAGTGAATTCTTAGTGTTTCAGCTAAGGAGTGGACGTAGATCTTTTGATCGAACCACTATAAATACTGTGTCGTTATTGTGTTTACTGTTTTATTGCTTAATATTTGACTGTGATTTGAAACCTAGCAACAGAGTTGCTAGCGTATATCTGCAAGAAAAACCTAAGTAAAGTCGAGCTAAACAATCTTTGATAAGAACTTAAAGTGCAAGTGAATGTTTAAATCTTCCGCTGCAATTCGTGTGAGTACTGTGTTATCACCACGATGACTCTGATCTTAGGGTCCAACAAGTGGTATCAGAGCGGGAGATTGAAAGACCGACTGCTTCTGAGTCACTTTAAGACCTAGATCTTAGCTTTCCTTGCGCTGTTACTCTGTTTTTTTCTTGTTTTTCTAGCTCAGGTGAAGTTTACTAAGATGTCTAATCACGTTCTTCCCAAGTACAACAAGGAGAAGTTCAAGTCCTGGAAGACGTTGGCCATGATCCAACTCCAAAGTATCCATCCGAAGATGAGAGATGTGTTGGGGAAAGGCCCTATAGAAATCATGAAGGTCAATACCTTAGTAGCTCCACCTGCTAAAGGCTAGCCACGTCCAGAGATGGTACCAAAGCCCTATGAAGAATGGACGTTGGAAGATAAGAAAAGGGGTCAGCTGGAATACGTGGCTATGAAGCTAATCATTGACTGCCTACCCCCTTTGATGGCTGACAAAGTCCTAGATTACAAAACAGCCAAAGCAATGTGGGAATATGTGTGCGAATGCTCTCAGGAAACTTAGCAGATGAAACGTAATAAACTACAAGTGGTTGTGGACAAGTATGAGTCATTCTCAATGATTCCTAGAGAAACCATCCAATCCATGGAGGAAAGATTCAATACAACTGTAGGCGAGCTCAAAAATGTTGGCAAAACCTATGATAGTGGGGAGATGAACAATAAGATAATATCCAAACTCTTCCCAAGAAGTGATTGGTTTGTCAAGATGACAAGCCTAAGTGAGAAGGATCTCAGTAAGATGTCGACTGCTGAAGTGTTTTCACAGCTGAAAGCCCATGAGTTCATCATCTAGCAATCAAAGAAAAATGAGGCTGCTATGGTGCAACCTACTCCATCAAATGCTGGAAATCATGAGGACTTGGCGTACTTCGTCAAGAAAGATGGACACAAGAGGATGTCGCCCAGAAAGCCATTCCACAATCAGGAGAGATCAACTCCAGCAGCAACAACCAAAGAAGTTCCTTCAACTTCTAGCTCGCATTGTGAAGATCAGAAGATTAGCGAGTTGGAGGAACATATGAAAAAGTTCCAGAGGTTGATTCTGGAGGATAAAGCTGAAAAGGAAGCGAAGCTAGCCTCAACCTAGCGCTCATCTGAAAATAAGCCCAGGACGTGCTTCGAGTGCCAATCCCCTGATCACTTAAAACATGAGTGTCCGAGGGTGAGCCCAGAAGAGAGGGAAAGCCTTCGTCAGAGATTTGAAAGGAGAGTCGTTCGAGCAGTAACCAAGGCGTTGCTGACAAGGACTGAAGTGCCAGATATTCCTGATAATAAGGAGGAATACTACCCCACTGATGAGGAGGAAGAGGCATTGATGGTTCTAATGGCGAACATCGTGGAGGATGCCGAACCAGTTGCTGATGCTGAGCAACCGATTGAATCGGCTCTAGCAGAATCAGGAGGTAATCTCTACTATTAATACTTCGAGCTTAGCATGCATGCAAGAATCGGAGGATTCCTTTTTGGATTCCGAGGAAGATTATCTAGCAAAGCTTTCTATAGAACTTTCAAAAGTTTATTCTTTAAAGAATACTATAGTGAAAGATAATGCCTCACTTAAGTATAAAGTTCAATCCTTGACCGATGAAGTCGAAAGACTAAGGTCTGACAGTGAGGAGCTTTTAAAACTCAGGGCTGGATTCTTCAAGCTCTCCAAAAATTTTCAAAATCTTGAGAAAGAGAATTTAATTTTGAAAAACAAGGTTAATGAGAAGTGTATTTGCGCATACACGACGAGCCAGGATATTTTAAATAGCCTGGTTAGCCAACAGAGACGTCATGCTGACCAATCTGGAGTTGGGAACAGTCGTAACAGCAACATTGAAACTTCAAAGCAGAAGAAGGATATTACTTTTATTTCTGCTGGAAAGTTGTTTGCCGATAGTAAAGGCAAGGATAAGATGACTGCAGAGTCATCCACTGCTAGAATGTATGCTAAGCAGACTACTCAGCAAAGTGTCAAGCAGAATACTAGACCTCAGCAGAGTGTCAAGCAGAATGCTAGACCTCAGTAGGGTGTCAAGCAGAATGCTAGACCTCAGCAGAATGTTAAGAGAAATGCTAGATATCAACAAAATGCTTATCAGAAGTCTGCTAGGCAGATCTATTCAGCAGAATCTAGGGTAAGGGCTGAGCATTATGTTTCCAGTGCCAGGAAGCCAAATCCTATCCTTGCTAGGGGTAGACAGATTAATTATCATTAAGTAAGATCCCAATACCATCATTACACACCACATAGGAGGAACACCTATGTGAGGCCTGAGTCCAAATATTCTCGATCTCAAAGGACTATGAAGGCCTTTACACCACTCCACCTCATGCACAACATCTTAAACATGCATATCCAAAAGTTGAAAAAGGTGATAAAAGTGATATCAAGGAGAAAACCTTGAAGATCACTAAGATGTGGGTTCTGAAAGGAATGATGGTTCAAGCTAATCCTGCAGGACCCGACGCTAAACGGGGACCTAAATCAACTTGATTCCTTTTGTAGGATCAGGAAACATATCTAATGAATGGATCCTGGATAGTGGCTGCTCCGCACACATGACGGGGAATGAGGAGTTATTCTCAGATATCCAAAGAATTTACTATGGCCCCAAAGTCAAGTTCGGAGATAACAGCGAAGGGAAAGTTGTTGGAAGAGGATGCATCGAGTGAAATGGATTAAGGATTATCAATGTAACGCTCGTATCCAACCTCAAGCACAATCTACTGAGCATAAGTCAACTATGCAAGAATGGGTACAATGTATCTTTTGTCAATACTGGTTGATCTATTGCTGACAATGTTACAAGAGAAGTGAATCTAAGAGGCATTCGCAAGGGTGGCCTATACATTGTTGATTGGCAAAGCGGTCAACAACATTCATGCTTCGTAGCATTGAACAAAGAAGAAACAACATGGCTATGGCACAAGAGGTTAAATCATTTAAATTTTAAAACTATTAACCATCTAGCCAAGAATAAGCTTGTTGTAGGTCTGCCTGCTGAGACTTTCCGCAAAGAAGGCGTGTGCAAAGCATGCTAGCAAGGGAAGCAAACCAGAGCATCATTCAGATCCAACCCGGAGAAGGCCACTTCAGAAAGGATCCTAGAGCTTTTGCACATGGATCTATTTGGCCCAGTCACTCCACCCACTGTAAGTAAAAAGATATATACACTTGTGGTTGTGGATGACTACTCCAGGTACAAGTGGGTTCGCTTACTAAGAACCAAAGACGAAGTAAAGCTCATCCTACCAGAGCTAATCCTCAAAGAGCAAAATAGCAAGAAAGTTACAGTAAAGAGGATTCGTTCTGATAATGGGACGGAGTTTTGCAATGGAGTTCTGATGGATTTCTGTGCCGAAGCTGATATCGCACTTGAGAATTCCACTGCTAGGACCCCCTAGCAGAATGGTCTAGCAGAAATAAGGAATCGAACGTTGAAAGAAGCAATGCGGTCTATGCTAGCCGATTCCGAATTGACTGCTAAGTATTAGGGCGAAGCAGTCATGACAGCCTGCTATACTCAGAATAGGAGCGCGATCACTGGTCGATTCAACAAGACTCTGTGTGAGATGTACAACGGTCGTAAACCTTCTATCTCTCATCTACGTGCTTTCGGTTCAACATGTTTTATCCATAACAACGGAAAGTCAAAACTGAATACTTTCTTGCCTAAATCTGATGAAGGTGTGTTCCTTGGATACGGGCACCCTTCTCACAAAGGCTATAGAGTATTAAACAAGACAACTGGAATTGTGGAAATAACATGTAATGTTATTTTTAATGAATCTACTCTAGTGCGCAGATCTACAAAAGAGAAAGAGGATAACGATCATGAGACTAATGATGTCCATGGTCAATCGCTCTTAAATTCTTTCGAAAATATGCATATTGACCCGACTAAGTCTATGAGTGATGGCAATCCAATCCCGACGCACTCAGCAGGTGACCAGACTGCTGACCAGGCCAGTGATGCTAATGATCATGCTGAGGCCACACCTATTCATCTAAATGATAATCTGGATATCTTGGGATCCCTCGATGATGAAGATGAGGAGATCTCAAAGTCTCCTCTCGATGATGAAGGGGGCGTTGCTGAAGATCTTGGCAGAGGTGCTGCTGAGATTCCAGTTGCTGAGGTACCCGCTGAGGAGGTTCCTGTTCCTGAAGACCTTGTAGCAGAAGCTCCAACTGCTGAGATTCCAGACGTTGAAGTACCAGATGCTGACATTCCCATTGCTGAGGATCAGACTACTTATAATCTAGATGCTGAGCACCTAGTGGATGCTGAAGGGAATGCTGTAGCAGACAACATTCCAGTAGGAGAGGGAAATATTGAAGGTCCTGGAGCTGAAGGTTCTGTTTCCATTAGACCTGTATGGCTACGTGCTCATCCTATAGATGATGTTCTTGGAGACGTCAACGACCCTATTCTGACGAGACAAGGCAACGCCATGCTAGCTTGCTACATATCACATGAGGAGTCTACGAAGGTCGAAGATGATCTACGATGTCTAGATTGGGTGAACGCTATGCAAGAGGAGCTTGCTAAGTTAACGCATAATCACGTTTGGGACCTAGTAGACAGGCCAGAACATCAAAGTGTTATAGGAACTAAGGGGATTTTCAAGAACAAGAAAGATGAGACAGGCATGGTAGTCAGGAACAAGGCACGTCTCGTAGCGAAGGGGTACAGGTAGGGGTGGCAATTTTTGATCTGATTCGATAATCCAACACGAATCCGCACGATAATAGTGGATACGGATTGAGGCTTATTGGATATGGATCCTTATCGGATCGACACGATAAGGACACGAAAATTTCGGATCGGATTCAGATTGGATACGAATCGGATACGAATATCTGTTAATAAATTAATAAAAATCATTTATTTTTAAATATAATAATTAATTAAGTAATTTTGATATATTAATATAGATTTAAAGTTCTTTCAAAAACTTAAATATCTTGGTTCCTCATTGTTCGTGTACCATTTTATTAATTCACCACTAAAAAATATATTTATTTATCTATTAATTATATATTTTATTTTTTTTCCTTCTACTATCAAAATTTAACAACTTGTTTTTTTTTTTCTCAACTTCAAGTTTTCAATTAAGTTATATCAACAAGTTTTCAATTAAGTTATTAATTGTCTCAACTCTTTCAATTTCACCATGATAGATTAAAAGTATTTTTTATAATTTATTTTATTTGTTATAAATCTTCAAGTTTAAATTAATATTTCTCTCCCTCAAAATTGTAAGTGGAGTATTGACGACTAAGGTGAAAGATTGACCAGTATTTAGAAATGAGAATATTTGACCACTAAAATTGGAATTTAAGATTTATCTATGTATCTTCGGATATTTGATTGAGAATTTTAATTTCAAATGAAGTTGCAGTTTTATTTATTTATCAAACACAATATTTGAACAATCAAATATGAATATTTTGTATTATCTTATTAAATTTTTATTGGATTATAATTGTGTTTATTGAAACGGATTCTCATTGGATCTTTATCGGATCGGATACATAACGGATCATTCAGATTGGATACTTATTGGATCCTTAATGGATACGGATCGGATTCGTGCGGATACAAATTTGAGCTTAACGGATCAGATATGGATACGGATTTTAATATTTCTTAACAGATCAGATACGAATTTGACCTTAACGAATCGGGTGGATAACGGATTGACATGATAAGGATCAGATCCGCATGAATTGCCACCCCTAGGTACAGGCAATGTGAGGGTATAGACTACGATGAGACATTTGCTCCAGTTGCAAGACTGGAGGCAATCCGGTTATTTCTCGCATATACAGCACATCACGAATTTACAGAAATGCAGATGAATGTGAAGAGCGCCTTTCTGAATGGTGAGCTCAAGGAGGAAGTCTATGTTGAACAACCACCAGGCTTCGAGCAAGGAAACCAAGTGTATAGGCTGAGGAAAGCCATATATGGTTTGAAGCAAGCTCCAAGGGCCTGGTATGGAACCTTGTCCAAGTTCCTGCTATCTAATGGATTTAAGAAAGGGAGGATTGATCAGATCGCATCGAAGATGAAGGAAGTATTTTTCTTGTGCAAATATACGTTGACGACATCATTTTTGGGTCAAAGAATCAAGACCTATGCGACAAGTTCTCCAAACTCATGACAAATAACTTTCAAATGAGTATGATGGGGAAGATGTCATACTTCCTTGGACTTCAAGTCCAACAATCCAACGAAGGGGTTTTTATTCATCACAGGAAATACACACGCGATCTGATTGCAAAATATTGTCCAGAGAAGACCAAGAGCCTAAGAATTCTAATCAGCACAACATGTATAGCTGCTCTGGAGAAGGAAGGTGATGATGTGAATCCTACCCTTTATCGTGGTATTATTGGCTCTTTGCTATATCTTACGGCCAGCACACCAGACATTTCTTATGTTGTTGGATTATGCGCAAGATATCAAGCAAATCCCAAGAAGACGCACTTGGACACTGCTAAGCGGATTGTAAGATATCTAAAGTGCATAGAGGGTCTAGGGATCCAAGGTCCGACAGTCTAGCACTGAGTGGCTACTTAGATTCAGACTTTGGAGGGTGCAAGATATACAGGAAGAGCACCATCGGAACTTGTCATTTTCTCGGACATAAGATTATTAGCTGGTTCAGCAAGAAGCAGCATTCGGTAGCTACGTCGACCACTGAAGCAGAGTACGTAGCAGTTGCTAGCTATTGTTCGCAAGTGCTATGGATTCGACAACAACTACAGGACTATACTGCAACAACAACATCGCAATGTGCATTACAAAGAATCCGGTTCACCATTCGAGGACGAAACACATCAATATCCGACATCACTTCATTCGATATCATCAAGAGAAGAAAGATATCGATGTCAGATCTATATGCACAGAAGACCAAATTGCTGACATCTTCACGAAGCCATTAGCAGAGACAAGATTTAAAGAGTTATGCATTAAGTTAGGCCTTATGGAATTGGACGAGGTTGTGGATGAATGAGTCATTACTCTCATTCTTTTTGGATTTCTCGGATTTCTAGAGATGAAGGAGAAGAACGTATCTCAGCTTACGTTATTGGTTGCTGAGCTTATCTGCTAATGAGAGGTCTGCTAGGATGATAGCAGAGATGAAAACCCTGCTAGAGAGTTCGAGAGGCAGAGTCTACTAGACAGTCAGCAGAGTTGGTGGTTCTGCTAGGCAGATAGCAGAGGTAGTGACGCTGCTAGGATGTTAGCAGAGGTGCAGATTCTGCTAGGCGTATAGCAGATATATGTAGTTTACTCAGCAGTTAGCCAATGCAGAAGTTTGATATTCTTTACAATCTTAATCTTTTCAGAAGCTTTTAGTATTTGGCATACATATATGGAAGTTGTTATGTTATATGCTAAAGTTTGAAGTTATGTGATGTTTGAAGAGATCATTCAGGAGAAATGCATAAGGCAACACACTGCAGTAAAAAGATAGAGATCTTCATTCATTATAAGATAATTTTTACAAAAAGGAGGAAATAAAAATTACAATGACTTCGATCAAAAGAGGGAACGAGGACTCAAGGGAAAGAATGTCAGTTTCCCTGAGATTGGAGTGACCGACAGCTATATCAGGAAACTTTTGCTCCAGAAGCCAACTGAGCTGCATGCCGCAAGGATGGGACATCTCCGGATAGTGCTGGACGCACTCCCGTACGCCCTAAAACACGAAGGCAACCCAGTCCACCTCTGCTCGATCATCGAAGGCCATCATAGCCTTCCATACCTCCCTGGAGAAGGTCAAGTCGTCATGATCATAACCGACGATCATGTTGTGGATGATGCGGAACATCACCCAGTATGAGGTCCGAAGACCATATGCACAAGCCATTGGGCTAAACTCATGCCAGGAAGAATGTTTCCACTTCACCCACGCCGACCATTCTGGCGCTGTCTCTCCTCGAAGGTAGTCCCATATTGAGAGAGGACCCCGGCGAAGGCCGAAGTCCCGAGCAAAAGAATTAGACATCCATCGGATGAGTTGATTGTAGAAGACACCATATATAGCGTCCTCCTCGTGAGCACAGGTGCGGAGGAAGTCCTTGAGGTGAATCTCTTAGAACTGGCAGGGAGTTGTGCAGACGAACCTCTCAAGTCCGTTTTGCCGAACGACGGCCATGACTTCCTCAGCCACCATGTAGTCCGACTCGTACTCGATGTACAAGCCAGATCTGTTAAGAATTTGATTTCTTCGGACAGTCACTCCTCGTGGGGAATCCATTTCTATAGAAGGGAAGTATTTTTTTTGAAAGAATACAGAGAAGAAAGAAGGTGAAAAGGAAGATAAGTGAGATGAAGGGTCATCACGTAAGGCCGTATTTATAAGCAGAAAAATGGTCCTGTTCTCTCATAATGACTGGCCGAAAAATCTTTCAGAAGATACGACGATTAATACTATCTCTCGGAATTCAAAACGTCGCGGAGAGAGAGATCGACAGATATGCATGGAATGTCTAATCGATGACAACAATGACGAAAGGTGGTCAATCAGCGTAAGACTCAAGGTACTCATTACATATCATAAATGCTGAGTCCAAGCACTCCACAACTATTATGAGCAGTGCTGACAGATAGGGAAGGGATGGTAGTATACCTATTGCTAGAAAGTGGATGCTGAGATCAAGCACTCGCTGGATTCCACGCTGGCAGTCTGCTGAGTCCAAGCTCTCAGCAATCTCCGAAGGCGGGAAGTTTTCGAATTCAAATTGATGGGACTCGAAGCGGTGCATTTAATGTGCGCAGACGACTGCGTCAAATCAGGAAAAGCCACGTCAAAAGCACTCGAGCGTTCTTCGAAACATGGGAGACCATACGGAAGGTCGTGCTGAATCTAAATCATTGATTGATACCTGAAGGAAATTTTCCAGCCATTGGATCCTGGAGTCAGAAGATATATACACTCAATCTCATTCATCGTTCAAAACTTTCCACACTTAGAATATTTCTGAATCCCTAGAATACCAGAGCCCTCAAAACCCACCATCTTCTCTCAAAAATGTCTAACCCTGAATCATCCAACCCGTCTTCGAATATACCACAATTCTTTCACAAACCTACTGCAGACGCAACATTACATGCGCGGCATGTACCGGAGTTCACGAATATCGTAACCAGAGATGATATCGACACCTCAATTCATTATTCTCGGTTGGTTTCTCTCTCCCGGAAAAAGGAACACACTGAACTCTCTGATGCTCATAGGCGGGCGGCGCAGGTACCAAAAGATAGGATTTTGTTCACTCCCTTAGTGTCTGAACAGTTTCCTCAATGGATTATAAATGCCCTAGTGCATGCACAAGTGGTTGAATACCTTTCTGCAGAACCTAAGCGATTTCGTCCCCACATGGTCTCCGAATTCTATGCAAGGGCCACTTTCGATGACTATATGTCATTTACCACCTCTGTTTTCGGTACCATCATCACCGTAAACGCTGACGACCTTGCTGCGACGTTTGGGCTGAAGAACTCAGGCGACCGTATCTCCACTTATAAGGTAGTTCAAATGGATGCAATGAAGGAGAAATGGAATGGTTGGAAGAAGCCTGAGATACAGGAGGACCCATCACATCCTTGGAAGGTAGCCCCTCCTATACATCAGTTCAAAGAAGATTACATGCTTCTTGCCGAGCTTGTAATAAAGATGTTTCAATGTGACGCTGGCTCGTACTCGGAGCTATCCGCCAAGAAATATGATGTGTTGATGGCTCTTGTGGATGGCATAAATAGCAATTGGGCTCAATTCTTTTTCGAGCGTTGGTTGGACCATGCTAAAAAGAATTTGAGAATAAAGCAAGGCGAGGGAACCTTCACGTCCAATGTCAATTTTGGACTGAAGATAAGTAAGTTCCTAGAGACTATCTTTAGCGAGGAGGAACTTAAAGAAGGCGAAGTTCTGCTTTCAACCGATTATATTCCCCTATGGAAGAAGCAAGCCCCTGCTCAACCGACACTGGTAGTGAAGACATCTACTAGAGAGATGGTGCTGCAACCGGCCATTCCCCTGACTGCTGAAGAGGTTGCCATTTTGAAAAAGATTGTTGAAACAGAGCAATGCATTCAGAATTTGGAAGACATCGAGAAACTCTGCCACTTGCTCGATGATCAGATTGAGGAGATCTTAGCCAAGAAACAAGTCGAACAATAGGCGCCAGTCCTCGGTGCGATAGCAATCCCTATGACTAAGAGGAAACAGTCTTACGTTGCCATTCCTGAGAAGCCAAAGCGTCGGACAAGGCGAAAGCTTGTTCTGATCTCTGAGAAGGAGAAAGCACAGAGGGAAGCAGCTGCTGACAAGTTAGACAACACTCCATTATCGGCTTGGAATCTCGAGGAACGTCTCAGAGTGATACGAGAGATAAAAAGGAAGAGAGCTGAGGAGAGGAAGAAAACCGAAAAAAAGCAATTCAAGAAGACGATGGAGCAAATAATATTTGATGCCAGAGACAGAAATTTTAAACAGGCCAAGCAGGCTAATGCTGAGCGAGAAGCCAAGAAAGCTGCTGACCAACTAGCATCGAAGACACCTGCATTGATGCCTGCAGAGGTAACAAAGGAGACCATTGCTGTCACTAAAGGAAAGGAGAAAGTGATTCCTGTTGATATCACCTCTCAACCAGCTGCTACTGAGAAGATAGTGCCTGCAGAGAAAGCCCTATCTGCTGAAACTTTTGCTCAAATGCTTCAAAATGGAGCCTTCAATGAACAATCCACACCAAAAGGCAAAGGATGCATTCCGTTCAGAGATCCAAATGATGAGCCATGCCTCAGCTCTGACTCTGACATTGTGCCACACCGTCCTGAAGGTGTTGGCCCCTCCGGTTTGCAAGTACATGCTGAGCAAGCTGACAATATCATTGGAAATGCTGGTGCCGAGATTAGCGCTCCCCTTACTAATATTGAGGAAGAGATTCGTGCTATTGCAGAGAACGCTGAGATTTCAACCGCTGAGTCAGCGGAGACCCAACAGGATCCAGGCTTCGTTGATATTTGTTTATCTGAATCTGACTTAGAAGGAGAGTCTGCAGATATCTTTAATGGCAAGAAGTTAAAGAAAAAGACTGCTGGAACAAATGAAGAATACCGAGTTCCATTCGTAGGACTTCCTGGTCCAAGATTCAATCTCCGGAGAGTGGCGCAGATGTGTGCAACTACTGACCCGACGGATGAGGTAAACTCTGATCTCTTCCCCATGGTATTTGAGATCGAGGAGTTTGTGATGAATGAAGTTGAGAGAGATATTGCTAATGTTTATTACACTGAGATTGATGAGACCACACCCGAAGGAAAGAAATTGGCGGATGAATTCAGGCGATGGAGGAAATATGATTACATAATGTTCCAGCTGTCCTTCGAGGAGAAGTTGCTAATGTTTGCCTGCAAAGGAGCCAACTTCTGGAGAAGAGAGGAAGTCTGGGCGAGCGATTGGATTGATCAGGTTTCTGGTTCCAAGCAATTCACAGATAAACAAGTATTCGCCCGACTCCGTGCTCTTTCACCTTTGCCTAACTCCACCTTTGGTCCTGATGGTATCTCCGATGCTAGAATTGAGCTAACAAAGCATCAGGCACGGGCAGCTGCTGAATACAGGCAACGTCAAGCAGAATTTGAGAAAATTAAGAGGGAAAGCTTAAAGTTAAGGTTGGATGCTGAAAAGGAAGAGGAAGAAGAGAAAGAGCTTGGGGATGCTGATCGCTGGATTGTCTCATGTCTGGCATTTGATATTCATGAGTTAGTTCAAGAAGAGATAGAGCGCGCTGCTGTGAATGATCAAATCACGGATGGAGCACAACGAATAATGAATGAGGAAGCTATATACATGACTGCTCAACAAAAATTAGAAGATGAAAGGTTATCAACAGAGGCTGTTGAACGCGCTACCGCAGAACGGATCCAAAGCATGGAAGCTGCTCAATGTTTATTTGATGAAGAAGCAGTCTATCAAGCAACTTATGGTGCATCAGATGTTGTGACAGAGGAGATTTCCACTGCCGGTAGTCAAGCGGTTGCTGAGGATACTGCTAATTCTGATGCAGGGGAGGCAAGTGCTCAAGGACTTGAGGTTTATGTTCCGGAGTCTGCTGCGATGATAGTCGATGGTGGACATGTCTCGAATCCTGAACATGTAGCAAGGCATGAGATTGCTATTCTTGATACCCCCATAAATGTTGAGCCTGTGCAAGTCAATCTCCAATCATATGTTGTGTCCTTGATCAATACAGCCTTGCACCAACGTGATATACAACAAGCTAAGGCGTTTGAAGAAGTCAGGAAGGAAGTTGCTGATGTTCGAGTTGAGGTTTCAGAAGTTAAATCCACAGTCACCGTGGTTCAACAGAAGGTTGATCATGTTGAGGAAAAGATCACCCACATAGAAGGAACCGTCTCTACAGTACAGACCGATGTGGTGGTTCTTAAAGTGGGTGTTGTTGAGCACAAGGACGAGACTGCTGCCAATCTCAAATCCTTTTCAGCCACAGTTTTGGATGCGTTCAAAGAGGGGGAAGAACAAAGGATTGCTGAGCAAGCAAGATTGAAGAAGGAAGAAGAAGAGCTGATGAGAAAAGAGATGGATATCAAGGTGGTACAATTGGAGAAAAGATTGGAGAGAGAAGCCAATGAGAGGGCGGCTAGCCAAGAACGTCTTGAAAAATTTATGACGATGACTCTGAACAAGCTGGACTCAATTGACAAGTCAAAGCCTCCTCCTGATGCACAAAGCTAAAATCATCTCTCACTCTAGCTTGTATTTTCTCTTATTTTCTGATTGATTTCCTTGTACATGTATTCTCCAAATCATATATGAAATTATCAGATTCGCGACAAAATCTCATTGTCCACTTCTAATTTTTGTGTGCGTGCCTTAGTTGAAGTACACTTTTCGTGTATTCAACGAATTTGAATGTGGATACTATGTTTTAATTAGTTGCTGATTGGTTGGTAAATGTCTGCTGTTTTTAAGGATGCTAGGATTCCTAGCACATTATATTTGTAGCATTTACTTACAATTATTAAGCGAGAATATTTCCCAGCATATTTTGAGGGGGAATTTTATTGAAAACCAATCATCTTGCTAAAGACTTTAAGTGGGTGAAATTCTGAGATAGTCTGTCTAGCAAAAACATTGTAAGCCTCAGATTTTTTCTCTACTGACTCTCAGGAATTGATAGTAGGCTTTGATCGCACCAAAAAAGGGGAAATTGTTGGGAATTATTTTTGTGATTTTCCCTTTATGATCAAATTTGTAATAGGTTTTGTTTATATCAAAGCCTTAGCATTTGGTCGATCATTGCTGAATTCTAGCATAGTCTAGCAACTCTTGTAATGTCCTGTATGGGCTAAGTATTGAGTTGTAATAGATTAGGTTGCTAGAGAAGGCTAACATTTGCATAGCAGAATGCTGAGGAGTCAGCATTCGCTAGCACATAGCAAAGGTATTAGCAATCCGGAGTCGAAGGAATCAGGAATAAGAAGAGCAACTGCTGAGAAGTCAGCAGTCCGACATCTATCTAGTAGATTGCTAAAGCAAGCTAGCAGATCATTCCGAATGAGCTTAGCAAAGCAAGACAACTAACAACGATTGCTACACTACCGTTCTGACAACCGTACGCGCAAGGACAAGACTTTCCAGAAGTACATCAGAAAGCACTGTACGAAGCCAGAAAGGACGGTGAAAGTCGACAACCACTCTTGGACAAGGAAACCGTTGTGTCTAACGGGTTTGAAGATTCAAAGTTTGAATCTCCAATTATAAAAGACAAGTCTAGAATTGAGAGATGATTACTGCTCATTCAATACACGAACACATTCTGAAGAGATTCCTAAGACAAAAGCAAAAAGCTAAAAAGCAGTCAGTGGAAAGCCAACATTCGAAAGATATTAAAAGCCATCAACTACCTGAGTGTCCCTATTGATTATCTGACACTCCATTGAAGAGATTCCTTGACTTTGATCAAGATTCTTCAATCATTGGGATACCTTCCTTTATTGGAAGCATCCAACAGTCAATTCTCTGAAAAGGGTTTTTGACTAGGACGGGCGTCTAGCCGCAAGTGAAGGAAAGCTCGGAAAAACTATAAATCTTCCATAGTAGCAAAGGCGAGTTTTACGAAGGTGTGCCCTTGACTCTGCCGTAACTACGCCTGAGGAGTTCGGAGTAACGGAGGATAGTCGTGAAGTAGCCGGGTCAAAAGTTCACTGCCTACTTTACTTGAAGGGTGAATCCTTGTATTCCGTATACTTACTTAGTGAATTCTTAGCGTTTCGGCTAAGGAGTGGACGTAGATCTTTTGATTGAACCACTATAAATATTGTGTCGTTATTGTGTTTACTGTTTTACTGCTTAATATTTGACTGTGATTTGAAACCTAGAACAGAGTTGCTAGCATATATCTGCAAGAAAAACCTAAGTAAAGTCGAGCTAAACAATCTTTGATACGAACTTAAAGTGCAAGTGAACGTTTAAATCTTCCATTGCAATTCGTGTGAGTACTATGTTATCTCCACGACAACTCTGATCTTAGGGACCAACAAAGAGCTTCACCAATCTTTACAGGTTCAATTTTGGATATAAAGCAGGACATCAATGTTGGGATTGTATACTGAAAGCATATATGATTAAGTGTTTTGTACACTGGTCTTCATATATGTTGCTACAACAATTCTCGCTGTCTGATGAAACGAACATACAACGAACCATAATATCCTATTATCTCGCCTATAGAGATGATCATATGGTGTGTAGGAGATCACAGAGGATCATATGAATCGTTTGACCTAGCGAGATATAAACAGTATCACAGCTGAGACAGTCCCTGGATAGGCTGTCGGTGTAAGCTGCGGCACATCGGTTCATAAGTGGGCTTATCCTAGCTACATGATGTGTCCAGATATAGTTATGTATTGATGGGATCAATAGTGGGATCAGTGTTGTAAAATACGGCCTAGGCGGCCGCCTAGACGACGCCTATACGCTAGGCAGTCGCCGGACGTCTCGAATACCCCTGTAAGCCTCTATTATATATTTTGAAAACTGTACGGTTTCTATACGGGTTGTACGGGTTGTACGGCATCTAGACGGCCTATTCGGCTACTCTGTACGGTATTGTGCGGTTTTAAATAAAAAAATGAAAAAATTAATTTTTTATTTCATTCCAATACCTATTTCCTTGTTAAAGTTGTCATTCACAAATTTAGGAAACTTAAAATCGTTAAAAAAAGTTAAAAACTAAAAATTGAAAATTAGGATTTTTATTTTAATTTTTCCAATCCCTAATTCCTCCTTTGTACCCTACTACCCTGCTGCTCGACTGCTCTCTCTTTGAACAATGAGACTTTTGATGATTTGTACTTATTTTTTTATGGTATTTGTTGATTTTTGAGGTATTTGAACTTTAAAAATAGGCTTTTCGTAATGATATTTTATTGTGTTCTTTTTATATTTAACATATATATATATGATATATATATATATATATAAATAGGTTGACCGTCTAGAAATCACCTAGAAACTGTCTAGGCTCCGTACAGACCGTCTAGGCGCTAGGCGCTACCCGACCGTACGACGAGCGCCTAGCATATTCTACAACCTTGAGTGGGATGTGCCATTCTCATTGACATACAAATGAGCCAGATCCCTAACATACTTCCTATGATCTTAAACCTAACTGAAGGATAAGTGGCACACACAGATTGACCACACTTTGATTTACCATGGTGGCGAGTCTTACATGTACTCTTATACCCGTATTTTGGGTGTTGGCAATTTGTGTGTGGCCTGCTTAGTCTGGACGTTTAGGTAAGCATATCCGTTTCAGGATGGTGACATTCCCTGAGGAGCTCACAAGGTTCATTATGCTAAACCCTGCAGGTTAAATTATTTAGTTCAGGCATAAGTGAAAAGGAGTGAGTGGTATTACTCAGGAAATAAGAGATTAATTAATTGTGGCTGCTTGTCAAAAGCTAAATTAATTAATGAATGTCTAAAACCTTAAATATGTAGATCATGTTAGTTTGGTGCAACCCATTCCCAATAACGTGGTAATAAAGGGGCGAGTCAGCATTGTTACCATGGTGAAGGTTAAAAAAATATTTTATTAATTAATTATGTTCTGGGTTGAACAAGGAATGATTAATTAATAAAGAGGGCCCACTTTATTATTTGCATCTGGTCCCTGGTCTGGCCCATGAACTGCTCAAGCCCATTAGGGTTAGGGTTTCTCAAAACCCTAACACTATATAAAGGCCTTCTCTCTATCAGATCAATAAGAATTAGGGTTTTCAGTATATTGAGAGAGAACGGCGGCGCGGCTGATCCGGTGGGAGGAACTGATCGATTCCTCCAGATCTCGGATCCAACTTGGTAGATAATCTTCACCAGATTTCCAAGGAGCAAGGGAACAGATCAGAAGATCAAATCTGTAGAACAACTGTTCATCACCGGCTTTCAGATTCAGATCCAGATCTATTTCATCGTTATTGGCTCCGATCTAGATCTGTAGATCAAATGGCGGAATCAGGTATTCTCTAAATCCATCCTCTGTAATTAATTTTGTAGGAACATGCATAGGATCGCATGGTTTATTTAATTGAAATTTGTTCCTGGTATCCTAAGAACGATCCTTGGCAAGAAATTCATTAATGGCAACTCGTGTTGTCCATTGTAGACTCAAACCCTACAATTGGTATCAGAGCCAGGTTCATGTTCTTAGGCTCTATCTTGGACAGATTGAAAATAAATAAATATGTATGTTCATGGATGAATTTAAATTATCGTGGATGTTTTCGTTCTAGTGGCCTTCTCGTTTTTGGATCAGTTATTCACCACGTGAAAATCCGTGGTTAGATTTAATAGGGAAAATCATGTAATAGATTTAGATCTATTTTTGTATTTTCTATTTTTTTAAATCTATAAAATTGAGATCTGGAAGAAGAACGAAGAACAAAGAACAAAGAAGCGACACGACTAGGGTTCAGCCCAGATCTCGCCGGCGGCGGCGAGCGGTGGCAGGCGGCGGCGGCGGGCAGAACCCCTGCCTGTGGCTGGGCCGCGCCTGTTCAAGCTGCTGCACGTGTTTCAGGCGAGCCTAGGCCGACAGCGGTCCTGCAGCGTCGTGCAGGTGGTCGGGGAGCTCCCAGATCGGGCCGAGGCGGCGCAAACGGGCGGCGGCGGCAGGGAGTCTTCCCTGCGGCTGGGCCGCGCCTGTCACACTCTCTCCCCATCACATTTTCGACACGGTCTGGCAATGGTGGAGGTCATGCGCGAGCTCCTTACGAACACCGGCGTCCACAATGATGGTGGCTGGACTGGGGTGTGGCGTGCGCTGCGTTGGTGATCGGCGGCGATGTTGCAGACGATGCGGGTGGTTGCAAGCAGTGGCGAGAAGCCGCGCGACCGTGCTGCTATTTTTGCTACTTCTCCCCGTGCGCTTCAGTCGCCAGAAATGGCAAAGTGTGCTGTTGCTGCGGCCGGAGACGACGGGGGAGGAAGATGGCGTTGCAGGTAACGTGGCTAGGCTAGAGACGACGGCCGGCGTGGTGGTCAGGCAGGGCTGCAGGCGCGGGCGGCGGTGACAGCTGGGGTGTGATCTCCGGCGGTGGCGGCGCCGGAAAGGCGGCTGGGGGCTGACGGCTAAAGGGTGGCGGCTAGGGTTTTCCCAAACCCTAGGGTTGGGCTGCCCGGGCCGGAGCTTGGGCCTGTCGGTCCGGAGGCGGCCCGTAGTTCTGGTATTAGGGTTTGGGTGCTGTTGGGCCAGAAACCCTAATTTGAAGCCCAAGTGCTGTTTATTTAATTCAAATCAGATTTCAAGACAAACAGAGGCCCAGTTTAAAGATCTATATTGCAATTAAATCTTGTAATAGTTAGATTTAATTATTTTTCAAACGTAATCGCATTTGAGGGGCCACAAGAATTTTTATTTGTTTATTTAATTATTTCTCGTACTGATGTGATTTATTATGTGCGCACTAGTAAATAATAGGAAAACATGTTTACTTGCTTTAATTATTTATTGTTTAAGCATGTTGTGATTTTTAAATTATCAAGCATGCTTTATGTGATTTATTTTTTGTTTTAAATTGTGTCTATCAATTGCGGGATCATATTAATTTATGATGGAATTTTAGATGTGACATAATTTATTAGACATAAAATAATATGTGCGCATGAAACCTTTAGAAATTAAAATACTAAGCTGGATTTTGGTTCTTCTCAAACTAAAATCATTAGACCTCCACAAATACAACCTCTCATTGGAAGTAAGGTGTTTCGAAGCGTAAACGTCTACTTAGTAGCTTGCGTTAGAAATAACTTACCAGTTCTAATGCGATGAGGTTTCTAAATAAAACATTTAGTTTGAGATTAGAAGTGGGAGCCTCTGAGCAAACGTCTACATAGTAGCTTGCGTTGAGACAACTTCCACAAGTCTCTAAGATTAATCTAAATGAGATAACGAAGGATGTAAAGGGCATGCAGTATGGGTCGAGTACGTATGCCAAATCGCCTTTTATTATCCGGAGTTAGGATTGTGGTTTGTTTGGCTTAGATGTTGCCTGGAGTATAACTCATTTGTGATGTCCCTGCTCCGGATAGGTGAACATGGTCTTAAGATCTCCAATAATAATTTCTTTTGCTTAAGATACCTGGCATGTTAAGAAATTAAAGGACCTATTTTGGTCTGGTTGAGCATTTGCCGTAAACGTCTACTTAGTAGCTTGCGGTAAATTAGCTTGGGCAATTGGAGGAGGCAAATTGCATTGTTTTATCTAAAGGTTCTATGCATATTTGTTTCAATTGTTCGTAGTATATGCTTACTTTAATTCGCTTATTTGTTTTCATATATGTCTATGAATAATGTCATTAATATCCTCGCTCAAAATCCTCTCAATGGTCCGAATTTCCTTGAATGGAAACGTAATTTGGATTATATCCTTGTTGCGGAAGAACACAAGTTTGTCCTTACTGATCCTTGTCCGCCAGTCCCAGCTGCTGATGCTACTGCCGAGCGGCAGCAGTCTTACAACAAGTGGATCAAGTCTAATAATGTAGTGAAATGCTACATGATGACCACTATGAGTAAGGTAGTGCAGCTGCAGCATCAGCATTATGATAAGGCCTGTGAGATTATGGATAATCTAACAGCGACTTATGGGGAGACGGACAGAACTGTCAGATTCAATCTCATGAAGGAGATTGTGAGTAAGAAAATGTCTGAAGGTAGTTCAGTGAGAGAGCACGTGGTTGCCATGACTCACCTCATGGATGAACTAACGTTGCACGGTGGTGGTATTGACGCGGAAGCCCAAGTCGATATCATAATAAACTCTCTTCCCAGGTCCTTTGAAAACTTCAGGTTGAATGCTGTGATGAACAAGAAGGAGTATACTCTTAATGAGTTACTCAGTGACTTGATGGCAGCACAGTACCTGATGGAACCCGAGAAAGCAATTTTGGTTTCTTGCGATAGCCGGTCTGCTGCTCCTAAACGAGCAAAACCTAAAAGAACGGCTAGGAACAAGAACAAGAAAACTGCTAGTTGGAACAATGGAGTTTATGCTCCAAAGAAAAAGGCTGGGAAAGTTAAAGGAAAGGACAAGTGTTACCGCTGAGGCAAGATAGGACACAGGAAAGCAAATTGTCCAGGTGTTAACACCAATGGACAAGGTACGTCATCATTTACATGTTTAGTATCAGTTTTCTACTCCTTGTGAGTAGTGGTTACTGTGAGTACTAATCATGTTTTGGCTGCGCTATGCAGAGAATCAAGCTGATGATAATGCTTGAGGATGATGGGACTACCAACTCCAAGGAAGATGCTGGAGATTGCTCTTAAGCTGTTGGAGTTATTTGCTTTGAGTTTAAGTTAGAAACTCTGTTTTAATTCAAGATCTTTTGAAGAGATATTGGTTTTCTTTTGACAAACAATTTTCATCTACTGTTATGGATTATCAGTTATTCAGATAGAGTTTTTCTATGAATAACAGTGTTTTCTATTATGGATGATTGTCTCTTCATTACTTGATTACATAAACTATCAGTGTTCTAAGGTATAATTTAAAGAATCTCTATAGAGATAGGTTACATCAGTCTAAGTAGTTTTAAGTAATTCATGGAATTATGGATCCAATCCAGGTATTCCTACGAATGGTACTTATGACAACCATTTAGAGATATAAGATGGTAACCAGGTCTTTTAATAGGCGATTGTATCTCTATAGGTTATTTCGTGTTTGCTCTGGTTTGCTGGTTTGAGTTTACTTCCGTAGTTTCCTTGACAGACATTGATACTGTAATCATTTAAGATTTGGATATGTTTATCTAGTTCACTACAAGTCTTAGTCTCTTACTTTCATCAAGAGCGTTCAAGACTAAAGTAGAGAATAAGTTAAACAAGACCGTAAAAAACATTATGGTTCATTCATAATGGTATATCTTAAGTGATGGGGTTTTACATTATCTGGCAGAGCAAAGGGATCGCATCCCAGTTAACTACACCTATTATCCCTCGATTGGGATAGTATATTTAAAACGAAATAAGATTCTTTAAAAATTTATAAGTTATGCCAGCTTTGCCAAATTTTCGTTTTGGGAAGAGCGCCAAAAGCTGTTGTATGTTTGCTTAATCTAGTGTCTTCTAAATCAGTTCCAAATACTCTAGCAGACCTTGACTCTGTCAAAAGGGCAATGATGGATAATTCGGCTGTTAAAGCTGATATAGGAATGATTGTTTGGAAGAAAGGATTAAGCTAGCACTGTTTTGTGGGCTATTCCAGGTAAACGAAAAAGATGGTTGTTTTGTATATCCTAAGTACAAGCAAGTTGTATAGGATGAAACCATGAATCCAAATATGAGATTGTTCTCTAACGTTCTAGAGAAGACAATTCAAATCCATCAGGAAATACCCCGTGGCATATTGAGCATACCTTTGAAGGTATGGTACCAATTGCACGGTCACCTGTGCAAGGTGGTAAACCACAAATTAATGCACCATTAACTGACAACGTAAAAGGAGCATCGTTGCAGTGGGAGGTTGCCTTAACAAGCCTATTAGTACTAGTTCGTGGAAACAATCTCTGGACTTGTTCCCAACTTGACGAACACCATTGTACTTATCCCTTAATGCGCAACGAAGCTGTTAAGACAAATGATGCAGTTTAATGACGTCAAGTCATGAATTCAGAAATGAATCAGTAAAAGTTATGGTTGTATATCAGGATCAGTGATTGCCAAATAACTTTCCAGCTATAGGCAACTGATTGATACACAAGTAAAATGCTCGAATGGTAACCTAGTATATTCGAATGTCTAGGTTAGTAAGACATGTTTCACAACAAGACTTTCTCACTGGTTGCAACTATTAAACCCATTCGAATTCTTTTTAACCATAACAACACATATGAATCTAAATATCTGGAAGATATATGACGTCATCCGTATTTTATAAACGGGTACCTTGATAAAAGGTGACGACATCTGCATGCAACAATCAGATAAGTTATATGCTGCAAAGTGAAAAGCATCATGTCTGGAAGCCAATGTAGTTCAAGTATGAACTTATAGGAGCTTCAAGGTCATGTAACAGACATTTTGATATTGTCTATCGAGAATGATAGTTTCATGTACCAGTTATGTGCCAGCGGAAGCGTGGTTTTCCTTGCACATTATGTAGATGGTATTTTCACATTCGGAAACGGTGTGGAGATATTGTCTGGCATAACGGATGGTTATCCGAACAATTTCAGAAGTAGGACTTATGAGATCTTGGAACATCTTTTGAATTAAAGTTTTGTGTGGTCACAAGAAAAGGATGTTCAGGAATCTTAAGTCGCTTAAATTAATTCTGTGGTGTGTCGTTCATAGCAAGAAAGATTGTTGTCTTTCTATATTGTAAATGAACGAAGGTAGATATCTGTAATGGTATAAGCATGTTAAACAGATATAAATTCAACTCTGGATAGGCACATTGGTTAATGTATGAGCCTTGTGAGTTGAATGGCATCGGATATCCAGGAAGATCATAAAGAAAGGAAATCGACCTATAACTATGTGTTGGCCTTGGAGGAGGAGTTATAGGAATCTAACACAGAAGTGTGTTGCGGATTCCGGTATGAAGACTGTGTTTCTTGACAACTTCATTAGCTTCGCAAGAAGCAGTATAACTCCGATGTTATCCTCTAGAGGTGTGTGTTCTGAGTTTGCCTAATAAGATCACATGGAATTCTGATCATGTTGGTGCAATGACAAACTCAAGAGAACCCAAGACTCACAAGGTGGTGAAACACATTGGATGTGTGGTATCACATCATACGAGAAATCGTGACAAGAGGTAACGTGAATGCAGTGGGAGTGATTGACAGTATAGACACACTTAATACTTGGTAAAGCAATGGTATTATGCTTTAAGTATAAGTGGGAGATTGTTGGGATTGTATACTGAAAGCTTATATGATTAAGTGTTTTGTACACTGGTCTTCATATATGTTTCTACAACAATGCTCGTTGTCTGATGAAACGAACATACAACTAACCATAATATCCTATTATCTCGCCTATAGGGATGATCATATGGTGTGTAGGAGATGACAGAGGATCATTAAATCGTTTGACCTAGCGTGATATAAACAGTATCACAGCTAAGACAGTACCTGGATAGGCTATCGGTCTAAGCTGCGGCACATCGGTTCATAAGTGGGCTTATCCTAGCTACTTGATGTGTCGGTACATAGTTATGTATTGATGGGATCAACAGTGGGATGTGCCATTCCCATTGACATACGAATGAGCCAGATCCCTAACATACTTCCTATGATCTTAAACCTAACTGAAGGATAAGAGGCACACACAGATTGACCACACTTTGATTTACCATGGTGGCGAGTCTTACATGTACTCTTATACCCGTATTTTGGGTGTTGGCAATTTGTGTGTGGCCTGCTTAGTCTGGACGTTTAGGTAAGCATATCCGTTTCAGGATGGTGACATTCCCTGAGGAGCTCACAAGGTTCATTATGCTAAACCCTGCAGGTTGAATTATTTAATTCAGGCATAAGTGAAAAGGAGTGAGTGGTATTACTCAAGAAATAAGAGATTAATTAATTGTGGCTGATTGTCATAAGCCAAATTTATTAATGAATGTCTAAAACCTTAAATATGTGGATCATGTTAGTTTGGTGCAACCCATTCCCAATAACGTGGTAATAAAGGGGCAAGTCAGCATTGTTACCATGGTGAAGGTTAAAACAATGTTTTATTAATTAATTATGTTCTGGGTTGAACAAGGAAGGATTAATTAATAAAGAGGGCCCACTATATTATTTGCATCTGGTCCCTGGTCTGGCCCATGAACTGCTCAAGCCCATTAGGGTTAGGGTTTCTCAAAACCCTAACACTATATAAAGGCCTTCTCTCTATCAGATCATTAAGAATTAGGGTTTTCAGTATATTTAGAGAGAACGGCGGCGCAGCTGATCCGGTGGGAGGAACTGATCCTTTCCTCCAGATCTCGGATCCAACTTGGAAGATAATCCTCACCAGATTTCCAAGAAGCAAGGGAACATATCAGAAGATCAGATCTGTAGGAAAAACTAATCATCACCGGCTTTCAGATTCAGATCCAGATCTATTTCATTGTTATTGGCTCCGATCTTGATCTGTAGATCAAACGGTGAAATCAGGTATTCTCTAAATCCATCCTCTGCAATTAATTTTGTAGGAGCATACATAGGATCGCATGGTTTATTTAATTGAAATTTGTTCCTGATATCCTAAGAACGATCCTCGGCAAGAAATTCTTTAATGGCAACTCGTGTTGTCCATCGTAGACTCAAACGCTACAATCAATGCACCGCCTTACCTTGTTCGAACTGGATTCCCAGTATCATCCAAAACAGCTTCTATTGAATGATCCTTTAGCCAGCTGGGCTTCTTCATAGTTTTGGCCTCGACGGGAGTTTCTGTGAGCTCAGTTTGAACTACTGGGGGTCTTCGTTAGATGGTTCATCTCCATGCTCTGGAACTGGATCCTGCATAACAATTCCATTGTCAGCTGGAGCTGCTTCCTCAACTGCTTTAGGGTTAACTCCCTTGATTTCTGTCTGTTCTACTTCCATGGCTGCTGCATTGGTATCTGGGGGCTTTTCTTCATTTTGATCTTCTATATTTATGAATTTTAAGGCCTCAACAATGACATTAGCTTCATTGGCCCTCTCGACTGTTTGAAGTCCACCCGAGGCAATTGGAGTCTCAGAATTATCATTCATATATCTAGTCTAAGGAACTGTTAGATTATGATCAAGATCAGTTTTAGGTTCCTCATTGACATCCTTGATCTCATGATCTTCTAGACCCAGTTCTTGAAGGGTCCTGCGCACTAAAGTTGATGGATTTATATACTGAAAGCATTATGATTGGTATATTATGTACAAGGTCGATTGGTTAATATACTGGGAATCATAAATGTTGTATGTTCATCTCCTGTCTGAATTAACAAACATGTGTCGCAAACGCAATTATCCTCTTATCTCGTCGATAGGGAGATCATACAGTGTGTAGAAAATCACTAAAGATCGTATGGATCGTTTGACCTAGCTAGATATAAATGGTTATCACAGCTGAGACAGTTCCAGGATAAACTGTCGGTGTAGGCTGCAGCATACGCAATAATAAGCATCTTATCTTGGATGGCTTGGTATGCTGGTGTGGGGCACACATTGATAAGGACCTAAGTCGAGATCGATTCTTTTATCTGACATTAAAAGAATCTAGATCTCTATGGCTTGACAAGATCCTAAGCCTACATGAAGGTACAAAAGTATATGCAGATTGTGTATTACTTTGAGTTGCAGTGAAAGGCTCTGTTTGGTTTTGAATAAGGGCATCCTGACCCTGACTCATTGCTTCATTTTTTTGTAACAAATTCCTTGATCATATCCACCAATGAATTCAGTTGCTTCCCAGATTGTGCTTCAGTTTTTGCTGATTTTGCTATTTGTAACCAGAACTCCCAGACTTATGATGATCAGATGCTGCATCATTGGATGAGTTAGAATATGGATTATTCCCCTCGTTCTGCTAATAATTTTGATTTTCTTCATAGTATCCAAATGTTGGATGAGTTAGACACTCTTCAAACTTGTGCGCTTCTCAACAATAAGTACATGATACCTCAATAAACAATAGTTGGGGATGAATGTCATGCTCAAAACTCTCAATTGCTGCCAATGGTGCAGTAAGAACATACCCCATTGCTGACATTTGTGCAGTATTGGCTGTGAGTGCATCCACTTACAGAAATCCTGATACTTTTTGAGTAAAAGTTGTAGCAGCTCTTGGATCTTCCCATTGATAGTTGTTGGATGATATCAAGTCCAGTAGTTCACATGCTTCTTCATAGGATTTGGACAGTAAGGCTTGACTTGCTGATGCATCCAGCATCATCCTTGAGCTTAAATTTAGCCCAAAGTCGAATGTCTCAATCTGAATGTAATTAGGAATACTATGGTAAGGGCACCTTCTTAGCAACTCCGTAAACCTTTCCCATGCTTCACTCACATATTCATCATCTTGCCTAAAAGACATAATCTCATTTCAAAACATGGCAATCTTTGTAGCTGGGAAATACTTCATCATGAATTTCTCGGTCAACTCATTCCAAGTAGAGTTAGAATCAAGTGAAAACGAGTTCAACCATGATCGAGCGCTATCTCTCAATGAGAAGGGAATTAGACTCAACTTTAGTGCCTCTGGACTCGCATCTTGCAGCTTGAAAGAGTCACAAACTTCTAAGAAAGACCACAAATGAAGATGAGGATAATCGGTTGGTTGGCCACTAAATCGGCCTATGAACTCCAACATTTGGAACATTACCGGCTCCAACTCAAAATGGTTAGCTTCAATTTCAGGCCACATAATGCTTGGTTTCAGCTCCTGGGACAACGAGTTTGCATAATAATGAATTCACTTGTCTATATCATTAGCCATAGCCAAGATATTTCCCAAGTTGTTTCTACCATTTGCAGCAACACCATCTTGATTAGCCATGTTTTTTTTTTCACACCTAAAGATTAAAATACTACAGCACCTAGTTAATCAAACAAGTAAAAAAACTACTAAAAACAAAATGAAAGCAGTAATCAAGCAATATAATAGCATTCAAACTAAAAAACAACACTCTCCGACAACGGCACCAAAAACTTGTTGTGTGCTGCCTGTTTTGCCCTTATATGTTGTCTCCAAAATTCGAGTGACACTTGTAAAGCTACAAACAGCTCTGAAAAGCACTTTTGCTTTTGTGACAACAAAGTGGTCCCCCCCTGGTGCAGTCTCTCAGCTCCAAGTAATGCTGCTCCTATGCTCTAGCATAACATTCAGCAGATTACTCTTCACTTCTTTGGCATGAAACCTGGTTAATATCACTCATTTTCCTTGCAAAACAACTAAAAATAGCAAAACACAACTATACAAGACACACAATGCAGACAATGATAAATAATACACAAAAATAACCTAAAACGAGTTAGAAACACTAAAAAGAACATAAAAGACACCAAGAAAACACAAAAATAATAACTCCTATAGGGAGTTATCAATATGCTATCGGATTGAAACTGCACTGGAGGAACTTGATTTCTCTTTTCCCTCCTACTGCAGCTGCCGCCCTCTTTATGTTCTCTCTAGGGTTTTAGTTTTTAAAAAACTGTAATCTCAATTGTTATATGGAACTAAGAGAAATGATTTATTTTTAGATCTAGAGAATGGGCTATTAAGGTCTAATAAACCCTAGTGGGCTCAGAGGATTATTGGGCCAGACCAGGGATCAAATGAAAATAATAAAGTGGGCCTCCTATTAATTAAATTCATATTCAACCCAGAACATAATTAATAAATAAGTATTAATTCATGGCACTAGAGTATTAATGTTGACTTACCCCTTTATTGTCACGTTATTAGGAACAGGTTGCATTGACTTGATTAATCCCCATATTTAAGGTTTCATACATTCATTAATTAATTCCTCATATGACAATTAGCTGCAACTAATTAATCTCTTATTATTCCTGAGTCGTACCACTCAACCCTTATCGCTGATGCTTGAATTAATGATTCAACCTGCAGAACTTAACATAACGAACCTCATGAGCTTCTCAGGGAATGTCACCATCCTAAAATGAATATGGTTATCTAAATCCAGCCTGAGGAAACCCCACAAAAACTGTCATCACCCAAGATGCAAATGTACGAGTACATGTAAGCGTCTCCTCCATAGCAAGTCAAAGAGACATTTAACCCATATGTTCCCCTCAACCTTCAATAGACTTTTGATATGACCAAGTTACCAATATCTTCACTCATTCATATGTCAATTAGAATGGTTCATCTCACTGTTGATCCTATCAATACATTAAGATGTATCGGTCACACAAAACAACCATGATAAACCACTTATAGGACTTGTCTGTCGCAACCTAAACTGACAGCCAAACCAGAAACTGTCTTAACTGTGATAACTGTATATATCTCGCTAGGATGAACAATTTAGACAAACTTCTGTGATCTCTTACACACCGTATGATCTCCCTATCAATGAGATAACTAGATGTATTTGCTCGCTTTGTATGATTGTTAATTCAGACAGGAGTTGTTTATTGCTAGTCATTAATGGTTATCAGTATATCAAACATAATGTTTCCCAATATACCAATCATAATGTTTTTATGTATACAATTCCAACAGAGTGCTCCTTTTTTAATTTCGTTAGCTCCTTAATGACTGACATTGATTCTTCAATCTCACTGGTCAAAATAGAAACTTTAATCTTCAGTGAGGTGTTTTTGCCAACTTAGACATTTTTCAACTCGTAAAATCTTGAAAATTCCTTTGCAAGCGAGTCCAGGAAAATGTCCTTTGAGTTTGAGCAATACGACTCAAGGTCCTCTAAACTGCATGCAAAAATAACAAAAACTGGTAAAGAGCTAGTTACCTCATAATCAACAACTGCTAGTGTTTGCTGACTATCATCGTCTTCAATTTCTAAATTATCTCAAATAGCTTCCATGAAGGCCAGTAAAGCTTCCGTCTTTAACTCTTCATCACACGATAAAGACACATCATAATGGTCGGGAATATCAGAAACTTCGATCCAGGAAAGCAAGGCTTTCGCAATAGTCTTCGATACTCTAACTTCAAACAAATGTTTGAGTCTTTCCATCTCATCCACATGTGGACATTCGGACTTGAAGTGATCTAGAGAGTTGCACTTGAAACATGTACGTTATGGGCACTTCACGAACCGTTTATCTGCTAACTGAGGAATGTCAGCTTTAGCTTTTGCTTTCTTCAACATCTTAGAGAGTCGCTTTAGCAGATCTTCAAGCACTGCAATAGAGTGATGGATTTATATACTGAAAGCATTATGATTGGTATATTATGTACAAGGTCAATTGGTTAATATACTGGGAATCATAAATGTTGTATGTTCATCTCCTGTCTAAAATAACGAACATGTGTCGCAAACACAACTATCCTCCTATCTCGTCGATGGGGAGATCATACGGTATGTAGAAGATCATGGAAGATCGTATGGATCCTTAGACCTAGCGAGACATAAATGATTATCACAGCTGAGACAGTTCCAGGATAAACTGTTGATGTAGTCTGCAGCAAACGCAGTAATAACCATCCTATCTTGGATGGCTTGGTATGCTGGTGTGGGGCATGCATTGATAAGGACCTAAGTTGAGATCGATTCTTTTATCTGACATTAAAAGAATCTAGATCTCTATGGCTTGATGAGATCTTAATCCTAAACGAAGGTACAGAAGTATACGCAGATTGTGTATCACTTTGTGTTGCATTGAAAAGCTCTAGTAGAGCTTGTATATCTGTATCTTCGGTGATAGCAGTTTGTGTATGACTATCTGGTACTGGAACTAGGTAACCACATCCAGTATAGGATGGTGACGTTCCCTGAGCAGCTCAAAAGGTTTGTTATGCTAAAGTCCTGCTGGCTGATTAAGTTCAAGCATAAGTGAAAAGGGTTTGAGTGGATTGACTCAGGAATATAAGGTGTTAATTAATTAAATAGCTTGTCAGAGCTTAAATTAATTAACGAATGTCTGTAACCTTAAATGTGGGGATATACCGAGCCCATGCAACCCGTACCTCAAAACATGGTAGCAAATAGGTAGGACAATATTGATTCTCTGGTGGAATGAATCAATATTAATTAATTAATTATATTCTGGGTTTAACATGGGAATTAACTAATTGATAGGCATTATTTGTTATTTGCATTTTGGTTCTTGATCTGGCCCACGAAAACTCAAGCCCAATAGAAGTTTAGAATTTCCAATAAATAGGCCTCAGGTTCTCAGATCACATACACCACAAGATCATATGTTGCAACACAGCAAACCAGGATTTAGGAGCTGTGTGTGATCGACTAGATCTGAGAAACAAGGAGGAAATTTTGCTTCTCAACCGACAAAAGAATCCGAAAGGAATCTTCACCAGATATTCGGATTAGAGTTGGGATACATATCAGAAGATCAGATTAGGAGGATCGTGTTCTTTCTTCACTCCCTCTTTGTATTCGAAAATTATTATTTAATTTCCAAAGATTTAATTCCTCGATCTGTTAGGAATAAATCTTGGTGCGCGGGAAAAGGGATCTAGGATCAAATCTCTGCGCACTCGTTCTTCAGGTTTCTACAATCCAGGTATTCCGCAAAAACCCCATTTGTGCATAATCAATAGGAGCATGCTAGGATTAATCATAGGCATAGCAATTTACTTTTAATATTCCCGTTAACGATCTCGGCTAACGGATTAAGTGATTCAGTTCACAAATCCCTTCAATTGGTATCAGAGCCAGGTTGATTAATTGGCCCTATCGGAAAAAATAATATTGCCTATGATTTGCATGATAATTATTTTTGAATGAATGCATGGATGGTTTTTGGATTGTATGAATGTGTTTAATTGTTCCTCTTGGTTCTCGGGTTAATTCGCATTTTTATCAGGATTCACTTTTCACCCACAAGATAAATTCGTGGTTAGATTTAAATACCAAATTGTATTAGGATGTTATTCCATGAAAATTTCAAATTTTCAAAATTAAATCTGTAAAACGAAGAACGTGATGAACATGAAGAACGAATGAAGAACACGAAGAATGAACGGCCGCACGACGGCGGCTGCCGTGCACGATAGTCGCATGCAACAGGGCACGGTGGGACGACATCGGCGGTGCACCCGCTGCGAACCCTAGGGTTTCCAGCATGTGGCATGCGCGCGCATGGCAGCAGCTGTGCGGTCACTGGCTTGTCAGGCAGGTGCAGCGGCTCCAGGACGGCGACACGGGTAGGCAGAGGCTCGGATGGGACGGTGGGCAGCGGCGGTCTGGGTGCGTGCGCAGGCACCCTGTGCAGCCCTGCGCGCGCTCACCGTCGAGAGGCTCATGTTCTTTGGATGGCGTCGACGGGGCAGGCAGTGTGGCGTGGCTTGGGGGACGAAAGCCGGCGACGGTCGTGGGCGACGGCATGGCTGCAGCCGGGGTGCACGTCTCCTCAATCATCTCTGGACCTTGGGCTCGTTCGAGTTAAACATTAACCTTCATGATTTCGATCAGTCTAGTCTCCAGCACATCAGCCATCTTTGGATGGATGTTCTTCAACTGAATGGTTGATCTCTTCTTCCATGCGATGAACTTCTCAGGTGGAAGCTTTGAGATATTCTTCCTTGGAGAGAAACCTGCTCGCTAAACAAAAAAAATGCAAGGATGGATCTGGCCCTAAGCGACTCTAAATACTTAGCCTGTAAAGACCAGCTACTCTGCTACCACTTGTTGGTCCCAAATTAGAGTACGTGATAAGCAGTAGAAGATTTTAACAACTTGCACTCTCCAAGCTGGTTGTTCTTGCACTAGCTTAGGTTATGAAAAACTGGTTGATAGTGAGCACTTTACTTAGCCATTTTTCAAGCAATACTCCAAAACTTGATGTGTTAGGTTTTAAATCCAAAGCAATTAAAGAAAGTAGTAAAAGATAAAGAACTTTAGAGTTTCAATCTTCAACTGTCCTACGTCCTATCTTCAGACTCGCAGTCTAGAAAACACTAAGCTTCAGGTTAGAAGGTAGCACAATCTGTTGTTATCTTGTAGATTTCGCGTTTGTCATTCCACTAGCGCAATAACCTAAGCCTTCGATCACATTCACTTCTTTAGATCCAGAGTGTGGGCACACCACTCAGCCTTCAGCTGGTCGTTAGGACTTTAAGTTCTTCCCGTGAACTTGCTGGTTGTTGGTATACACCTGTGATAGTCACTACTGGAGATGTGGTAACTCCAAGATATTTTCTTACTTAAAAAGTAAGAAAATTAAGGTTAACTCTAGCTGATAAGCTGAGACGCGTGTCAAAGATGACACATGGAAGCAAGCTGATAGACAACCTCAAAGCTTAGAATGCTTGAATATCGATTTCGATAGAATTTCGGCGCTTTCGTAATTCATAAAATTATTTAAATTTGGTAACTTTCTCATCTTGAATGCATCATCCATTTATAGACAAATAAGTAGAAATTTGAATCTTGGAGCCGTTCAGAGACAATTGGAATCCATCATATCAAATATCTCTCTTTTCCTGAAATGTAGTCTTTTCTATCAGAGCAAGTTAGACTTTGCGGCCTTTTTCAAACTGACTCTGAGTCAGTCCGAGGAATATCTGCTGGTTGATTCCTTGGATGAACAAGCTATAAGGATCACGACTTTAAGAATACCTTTTATGAAGTCTGTGCTTGGAAAGTGTTCCCTTGTCTTTAACTCGCTTTTTCTCTAAGTTGCTGGTTTGGGATTCGCCCTTGTTGGTGAACAACAGCTAGTGATGACATGTCAGCCAACAACCTTTAAAGGTAAAGACCCTTGCTGGTGAAGACATTTCAACCAACAATCTCCCAAATTCTCTTTGATTAGCTCTCTACAACTCGATAATTCCTAACACAATATATTACAAGCTTGAACTAATCTATGCTACAAACTCACAAAACCATACTTGAATAATGATGTATTAAAATTGATCTAAACTTACTACGGGACAATAATTTATGAAAATCCAAAATAAATTAATCAAAGCTTAAGTTCATTTACAATAAGAATGTCAATTTAACTAGCTTATCGTGTTTCAGGCCAATTCTATAGGGTTGTAGGCTATTCGTACTGAATTTTTTTCAAACTAAAGTGTCTCAATTATAACCCTCACTCTTTGGTTCTTGAGTTAGCCCGTTGAGCCAACAAATTTATGATTTTTTTAGTTTTTAATCATTTTAAGATTTGTTATGTCATTGAATATTTTTCATTCTTTAAATATTCTTAATGATAAAAAATGTATGAAATATTTATTCACTTCTATAGAACATTCAAAACGCATCAAACTTGATATATTCATGAATTTAAAAGCTAATTTTTTTTATTTTATCCATATTTTAACTCGATGATTATATACATTCTAAGAATTTAATTATTTATTAAAATAATTAAAATTAAATATAACTATATAACTTGAAATATAATTAAAATATATGATCTTATGCATTATAAATATATTTTAGTAATATAATCATGATAAAAGATATTAATAAAAAATAAATCATGTTAATTGAGCCAATCTGGCTGTTTTTAGATTTATTCTTACCGGGTCTTGAATTATTCAGACTAATTTTTTCAAAGCCAAAATACTTCAACCCACTTTTGACTAAACTTTATCCGATCAAATAATAGTTTTCGTGCTAAATTGGCATCCTTACCCTATAATATACATAATTTTCCTCTTACAGCTACTCCAACCCTACAGGCTACAACTCTACATTAAAATGCATACCAAAATTCATTTTTCTTCCCAATTCATACTTGGGAATTGAGAGGTTTCTTCCATCCCGAATGATGACTCAGAAGATGATGAGCACTAGCTATTTGCTCTATAATAACCTTTGTTAGTTTGAAAAGATGAAGAGGAAAGACTAACCTAGTGTGTTGAAGATCGAATTCAAGCAAGAAGGAAATCTCACGACAAAACACTGAAAATGGAAATACTTATAGATACAAGTAACAACACAACATTGATGACGTATCGATGAGGCAATGAAATACGTGGGATCATTGCATCATCAAACAATAAACAATAAGAAGGTCCTTCGACTATGGGCTCCTTCGATCCTCGCGAAGGACATTGTTCGAGAGTTCATATTCTTAACAACACCCGAGAGAAACTTTCTTAAACACCTTTCTGCCTTGGGAGCTAAGGGTGACCTCTAAACATCTTCCTGCTTCGGCATCCGAGGGAGACCTCCTAAAACATATTAATACTTCAATAGAAAGAGAGACCTCCAAGAATATCTACTTGCTTCGAAAAATTAAGGACACGCCCCCTTATCGAAAAACTGATGATGAAAAGAAAGATTGGAAAGCTGGGTAGTGACATGGAGGGTTTACTCCAAAGTCATAACACACACCTGCTACTCTAGAGGCATAGCCAACCCGTAAATTCGTTGACCAGGGTTCATTCACCTACGAGCATGTTGTATTGCCTATAAGTCGCTCAAAGTTTTGATATGTATATGAAATAAATGTGATACCACAAATGGCTAACCTTAAAAGTATAACACAAGAAAAGCTATGACACATGTAGTGACCCTGTGCCGGAGCAGGGAATGATCGCTGGTGTAGAGAAGCATGGACAATGAGAGGCTCTCGTCAGACTTCCATTAGATGAGCGGAGGGTGACATGAATTAACCGGGCCCACACCAGAATGAGAGGGATTATGTGGCTATACAAGAATGGGACTGTATAGCTGAAGAGAGCTTAAAAGATTTTATATGTGCTACTCATACCAACATGGTGCATCATCTTTTTCAGCACTCATTCTAGGAAAACCCCAAAGTTAAGCATGCTTGACCTGGGGTAGAACTAAGATGAGTGACCCCCTGGAAAGTTTCTCAGAGTGCGTATGAGTGAGGACAAAACACGATGGGAAGGGCTTGTGTTGGTCTGTGGGGTCAACTATCAGTCTGGAAGTCGGTCCAGGCCATTGGTGGGTAACGTGGCCAACCTCGGGGTGACCTTGTTCGGGCCCTGGGGCCGGGGCATTACAACGTAGAAGGGATTGATCAAACCTCCGCTTCTCTTTGAATAGGTCTATTTGAAGCTACCACAGACTAGAGTCCGCTCCCTTGGCAATGGTCGTAGACTAGCCTACTATGGCCCATAAAAGCACGTCTCAATGCGAAGGATTGCTAGTACGATCACATATCAAGCTCACAAATTCTCCGGTCTTATCATAACGGAAGGTCTATGTGAGTTACCACTGGTAGACCAAAAGAGCCCCAAAGCCCAAAATTTTTGCTTAACCTTGCTCTCTACAGAAATGAATGACATTCTTGTTATCTAAAGCAACATTCTTGTTATCTAAAGCCCTTCACTAACATATAAAAGACTCACAATGTTACAAGAATTCACAAAAATATGTCCGACAAGGCCCAAATAAAGAGTGTCATTTTGAACTTAATGGATCACTGTCTCACGAGTATCAATGGAACATTTATGACAATTTTAAGAGCATTGAAGAAGCAACATTCAAAGAAGCTTAACGAGTTGGCTAACTGAAAATGATTCTATCAGGATATGCGACTTTGACATTGATTTTGATTGAACAATTTTCTTGTCATCGACCAACTCTAAAAACTTAGACGAAGATGAGAGACTATTGTATGGGTCAAAATCAGAACCTGAAAAAGAAGAAGATAAAGGCCCAAACCCATTGATAAATGATAGATTAGATAATCCCTCGACTGAGCAAGGTGTGAACCAGACCCTTCGTCCCATGAAAGCAAGAAAAAAGCTATTACTCCCCTTAATCGAAGAGCAACCCAAAAGTTATGAAGAAAAATACGATTGAAAGATCCTGCAACAAGCAAAGAACCTCTAATTAAAGAAAGGAAGAGCCGAAAGAAGGTCCAACACCCACACCTCACATGTGGTGAATGTTGGGATTGTATACTGAAAGCATATATGATTAAGTGTTTGGTACACTGGTCTTTATATATGTGTTGCCACAACAATGCTCGCTGTCTGATAGAACAAACATACAACGAACCATAATATCCTATTATCTCGCATATAGGGATGATCATATGGTGTGCAGGAGATCACAGAGGATCATATGAATCGTTTGACCTAGCGAGATATAAATAGTATCACAGCTGAGACGGTCCCTGGATAGGCTGTCGGTCTAAGCTGCGGCACATCGATTCATAAGTGGGCTTATCCTAGCTACTTGATATGTCGGTACATGTTTATGTATTGATGAGATCAACAGTGGGATGTGCCATTCTCATTGACATATGAATGAGCCAGATCCCTAACATACTTCCTATGATCTTAAACCTAATTGAAGGATAAGGGGCACACACAGATTGACCACACTTTGATTTAGTAGAGTGGCGAGTCTTACATGTACTCTAATACTTGTATTTTGGGTGTTGGCAATTTGTGTGTGGCCTGCTTAGTCTGGATGTTTAGGTAAGCATATCCATTTCAGGATGGTGACATTCCCTGAGGAGCTCACAAGGTTCATTATGCTAAACCCTGCAGGTTGAATTATTTAATTCAGGCATAAGTGAAAAGGAGTGAGTGGCATTACTCAGGAAATAAGAGATTAATTAATTGTGGCTGATTGTCATAAGCCAAATTAGTTAATGAATGTCTAAAACTTTAAATATGTGGATCATGTTAGTTTGGTGCAACCCGTTCCTAA
Organism: Plectranthus barbatus; assembly: GCA_026898455.1. Classification (NCBI taxonomy): domain Eukaryota; kingdom Viridiplantae; phylum Streptophyta; class Magnoliopsida; order Lamiales; family Lamiaceae; genus Plectranthus; species Plectranthus barbatus. The sequence goes on from JAPKLW010000429.1 coordinate 263,929, forward strand.
TAACGTGGTAATAAAGGGGCGAGTCAGCATTATTACCGTGGTGAAGGTTAAAACAATGTTTTATTAATTAATTATGTTCTGGGTTGAACAAGGAAGGATTAATTAATATAGAGGGCCCACTTTATTTTTTGCATTTGGTCCCTGGTCTGGCCCATGAATTGCTCATAGCCCATTAGGGTTAGGGTTTCTCAAAACCCTAACACTATATATAGGCCTTCTCTCTATCAGATCAAATTGGACTTTTCAGTATAATCAGTAAAAGGGGAGAGAACGGCGGCGGCTATCCAGAGGGAGAAACTGATCGATTTCTCTGGATCTCGGATTCAATTTGGTAGATAATCCTCACCAGATTTCCAATGAGCAAGGGAACAGATCAGAAGATCAGATCTGTAGGAACAACTATCCATCGCCGGTGTTCTATCTCAGATCTAAGGTTATTTCATCGTTGTTGGCTCCGATCTAGATCTGTAGATCAAACGGTGAAATCATGTATTCTCTAATCCATCCTCTGCAATTAATTTTGTAGGAGCATGCATAGGATCGCATGGTTTATTTGATTGAAATTTGTTCCTGGTATCCTAAGAATGATCCTTGGCAAGAAATTAATAATGGCAACTTGTGTTGTCCATCGTAGACTCAAACCCTACAATTGGTATCAGAGCCAGGTTCATGTTCTTAGGCTCTATCTTGGAGAGATTGAAATTAAATAAATATGTATGTTCATGGATGGATTTAAATTGTTGTGGATGTTTTTGTTCTCGTGGCCTTCTTGTTTTTGGATCTAGTTTTTCACCACGAGAAAATCCGTGGTTAGATTAAATAGGGAAAATCATGTAATAAATTTAGATCTATTTTGATTTTTCTATTTTTTAAATCTGTAAAAAAAAATTGAGATCTGGAAGAACGAAGAACGAAGAACGAAGGAGGCGACATTGACTAGGGATCAGCCCAGATCTCCGCCGGCGGTGGCGACCACGGCGGCTGTCGGTAGAATGGCAGCAGGTGGCGGTGGCGGGCAGATCCTCTGCCTGTGGCTGGGCCGCGCCTGTTCAGAGCTGCTGCGTGCGAGATTCCGGCGAAGCTTCCAGGCTCGCGAATGTCCGACTGAATTGGACAGCCGCGCGCGCAAAAAGAAGCAGTCGCAGGGCCCGCGGCGGTGCGCGGTTCGGCCGCCGTGTGTGCGATATTCGGACGGGGTGGCGGCAGCTAGGGTTTCCTCGCAAGCCGCCTCTGTGCTCGCGCTCTCTGATTCGACAGGGAGGCAGCGCCGCGCGCTATTGCTTCTCACGATGTCGCCGGAAATGGCGACAGCTGCAGGCGAGGAAGCAGATGCCGGAGGTCACAGGAACATGCAGGTTGCGTGCGACTGCACGCGGTGGCGGACGTAGCAGCACAGTCCTGCTGTGCGTGGTGCTACTTCGCGTCGCGCTGCCGGCGACTCCATGGCCTGGACGAGCAGCTGGCGACGATGGCTGGGCTGAGGTGGAACTCCGGCCGCAGGCGGCGGCCGGAAAGGCGGCACGGCGGGCTGGCTGCTGTGCGGCTAGGGTTTGTTGAAACCCTAGGGTTCGGCAGGCTCGGGCCCGTCAGCCCGGAGGCGGCCCGTAAGTCTGAAAATTAGGGTTTGGTTGCTGTTTGGGCCAAAAACCCTAATTTGAAGCCCAAATGTTGTTTATTCAATTCAAATCAGATTTCAAATCCAACGGAGGCCCAGTTTGAAGATCTGTATTGAAATTAAATCTTGTAATAGTTAGATTTAACTTATTTCAGTTGTAATCGCATCTTAGGGGCCACGAGAATTTATTTGTTTATTTATTTATTCTCGTATTGATGTGATTTATTATGTGCGCACTAGTAAATAATAGGAAGCATGATTATTTGCTTTAATTATTTACTGTTATAAGCATATTACAATTTATTTTTTGAGCATGTGTTATGTGATTTATTTTATGTTTTAAATTGTGTCTATAAATTCCGGGATCATATTAATTTATGATGGAATTTCGGGTGTGACATAATTTATGGCAACATAAAATAATGTGTGCGCATGAAACCTTTAGAATTAAAAATACTAAGCTGGATTTTGGTTCTTTTCTAACCAAGATCATTAGACCTCCACAAATACGACCTCTCACTGGAAGTGAGACATCTTGAAGCGTAACCGTCTACTCAAGTAGCTTGCGTTAGAGGTTTCTCACTAGGTCTGGTGCGATGAGGTTTCTAAATAAAACATTTAGTTTAAGATGAGAAGTGGGAGCCTCTGAGCAAACGTCTACTCAAGTAGCTTGCATTGAGACAACTTTCACTTGTCTCTAAGATTAAACTGAATGAGATAACAAAGGATGTGAGGGGCATGCGGCATGGGTCCAGTACGTGTGCTAAATCGCTCTAAACATCCGGAGTTAGGATTGTGGATAAACTGGCTTAGATGTTGCCTGGAGTATAACTCATGAATGATGTCCCTGCTCCGGATAGGTGAACATGGTCTTAAGATCTCCAATATTAATTTCTTTTGCTTAAGATACCTGGCATGATAAGAAATTAAAGGACCTATTTTGGTCTGGTTGAGCGTTTGTCGTAAACGTCTACTCAAGTAGCTTGCGGTGAATTAGCTTGGGCAATTGGAGGAAGCAAATTGCATTATTTTATCTAAAGGTTCTATGCATATTTGTTTCAATTGTTCGTAGTATGTGCTTACTTTAATTCGCTTATTCGTTTTCAGATATGTCTATGAATAATGTCATTAATATCCTCGCTCAAAATCCTCTCAATGGTCCGAATTTCCTTGAATGGAAACGTAATTTGGATTATATCCTTGTTGCGGAAGAACACAAGTTTGTCCTTACTGATCCTTGTCCGCTAGTCCCAGCTGCTGATGCTACTGTCGAGCAGCAGCAATCTTACAATAAGCGGATCAAGTCTAACAATGTAGTGAAATGCTACATGATGACCACTATGAGTAAGGTACTGCAGCTGCAACATCAGCATTATAATAAGGCCCGTGAGATTATGGATAATCTAACAGCGACTTATGGGGAGACGGACAGAACTGTCAGATTCAATCTCATGAAGGAGATTGTGAGTAAGAAATGTCTAAAGGCAATTCAGTGAGAGAGCATGTGGTTGCCATGACTCACCTCATAGATGAACTAACGTTGCATGGTGGTGGTATTGATGGGGAAGCCCAAATCGATATCATACTAAACTCTCTTCCCAAGTCTTTTGAAAACTTCAGGTTGAATGCTGCGATGAACAAGAAGGAGTATACTCTTAATGAGTTACTTAGTGACTTGATGGCAGCATAGTCCCTGATGGAACCCGAGAAAGCAGTTTTGGTATCTTCCGGTAGCTGCTCTGCTGCTCCTAAACGAGCAAATACTAAGAGAACGGCTAGGAACAAAAATAGGAAAACTGCTGGTGGGAACAATGGAGTTTTTGCTCCAAAGAAAAAGGCTGGGAAAGTTAAAGGAAAAGGCAAGTGTTACCGCTGTGGCAAGATAGGACACTGGAGAGCAAATTGTCCAGGTGTTAACACCAATGGACAAGGTACGTCATCATTTACATGTTTAGTATCAGTTTTCTACTCCTTGTGAGTAGTGGTTGCTGTGAATACTAATCAAGTTTCGGCTGCACTATGCAGGGAATCAAGCTGATGATGCTTGAGGATGACGGATTACCAACTCCAAGGAAGATACTAGAAATCTTCTCAAGCTGTTGGAGTTATTTGCTTTAAGTTTATGTTAAAAACAATGTTTTTAATTTAAGTTTTTGAAGAGATATTGTTTTTATTTTGATGAACAATTTTCATCTATGGATTATCAGTTATTCCAATAGAGTTTTTCTATCATGCTGAATAACAGTGTTTTCTACTGTGGATGATTGTCTCTTCATTACTTGATTACATAAACTATCAGTGTTCTAAGGTATAATTTAAAGAATCTCTATGGAGATAGGTTACATTAGTCTAAGTAGATTTTAAGTAGTTCATGGAATTATGGATTCAATCCAGATATTCCTAAGAATGGTACTCATGATAACTACTTAGAGGTATAAGATGGTAACCAGGCCTTTTTAATAGGCGATTGTATCTCTATTGATTATTTCGTGTTTGCTCTGGTTTGCAGGTTTGAGTCTACTTCCGCAGTTGCCTTAACGGGCATTGATACTGTAATCATTTAAGATTTGGATATGTTTATCTAGTTCACTACAAGTCTTAGTCTCTTGCTTTAATCAAGAGCGTTCAAGACTAAGGTGGAGAATAAGTTAAACAAGACCGTAAAAATATTATTGTTCGTTCATAATGGTGTATCTTTAGTGATGGGTTTTACAGTATCTGGCAGAGCAAAGGGATTGCATCCCAGTTAACTACACCTATTATCCCTCGATTGGGATATTGTAGGTAAAATGAAATAAGATTCTTTAAAAGTTTATAAGTTATGCCGGTTTTGCCAAATTTTCGTTTTTGAGAACAGCGCCAAAAGCAGTTGTATGTTTGCTTAATCTAGTGTCTTCTAAATCAGTTTCAAATACCCTAGCAGACCTTGACTTTGTCAAAAAGGGCAATGATGGGTAATTCAGCTGTTAAGCTGATATAGGAAACTGATTGGTTGGAAGAAAGGTTTAAGCTAGTACTGCTTTGTGGGCTATTCCAGGTAAACAAAAAAAAAATGGTTGTTTTGTTTATCCTAGATACAAGCAAGTTGTATGGGATGAAACCATGAATCCAAGTGTGAGTTTGTTCTCTAACGATCTTGAGAAGACAATTCAAATCCATCAGGAAATACCCCGTAGCATATTGAGCATACCTTGGAAGGTATGGTACCAATTGCATGGTCACCTGTGTAAGGTGGTAAACCACAAATTAATCCACCATTAACTGACAACGTAAAAGGAGCATCGTTGCAGTGGGAGGTTGCCTTAATAGGCTTAATGGTACTAGTTCGTGGAAACAGTCTCTGGACTCGTTCCCAGCTTAATGAACTACATCGTACTTATCCCTTAAAGCGCAACGAAGCTGTTACGACAAAAGATGCAGTTTAATGACGTCAAGTCATGGATTCAGAAATGAATCAGTAAATTTTATGGTCGTGTATCGGGATCAGTGATTGCAAATAGCTTACCATCTATAAGTAACTGATTGATATACAAGGAAAGAAATGCTCGAATGGTAACCTAGTATATTCGAATATCTAGGTTAGTGAGTAAGGTATGTTTCACAACAGGACTTTCTCACTGGTTGCAACTGTTAAACCCATTCGAATTCTTTTAACCATAACAGCACATATGAATCTAAATATCTGGAAGATAGATTGTGTCATCCGTATTTTATAAACGGGTACCTTGATAAAAAGTGACGACATCTGTATGCAACAACCAAATAAGTTATCTGCAAAGCATCATGTCTGGAAGCCAAGGAAGTTCAAGTATGAACTTAAGGGAGCTTCAAAGTCATGAAACCGACATTTCGATATTGTCTATCGAGAATGAGAGTTTCATGTACCAGTTATGTGTCAGCGGAAGCGTGGTTTTCCTTGCACATTATGCAGATAGTATTTTCACATTCGGAAATGGTGTGGAGATATTGTCAGGCATAAAGGATGGTTATCCGAACAGTTTCAGAAGTAGGACTTATGAGATTTTGGAACACCTTTTGAATTAAAGTCTTGTGTTGTCACAAGAAAAAGATGTTCAGGTATCTCAAGTCGCTTAAATTGATTCTGTGATGAGTCGTTCATAGCAAGAAAGATTGTTGTCTTTCTGTATTGCAGATGAACGAGTTCAGATATCTGTAATGCTATAAGCATGTTAGAGAGATATCAGTTCAACTCTGGATAGGCACATCGATTTACAAGTGTGCTATGTGAGTTGAATGGCATCGGATATCCAGGAGGATCATATTGAAAGGAAGTTGACCTCTAACTATGTGTTGGCCTTGGAGGAGGAGTTATAGGAATCTAACACAGAGATGTGTTGCGGATTCCGGTATGAAGGCTGAGTTTTTGTCAGTTTCATTAGCTTCGCAAGAAGCAGTATAGCTCCTATGCCATCCTCTAGAGGTGTGTGTTCTGAGTTTGCCTAATTAAAACACAAGGAATTGTGATTATGTTGGTGCAATGACAAACTCAAAGGAACCCAAGACTCACAAGGTGGTGAAACACATAGGATGTGTGGAATCACATCATACGAGAAATCGTGACAAGAGGTGACGTGAATGCAGTGGGAGTGATTGACAGTATAGACACACTTAATACTTTGATAAAGCAATGGTATTATGCTTTAAGTATAAGTGGGAAATTGTTGGGATTGTATACTGAAAGCATATATGATTTAGTGTTTGGTACACTGGTCTTCATATATATGTTGCCACAACAATGCTCGTTGTATGATAGAACAAACATACAACGAACCATTGATACGTGCGTAAAATGACCTATATTTTGATGTGTGTACATGCTTGTTTGTGGCTATTTTACTCCCGTATCATATGTTTTTGTCGTATTTTGGTTGTGTTTTCGTGTTTTGTGTGTTTGATGTGTGTAGGATAGGTTTTGGGCATAAACGAGCAATTTTGGTAGAGTTTTGGAGGAAAATCGCACGTGTTTGGAGTTTGGAGAGCTCGAGCCAAAACGCAATTTTTAGCACTTGGCTGTTTTCAATATGGCAATGGATAGAGCTTCGAGCTAGCTTTCCAACGCAACTGGAATCGGTTCAATCGGAGTTCGGGAGAGGAAGTTATGGCCAAAACCGTGAGATCGCGCAGGACCGGCCGAGCAGGTGCAGGACCGGTCGAGCGAGCGGACAGAGACTTGGCTCGGTCGAGCCATTCCTTGCTCGGCCGAGCCAAGTCGGTTTTTGGTGGTTTTTGGCAGTTTTTGACGGCCCGGGCGAGCCAAACTTCGATCGGGCGATCCGAGGCCCTGTTTACTCATTATAAAAAGGGGAAGAGGCGGTTATTTGAAGAACTTTTGTCACTTTTCACATACGATAGTAGATTTCTCCCTAGATTCTATTTTTCCATTTCAAATTCATCTTAGTCCTAGAGCATCTAGGAGATAAATTCATCAATACTTGTAAGAGATTGAAGATTGAAGGCGGTGGATCAAGTCAACCAATCCAAATTGGGGAAGAATCTTATTTCTACTTTCAAATTGTAATGAAGTTCATTGAATTCCAAATTGTATTTGCACAATTGAAAGGTATGAAGTTCTAAACCGTTTTGGATGTTGATTTGAGGAAGGATGCATGAGAATTTGGTATGAGAATTGTTTGTTTACTTTCCTTTGAGAGTTTGGATTTTACTAGAGCTTGTTCCTTACCTCTTAGGTGTAGGTAATAGCCAACTTAGGAGGTAGTTGACGTGAACGCTGCAGCCAACACGCGGGCGGAATTGTCGTGAATAGTGTTAATTCATACGATTTTAGTTCCAATCCCTGTGCGGTGCTAGGTCGTAGGGCAATAATTGACGAACCATTTGGAGTGGTTTAGGGCTAAATAACGTGACTGTTTGCTAGTTCTAGATCATCAACCGGTAGCTCGCCGTGACAAGGGGTTATCGAGTATAGGGTCGATTGCTCAATCTCCTAGGAATTAAATAATGTTTGCAACAATGATTAACTAAATTTGATTGTATCTCTACTCAACTCAACATCCTATCTTCCTAGCTTGAGAATTGTGATTGTCTTGGTTTACCATATTGAGAAGGATTGTTCTATTAGCTTTTGTGGTTTAAATTTGTGTTATTCATATATTGTTAGCATAGATTTGAATTGCATGATTAGATGATTAGAAATTACTCAACGATTAAATCTTGCTTAGCTATAAGACTTCACTTGAGTAGCTCGGTATTCTAGTAGGCGAATCGAGAAGAACTCGGATTGATATTTTATTCTTGAGTGTGGTTGAGAGTTTATTGTGATTGAACTTTTACCGCATCAACCATAATATCCTATTATCTCGCCTATAGGGATGATCATATGATGTGTAGGAGATCACAGAGGATCATATGAATCATTTGACCTAGCGAGATATAAACAGTATCACAGCTGAGACGGTCCCTGGATAGGCTGTCGGTCTAAGCTGCGGCACATCGGTTCATAAGTGGGCTTATCCTAGCTACTTGATGTGTCGGTACATGTTTATGTATTGATGGGATCAACAGTGGGATGTGTCATTCACATTGACATATGAATGAGCCAGATCCCTAACATACTTCCTTTGATCTTAAACCTAACTGAAGGATAAGGGGCACACACAGATGATGGGTTTTGTATACTGAAAGCATTTATTACAATGTGTATACAACGGTTTATTTCTCCTATCTGTTAACAATCGTACATGTATGAACAATGGTATCCTCTTGTCTCACCGATAGGGATGATTTTGCTGCGTGTAGTAGATCGCAGAAGACAGTATGATCACTTGACCTAGTGAGACATAAACCATAATTACAGTCGAGACATCGTGTGAGGATACGTCTGTCCGGATGGCTGCGGCATTGTCGGAATAAGTAGCTTGTCTTGGTTACTTGACATGCTGGTACGCAGAGGTGGCGTATTGATGGACCGCAGTGAGATATATTCGTCTGTCTGACATCAGAGAATAGAAGATCTCGTTATATTGATTGAGTCCAAACCCTAACGAAGGTTCAGGGTTTGCACGGGTTGACTGTTGCTTTGACTTGCCATGGTGGAGAGCCAACACAACGCGCTCGTATATCCGCATCTTGGGTAACAGCAGTTCGTGTAGTACCGCCTGAGACTGAACTTAGGTAACCATATCCGAGTAATAGGATGGTGACATTCCCTGAGGAGCTCAATAACATTCATCGTGCCAAAGTCCTGCAGGCTGATTAAGTTCAGGCACGAGTGATAAGATTTGAGTAGTACTACTCAGGAATAATAAGATATTAATTAATTGTAGTGAGAGCTTGTCAGAGGCTCCGATTAATTAATGAATGTCCGGTAACCTTAAATATGGGGATTCTCAATTAATGCAACCCGTTCTCACAACGTGGTAATAAAGGGGTAGGTCAGTATTAATTCTGTGGTGAAAAAGAATTAATATTAATTAATTAATTGTGTCCTGGGTTGTGGACATGGGAATTAATTAATTTATAGGCCCACTTTATTATTTGCATTAGGTCCCAGGTCTGGCCCAAATAAGTGTGCTGAATTGAGCCCAGTAGCCCATTAGGGATAAAACCCTGGGTCTATAAATAGACCACTCTCTCTGGAAACCCTAGCCACCTTTGAACACATTCAAATCAGTGAAACCCTAGGGCAGCAGAGAGAGAGGCGCCGTTTATACTGGGAGAGGAGGAGAATTTCGATTCTGGTCCTACTCAGATTACAGATCTACGGAGTCCTCACCAGTAGTAGATCTGAGCAGCGCCGGGATACAGATCTGAAGACCTGATCTGGAGAACAAGAGATTTCTTCTTTCTCTTCTTTATTTTCGAATTTTGTTCTTGAAATTAGGTTGCTAATTTCTATTTCCGCAGACAAATTCGAATCGCGTGGTTGAATCGAAGTTTGGAATTCAAACGCGAAAGATCGGTTCAGAGACTACGGAATAACGGTAAACCCTAAATCCACAATCTTGTATTAAATTCATAGGAGCATGCTAGGGTTTTGAGAATATTAATTATGAGCAATATCCATAGATCCGATCCGGTTCAGTTTGGTTTTGGTGATTCGGTTCACGGTAAAACCCTTCAATTGGTATCAGAGCGAGGTTTCTGATTTATGGCTCTGTTGTTCATAATTAAATTCAAATTATGCATGTATGAATTTATTATTGTGGATGTTGGTTTTTGTTCCTCGTGGCAACCCGTTGATTCAGCCCGCGGTGGTTTATCCGTATAGGGCTGAATTGTTTTGTAAAATCATGAGAAAATCCATGACTAGTGTAGATTTGAAAATTGTAATAGAATAGTTTCTGTAATTTTCAAATTTATTTAATTGAACGGGTCGAGGACGAAGAACGAAGACGGAGCCGACGAAGGGCCGGCGGAGTGCACGGCGGACGACAGCGGACGCGGCAGCGGCCGCGGGCGCGGAGCGCGGCACGCACAGCGTGCGCGGGCGTGGCAGGCAGCGCGCGGTGCGCGCGAGCCCGCTGGGCAAGCGCGCGCGGCGGTGCTGGGTGGCGGCTGGCCTGGCGGCGGCGGCGGTCGGCGGCGGCTTCGGTCGTCGTCGGCTGCTGCTGTCCCGTCGCGGTGGCTCGTGTTTTGGTGGTTTGTGCATTTCTGTGTAAACCCTAGGGTTTGCATTAGGGTTAGGGTAAATCATCAGATCACAAAGGCCTAAATCTCAAAAGATTTGGTGGTTGAAGATTTGGAGGCCCTTGAAGATTTGAAAAGATTTGGATTTATCCAAATTGATTCAAAATTCAAATTGTAATAGAATAGAATTTTATTTTCTATTTTTGGGGCCACGAGGAATTTTTGTTTGTCTTAATTGTCCTCGTATGATATGTGATTTATTTATGTGCGCAAGTAAGCATGTGTAGATAATAGGAAAAGCATGATTTACTGCTTTTATTATTTATAGCTTTCCAAGCATGCTTATGTGATTAATTTCTTTTGTTGGATTATA
>JAPKLW010000429.1:274923-292720 GCA_026898455.1 Plectranthus barbatus
GGTTCAGTTTGGTTTTGGTGATTCGGTTCACGGTAAAACCCTTCAATAGATTGATCACACTTTGATTTACTAGAGTGGCGAGTCTTACATGTACTCTAATACTTGTATTTTGGGTGTTGGCAATTTGTGTGTGGCCTGCTTAGTCTGGACGTTTAGGTAAGCATATCCGTTTCAGGATGGTGACATTCCCTGAGGAGCTCACAAGGTTCATTATGCTAAACCCTGCAGGTTGAATTATTTAATTCAGGCATAAGTGAAAAGGAGTGAGTGGTATTACTCAGGAAATAAGAGATTAATTAATTGTGGCTGATTGTCATAAGCCAAATTAATTAATGAATGTCTAAAACCTTAAATGTGTGGATCATGTTAGTTTGGTGCAACCCATTCCTAATAACGTGGTAATAAATGGGCGAGTCAGCATTGTTACCGTGGTGAAGGTTAAAACAATGTTTTATTAATTAATTATGTTCTGGGTTGAACAAGGAAGGATTAATTAATAAAGAGGGCCCACTTTATTATTTGCATCTGGTCCCTGGTCTGGCCCATGAATTGCTCACAGCCCATTAGGGTTAGGGTTTCTCAAAACCCTAACACTATATATAGGCCTTCTCTCCATCAGATCAAGTTGGACTTTTCAGTATAATCAGTAAAAGGGGAGAGAACGGCGGCGGCTATCCAGAGGGAGAAACTGATCGATTTCTCCGGATCTCGGATTCAACTTAGTAGATAATCCTCACCAGATTTCCAAGGAGCAAGGGAACAGATCAGAAGATCAGATCTGTAGGAACAACTATCCATCGCCGGCGTTCTATCTCAGATCTAAGGCTATTTCATCGTTGTTGGCTCCGATCTAGATCTGTAGATCAAACGGTGAAATCAGGTATTATCTAATCCATCCTCTGCAATTAATTTTGTAGGAGCATGCATAGGATCGCATGGTTTATTTAATTGAAATTTGTTCCTGGTATCCTAAGAACGATTCTTGGCAAGAAATTCATAATGGCAACTTGTGTTGTCCACCGTAGACTCAAACCCTACAGTGAAAGACTAGAAGAAGAGGAAGCTCACAAAGGAAATCCTTAAGCACTACTATTGAAGGACATCCTTCATGAAAAAGAAGGAAGCCGAATTGATGTCATTATCAAACCCTTTGAGTTTAGGGGATCTTTTGTAACTAATTCCGACTATCCCATAATTTTTGCTATTTTGCTTGTTAAGAAGATGCTTTCTACTTGTGTAAATAGGACACAACTCTACCATAATAAAGTACACTATACTTCCTGCTTACGACTGTATTGCTTTGATTATTTACTATTCTTCGTCATGTTCTTATGCCTTTGTGTTTTAACACAAATTTTGAACCATAATAGATATGTCACAAAAAATAGAAATGCCACTTGTATGCCACTTATGATTTAAGGTTTGTGAGCAACAAAAGTATATTTAATTGACATAATTAAACATTATGATATAAGTTATTGACAGAAAAATATTGAGGCATTTTTCATAAGTAATTAATAGAATAGAGTATAATTGATAGATATTTTTTTTAACACTTTCGCTTTCATTCTAACTCATTAGATTTTTTTTATTTTAACTGTAAATTGTCTCACATTTATACTTTATGTATACGAACCTAATTGTTTAATTTTAGTTTGAGCTTCAAATCTTCTTATTAAATATTTTAAAATTCACAAATTTAATAAAGCATAAATAAATATTTTAAATTTACGTATATTCAAATTCAATTTCTTTTTCATAACTATACATATTTGTCATTATAAAAATATAAATTTTATAAAATTAATAATTTTATCGAGTCAATTTTTATAAATTAAAGTTTTGTTTCATTAATAAACTAACTAGAACATTTTGTTATCAAATTCATTTAATTTTTCTTTTTAGTACAATAGATTATGTTGAGTATAGAGGCATAATTAAGCGGGGGAAGGGGCAGCGAAAAAGTGGCGTAAACTACTCTCAGGAGTCACCCGTGGCGGTGAGTTGTCGGTTGCTAGATGCCTCGAGGCTTCAACTCTTTCACTGATGCCGTACAAATAGTGGGCCCATGTTGCGTAAAGCATCCTCTTCCTACCTTTCAACATGCCACCCATCATACTAATACTAATGTGAGAGTCTGCGCCTACTTGTTTATCCAATTTAATCGGTCTCAAATATATAGTATTCGTTTAAATAATAAATATGATTTGAAAAATATATAAATTAATTTGATTAAATTATATTAAAATTATTTGATTCAGCCAATTTGAAAGTACAAAATATAATAGTAAATAAAATAAAACTAATTTATCATATGGGCCGATTTGAATATTATTTAGTAAATGATGTAAATAATAAAACTATTATAAACCTATTTCTCATGTCATCAATTATAACTCAGAAATAAATGAAACAAAAAGTTAGGCAGAAAGGGAAGCTGAGTTGTAGAATTAAAATTACAATATATATACACTCAGAACCAATTGTTTCAACCAGTTTTACTTTTTCAAATCTGTAAATCATATTAATTTGATTTAACTGATTTGGTTAAATTGTGCACGCCCATAATAAATGGAGCTGGTTGTAAAAACTCTTTAAAATATAAATTTCAATTAAAATTGATTAAATTTGCTCTAGCTGAATCTTAATCCAATCAAACTAGGATTTTGATTGATCCCATTTTTTTAATAAATTGTTTAATTCTATATTTGGCTAAATATAATTCTATAATCACAGTTTACAAAAGTAATTCACAACCCCTTGAGTTCTGTTTGGAATTCAGAAATAGAACTGAAATCAAGCTCACTTCTTATTTTGAAATCGGAAAACAATATTAAATAAGGAAAATGTCCCGATATAATATTGAAATGGTAAAAGAATATCCTAACACTAATCGAACTCATAATTAATTGATTATAACAATATAATCATTTACGATCATAAGATCCAAGATCAGGGCAAACTTCACTTTTTATATTTGTAGATAGCTTAAAAATCTTTTCAAAAGAATATTTTAAAAATAACACACAAATAAACTTAAAATATTAATCTTATTTAATAAATTTATGAAGTTTGATCTTCTATAGCTCTGAAGCATTAATTCATTGCTTTTTTTTTTATAATATCACAATTAACATTCTTGTTTATTTTTAGTTATTTAAATATTTTTTGGTCTCTTTTTACTGGCTTATGAAGTTGAATATATTTCACCTTTTAAAATAACAAGTTGAATATGATTTCGTATTAGAAAGCTACTATTAAATCATTATAATTAACACGCAACTCGATATTTATAATATTTGAAGTTTGAACAAACAATTTCTATTTTTGAATTTTGACAGATTATTTTATCTAATTAATGCCTTTCTTAATTATCATATCTGTATGAGGCAACTATACTCTCTTATTAGGGCATCTAATAGACTAAAATGAAATTTGAATTAATGACTTTTGAATAAGTAGTCCAGGAACCGATCCTTCCTTCGCATCTCGCGCTCAAAGAAAGATATAAGGGTAATTCTAAATGTAATCATAATTTTGCTAAACACAGCCCTAAAAAAATAAAATTTTAAATTATTATATAAAATCACAAATTTATCCTTGTAGCCCCAAATTAAAATTGTAATTAAAATAATAAAATTAAATTTAAAATATGTAGCCCCATCTTCCATCTCAATTTACGTAATATAAAATCAAAATCCTGAAGCAGATACAATCCCATCCCTATCAAAACCCAGAAACTCATCATAACTCCTGATAAGAAGTGGGTCTTGCTTTCAAGGGTAACCAAAAAATGGTGGTTAAAGCAGTAAATGTACATACTTTTTTTAACCTCCCTCTCTTTTCCTGTTTTAATTCCAATATGAACTATGAAAGCATTGCCCTTTTTTCATTAATTCTATCTTGATCCAATTGCTTTTGTTCGGATATATGACTTTCGTTTCTCTGTCTAAACAAGTGCAAAGTATCTCTTTTGATGATGAGATTTTTTTCCTCGTTTGATATTTGTAATTAGGCTGCGTTTACTTAAGCTAACTGAATATTTTACCAGATTTTGATACAAAAAGTTGTTTAAGCAGCTAAAATTGGATTCAAATACTTAATTTGCTGCTTTGTGTTTCATTTTCATTGATTGGTGTGAAAAGAGAAGAGAAGGATGTGGTCAAGTTGATCGAGATAGAGATGAGATTGTATATATTCTTCAGGGTTTTGATTTTTATATTACGTAAATTGAAATGAGAGATGGGGGTTACATATTTTAAATTTAATTTTATTATTTTAATTTGGGACTACAAGGATAAATTTGTAATTTTATATAATAATTTATAATTTTATTTTTTTAGGGGGACTGCGTTTAGCAAAATTGTGGCTGCATTTAGAATCACCCAAAATATAATCAAGATCATTGATAAGTTACGAATAGTAATATTAAGTCAAATTTGGCTCTACAGATATTGGAAACTTGTCTCTTTTTACTATAAAATATAAGAAAATTACTGATTTTAGTTCCCGATCAAAGTTAAAGAGCATGGGAAAGCAGACATTGAATGTAAGTTATTATTCAATTTTGATAAAATAACAAAAACTGACAAGTCAACTAAAAGTGTATAGAATTCAATAGTAAAACTAATCACAATTAACTTATATTATGGTGTTAGAGTTGTAATATCTTTGGACTAAAGACTAAAAAAACTGCCAATTGTAGATCAAGTCAGAGAGAAGAGTTGTCAAGCTGAATACCAACTTACCAATTGACATTTTAGGTGGAATTGACAATTGAGATAAAAGATTTGTTGTGTTTTTAATCCAATGTAAAAATTTAAATAAGATAGTAAACAACACAAAGGACGTATAGAGGTTCGGAACAAATTGTCCTATGTCTTCTCTTCAAAAGTAGCCTGGAAATCACTAAGATGCAGATTACAAAGATGTCAACGATCTATTGCTAGCTGATGAATGCCCAAGTCCACTAGCGCACTCACCAAGTCCTCTGCAATCTAGATTTTGTTTAGGCCTGAAGCGTGGGCCAACACCTGCCCTATTGGATGTGAGAGTTTGAGTTCCTCTCAAGAACGTAAGTTTGCGGTAAACACATGTGATAGTTGTCACCAGAAAAGTGACAACTCCAAGATATTTTCTCAGTCAGAAAGTAAGAAAATAGAATTAGCTCTTGTTAGATGCACAGAGCCTCGTGTTCAGGTAGGAACACAGAAAGCTGATAGAATGAGCCTGAAAGCTTTTGGATATGGAAGTTGGTAGCTTTCGAGAATGATAGAATTTGCAATAAAATGTCAGGCATATTATCATTCGGTTAGAGATTCGGTCTATTTGAAATTCTATAACCTTCTCAAGGTGGTTTGCAACCTTTGTTTATAGGCGCTCCTTGGAAGGTTTGAATACATAGTTGTTTGGAGCCGTTGTGAGACAAAAGGAATGTATCCAATCGAAGTCTCGCTTTTATCTGACTTGTAGTGTCTTGGACTTTTGCTACTTAAGTCTAAATGGCTCTTTTAGCCTGTCCGAGGAATGTTTGCTGGTTGATTCCTGGGATGAACAAGCTTTTGAGTAACTCAGACTTTAAGATCTCCTTTCTTTAAGTCTAGTTTTGAGAAAGGTCTTCGCTTAGCTTGGCTTGCTGGTGTCTCTTCCAACTGGTTGGGAAACCCCTTGCTAGTGATTGACCAACTGGTTATGACGTGTCAACCAGCTTCCTCCGAAGACGCTTTGTTGGTAAAGACAATTAGTTAGCAATCTCCAAACAAGCTTCTTTGGTTGTGAAAACTTTGTCAACAAATCTCCTAAAACTTGTAGTCAGCTCCTATTACAACTCGATAATTCTTATACAGGATATTACATGTTTGAACTAACCTAGCTAGAGACACTCTATTTGTGATCTCTTCAGCTCCTGCTCACTTGGTCCCTTTGTCCTAAAATGATGGATCATGAAGTAGAGGTGTAAGAGATTCACAAATCAAACTTGATCTATTGTTGATCCTCTCTGCAAGTTATGGCTACCAGTCGACCAATGACTTGTCTCTCTAGCCTAGACAACTTGAAGACTTGTCGGGCTGAATTTGGATTTCCTTCATTTAAAGTTGGGTAACAAAGAAAAATTTCTCATTCTCTCTATCTTCAAAGATGACATGGACCGCATGGTGCACGTTGTCTTCAAAAAATTTCAGTGTGCTGGGGGTGGATGGATCTTTTATCTCCTCCAGAAACTTCTCTTCATGCTCAAGACATGGATTCATTGTGGTTGACAAGGATTGATTCAAAGTAGAGAGAAGGTAGACATTCGAAGGATGAATGTCTTAGAGTGTTTTCAAGATGCTAAGTAAGTCTTATGATCATAAAAAATGGCACCATATAAAGAAAATTGTTGTGCATCAATGCACAATCTGGATTTCTTGGAGATTTCTAATAAGATTTTTGGCGTCTCATTCTGAATGATCTATACCAAAACTTAAAGTCCTCTCTATCAGCGATGTCAGTTGAGGAATTTTACCAGTTTGACCCTAGATAGAATATGAAACGTACATTCGCCAGCTAGTTGCTTTGAAGTACATCAGCTAGGAGATGTTAGCAATCACATGCTTGGAGCTAAGGCTTAGTTTTTTCTCTAGAAAACCAAAAGTCACATTTGAGAGTTTGAACTCAAATATATTATTAATCAAAGCTATGATTGAGAGCTCAGACTAAATCTTCTTCTTGTTGGACTCATCAAACTCTAACATTCCGAGTTTGATGCACAACTCCTTGAACCTTAGTTTTGGGACATGTTTGGTGAAGATTTCTGCAATCTAGTCGCCAGTCTGAATATATTTGACTGTATATCCTTCTTTTCTATGTGGTCCCAAATGACGTGATGTTGGATGTCGATGTGCTTTGTTATGGAATTAACATGATTCTTCGTGATGTACATCGCACTATTATTGTCACAATAGATGGGGACACATCCAGTGCTGACATCGTAGTACATCTTTTGTAGTTTGATACACAAGATTTGAGCACAGCAATTCGCGGCTGCCATGTATTTGGCCTCTGTTGTTGATTTCTTTGTACGCTTGAGGTATGTGACGATCCTCTTGGCACGCTACATGTGGAATTTATCTGGATTGGGTTGAAATCTGGCCTCCTCAGTTGATCTCTCTCTTCCTTGTCCACTCATGGACACTCGAACTTCAGGTGGTAGGTAGAGTTACACTTAGAACACATGCGTTAGGTGATGGGTTTTGTATACTGAAATCATTTATTATAATGAGTATACAACGATTTATTTCTCCTATCTGTCAAACAATCTTACATGTATGTAACAATGGTATCCTCTTGTCTCATCGATAGGGACGATGATACGACGTGTAGTAGATCGCGGAAGATAGTATGATCACTTGACCTAGTGAGACCTAAACATGATCACAGCCGAGACAGTGTATGAGGATACGTCTGTCCGGATGGCTGCAGCATTGTCGGAATAAGTAGTCTGTCTTGGTTTCTTGACATGCTGGTACGCAAGGGTGGCGTATTGATGGACCGCAGTGAGATGTATTCGATTGTCTAACATCAGCGAATACAAGATCTCGTTATTGATTGAGTCCAAACCCTAACAAAGATTCAGGGGTTTGCACGGATTGACTGTTGCTTTGACTTGCCATGGTGGAGAGCCTAAGTAACGTGCTCGTATATCCGCATCTTGGGTAACAACAGTTTGTGTAGTACTGCCTGAGACTGGGTTTAGGTAACCATATTCGAGTAATAGGATGGGGACATTCTCTGAGGAGCTCAATGACATTCATCGTGCCAAAGTCCTACAAGCTGATTAAGTTCAGGCACGAGTGATAAGGATTGAGTGGTACTACTCAGGAATAATAAGTTATTGATTAATTGTAGATAGAGCTTGTCAGAAGCTCCGATTAATTAATGAATGTCCGGTAACCTTAAATATGGGGATTCTCAATTAAAGCAGCCCGTTCTCATAACGTGGTAATAAAGGGATAGGTCAGTATTAATTCGGTGGTAAAAAAGAATTAATATTAATTAATTAATTATGTCCTGGGTGTTGGACATGGGAATTAATTAATTTATAGGCCCACATTATTATTTTCATTAGTTCCCATGACTGACCCTATTATATATGCTGAAAAAAGGCCCAGTAGCCCATTAGGGATAAAACCCTAGGTCTATAAATAGACAGTACTCTCTCTGAAACCCTAGCCACTTCATACCATTCAAATCAGTTTGAAACCCTAGGGAGAGAAAGAGCAGTGGGCGGCGCCTATAGAGGGGAGAAGGAAGATTTTTCTGCTCTGGTCTACATCACAGATCCGTGGAATCCTCACCAATAGTAGATCTGAAGAGCATTGGGACACAGCCCTGAAGATCTGATCTGGAGAACAGGATTTTATTTTTTTGTTTTTCCTTATTCAATTAAATCTTGAAATTAGTATTCTAATTTCATATTCCGCAGATTTATTGAATCGCGTGGTTGAATTAAAGGGAATATTCAAACGCGAAAGATCAAATCACTCAACGGATTTACGGTAATATCTTAATCCACAAATTAAATAAATTCATAGGAGCATGCTAGGCTTTTATTGTAAATTTTGATTATATGCAATATCCATAAATCGATCTGGTTCACTTGGGTTTTTGTGATTCGTTTCACTGAAAATCCCTACATTAGGGGCATTTGATGAATCTCCTTTCAGCTGATTAAGTAACATCAACTTTAGCTTTTGCCTTCTCCAGCAATCTCTCTTCAAGTTCCGCGATGGAACTCTCTCCTTCCTTTAAGGTGGAGGTGGAGGGGGCTTTTGTCATTAGTGGCCCCGCTGTTCTCTCCCTGTGAAAGGGTTTTTTATTCTCCTTTAGTTTTGGAAGTCCCTCTTCACGAAGTACGCAACATCTTCAGGATGTCTGCTTGGCGAACTTGTGGCTGCCCTGACAGCTTCGTGCTTGTTTGCCATCATGATTTCCCATTCATGTGCTTGGACATCATGGAGAGATCCTTCTTCTTCAGAGTGGTCGTCATCATGAACGAGTCGTCCTTTGACATCTATGACATGATCTTGGAATTGAGATCCACTACAGAGTATACCCTATCCAAGATCTTCAGCTCACTGACGTTCGAGTTGAATCAAGCCTCCATGTCCTTGATGCTTTCTTAGGGTAGCATCATAAAGGACTTGTACTTGTCAGCGCAATCCTGAAGCTTGTTGCATTTCATTTAGTTACTCTTAACTAAAACTACTGAGGTAGTCTCATACCTCTTTTGCCCAGTCAAACTCTATCACGTCATTTGTTATTATCTCTGGAAGAGCTGAGAGGATAAGTTCGTGAGCAATGGAGTCAAGTCGGACGTGCTTCTTGTCCTATGTGGTCCACTCACTGTACGATTTCTCTATCATTTCTGGACCGGTTGCGTCTCCTCCAAGATGAGGGTGGACCTTCATAATCTTTATAGGTCCAATTTCCAGACTACTATCACCTCCGGATGGATGGTCTTTAGCTTAATCAGGGACCACTTCTTCCATGCTGAAAATTTCTCCGCATTATATGGTAGATGCTTGGAGATGTTCATCCATTGACCTGCTCGATAAGACACACAACAAAAACAAACTGCAAGGAAAAAGAATCTAGTCCTAAATGACTCAAACAACTAGTCTACAAAGACAAACTGCTCTGATACCACTTGTTGGTCCCAAAATTAGAGTTAATTAAAGTGCGAAGGATGTATTTTGAGGTTAGGCCCTTGATCATTGTAAAATTACCGATAAATTATAGAATAGTGAAGCAAATAAATTTATAATACCCTAAGGTACTCAAATCCACAGAGACTACATAACAAGATTATTCTATGTACTTGCCATAGCTTTTAAACCATAAATGTTTGAACAAATCGAATAAGGGTTTTGGTTTTGGAATTTAAAGATAACAATGCAGAATTTCAAAGGTTTTGAAAATAAAATTTAAAGATACAAATTCCAGGGCAGATAATCAATTCATCAACATGTGAAATTCATCAACTCAGCAATGCAGATTAATTCAGATTCAAATGGATAATATTCATTGTTTAGGCAATTAAATCCTAGATTACTAATGAATGACTATCGCCTCTCGGTCTCAAGAACACCACATTAGCCAATGTCGATAATTATCTAATTAAATCCTACAATTTGAATCTTCCTTTTGAGACAAAAAAGAAAAGTATTTAATTCTTCTTCCCATTACCAATTTTCACTTCTCGGTCTTTCAATTGATAACTAGAAACCTTGATTTAAATTCATCTCTCTATCATTATTTAAATCATGATTCGATTAGTTAAGCTCAAGAAATTACACCATGCTATTGAGTTGAATCATTCATACATGCATCAAAAAAGATTATCAAACCCTATAATCTGCTAGGGTTTCTAGCCACTAAACATAGATTGAAATAAAGCAAACATTCTATTAAAATTCATAAGTTACCTTACAAGGACAATAGGAACCTAGAAAGTCTTGGAAAAACTCCAATGCAATAATATTCTAAGTGTAAACAATGATAATTTTTTTGCCTTAAGAGTGTTGAATTTATAGAGGAGTGAAAACATCTATGCAGGGTATTAGGCTAAAATACTGAAAATAACTAAACTGAGAAAATTTCCCTTTTCCGGCCTCGGTGTTGATCGACAGGGAGCCTGTCGATCGACACACATGAACTGTGTCGAGTCCTCTCTTCCTTGTGTCGATTAACCTCCCGTCTGGCCTTCTTGTCGATCGACACAATGAGTGTCGACCGACATACAACACACATGTCGAGCCATCTCTTCTGCATTGCCATCAATCGACATCCAAACTATGTGTCGGTCAATATGCTCCCTATCGGTCAACACAGAGGTCATGATTCGGGTTTTTGGTTTGTCTTCCTTGTCGATTAACTTTCCGTGAGTCAATCAAAGCGACAAATCTGTCATACTCGGCTCTTTTCACCTTTTGATCTCTTTTAGCCTAAAAAACCTACAAAACTTAGCATAACAAGCATAACATCCTCTATAATGCACTCGTGCACGAAAATAACTAAAAACCTAACCTAATTGTACTAATACAAAATAGAAAAATATGGATAAGTGAGTGTAAATATGAGCTTATCAAACCCCCCAAACTTAAATGCTTGATTGCCCTCAATCAAAAGAAATCTCATGCAGTTGAAAGTGCAATGCCTCACAAGATTCATCATATTCAGCAATAAAAAATCCACATCACACAAGCAATTTGAAAGAGATCAAAAAATTCATCAACTGCGGAAGACTCACAAGATAGTGTTTCGCTCATTCACACAAGTGCTTAGGTTTTCAATGAAAGCACTCACAACCAATGTTGTAAAAGGCGGCCAAGGCGGCGTTGAAGCACTCGGCGGCCCTTGGCCGCTCCGATAACCCCCTGTTCGGCTCATTAGTCGCCGGCCGCCGGAAAAGACTGGACTTTGACAGTTAGGCAGGTAGAGACGGGAGAGAGACACATCAATTCGTGGATGTCAATGGTCCTCGAAGTGTAGGGCCTTTGGTGCGGCGACGCAAACTAGGGTTCAGGCGTATGGCGCGGCGGCACATGGGCTCAGGCAGGCTGCTTTGAACGGGGGGAAGAGTTTCAATGGAAGACATTAAAAAAGAAAACTATCGTGTGGGGAAAGACATAGAGAATATGAAGAATCATGTGGGGTTGGGAGTCTTGGGACTTGGGATTGGTGGAGTGAGAAGTAATAAATAGGGAGCAGGAAAAATAATGTGATTATAAAATAATTATATATTATAAAATCTAAAACATTCCGACAAATATTAATTTTCCGGCAGCCGATTAGGTGCCGACTAGATAACGACTAGGCGCCGATTAAGCCGACTAGGCGCTAGGCGGTACTTGGCCGCCCGACTAGCGCCTAGCGATTTTTACAACCTTGCTCACAACATGTATGAAGAAATTTCTACCATAGGCTTGCAAAATTTCTAGAATCTTCACTGCTCAAATGTGCACATAATTCAAGAATCAGAAATGATTTTTCATTTGGTTGTAATGTAGGCTTTTTGTGAAAGGTAGGAAAATATGGTCAAGTGACTAAATCAATTAAGTTCATGACTCTCAACAATCCAACCGCAATCTATTCATCATCCACCCTTCTCCTAATATATTTTCAACACAAACCAAGACTTTTGTTTTTCTTTTCTCTTTTTTTTCTTGTCTAAAACTTTTATGCTTTTATTAAAAACCATTTTATTTTCTTGAGCTTATAAGAACACAAACATACTTTTTTTTAGAGCCCAACCTTCTTTTGTTCACCAATAAAGTTTTCTCATCCTCTTGTAACAATTACTTTTATTTTCACCCAAATCTTATAGACAAGATACAATTCACCTTTTTTATAGCACTCGCTCATAGAAAAGACAAAACTATAATGTTTTTCTTAACTCATAGACCAAGAAAGAAAAACTAACAGGCTCAAAAGGGCTATTCTAGGGATAAAATATCACAAGGGACAGTGTTTGGGATAATTTGGCTAACAAAGATGGCCTAAAATTATTTTTTATCCTTGTGCACACAGTCTCGAAACAGAATAGAAGCAAGTTCTAGAGAAATGAAAACATACATGCGAATCTCATATCAAACGAAAATAAGGATCAAATTCTCACTTTGGTTCAATTTTTCTTCCACAATCAATTTGAATCCACTCAAAAATCATACAAGTGTAAGTTTCAATTAATCCTATCATGTGGTATTCTACATTCATAGGCAATGAACCACAATCAAAATCAAATCTAGCTCATCCTTAATCAATTTCAAACTCACACTTTCTTTAAATAGGTTCAAAACTCCATAGGTTTCCTCACATTATATCTATAATTTTTTCTAAGCACAAATTTAAATAACTAAATAACAAAAAGCATAATAAATAATGGGATAAAAAGTTCGAATTCTTGTCCACATCCCCCCAAACTTATTTCAAACTTGGAGAGTTAGAAAAAGTTTGAAAATCAGACAAGAATAATAACTTATAGCTGACTGTTGATCTCAGACATCAATGTTTTTATCCACCGGAGGAATCTACATTGTTCGACAAAGTTTTGAAGCTACTGGCACTCTGTGTGGCCTTCATGTCGATTCCTGCCTTGGGTCAAAAGTGTTGCTCCGTCGAGACCTCTGTGTCGATCGACAGCAAGTATGTCGATCGAAACAGAGGTCAATCCTCCAATTTTTTTTCAAAAATAAACACCAAAATAAATAAAAATCGGAAAGCAAAAATAAAAGGAATTGAAATAAAGTAAGTAAAGGTTGGGTTACCTCTCAAAAAGTGCGTAGTTAATGTCGAAGCTCGAATGTACTTCTTTTTCTCAAGACCATGGAGGATTGGTGCAGACTCGCCTTCCTCGAGCATCAACCATGTAGACCAACTGACCTTGAATGACAGCAGTGAGCTCGGGGTGAGTTGGTGTAATTGGAAATTTCTCCATCCCAATCCCTTGCTCCCGTTCATTAGCATCTCAGACCTCTCTTTGTTCCTCAGATTCCTCTTCATCATCTTCAGAATCTTCAATGGAGGTGATCCTGTAGCACTCGGATTGTTGCTGACTTTTGTCGAGCGTGAATATGATCCTTTCATTGTTTGCTCGATGCGTGATTTCTTCTCCCGGCAAACAATCAGTGCAGCACTAGTATCTAAGAACGCTCGTCCCAAGATGAGTGGCGTGTTGTTATCCTCCTTTATGTCAAGCACAACAAAATCTGCAGGGAAAATTAGGTGACCCGCATGAATGAGAACATCCTCTAATATAACATTCGGGCGACACATAGATTGGTCTGCCATATGCAGTGTGATTGTAATAGGCCTCATCTCTCCAATGTTAAGGTGCTTGAAGATGGAGTAAGACATCAGATTGATGCTGGAACCAGTGTCGCACAACACCTTTTGACTCGATCCCCCCGATCTCGACTGGAATTGAGAAGCACCTTCGATTACTCCTCTTGATAGGAATCCTCTTCTGAAGGAGTAGGTTGCACTGCTCATGAAGCTTCACAGCTGAATTCTCCGCAAAGTGTTTTTTTTTCAATCATCATCTTGCGGAGATACTTCATGTAGCCCGGGATCTCTCTCAAGGCCTCAATCAATGGTAAGTTAATACTTACCTTCTTCAAATTCTCCACAAATCTCGAGAACTTGGAATCCTCCTTCTGCTTGGAGAACCGCTGAGGAAAGGGCATCGGAGGTGTTGGATCAGCTTTGGAAGTCAAATTGTTGAGTTGGGGCTGCCTCTGTGTCGGCCGAGCTGCAGGTGTGTCGACCAGGCCTCTATGTTGATCGATAGGGGGTGTGTCGATTGACACATCCACAGAATTCATGTCGATCGATTCTTTATCTTCACTCGACACGCTTTCATCTTCTTGTCCTTTGTGTTGATCGATACCAGGTGTGTCGGTCGAAATAGAGGGCATTCCTGCGGGACTTTCCTCATCTTCTCCCCCAAACATGTTTTGGGGCATCCTAGGGCCCGTGTAGCTGGTTATGGACCTCAATTTGATTGCCTTGCACTCCTTTTAGTTGTTGGGGCTCGGTGGTGCTCGGCGCTTCCCTTGCTTGTGTTGCACACCAAGTGAGGTAGCAATCTGACTGACTGGCGTCTCTATAATCTGCACATGCTTCCCAAGTCTGTCCACTTTGGTGTTGACCCATGCCACTTCTTGCTCAGTTTTCCATCCCGATAGTCAAAAGATATGATGGAATTTCGCAACACCTCGTCAAGGCTCTCATTCTTCTTCTCCACGATCTCTCCATTTTGAACATCAAAATCTGGTGGAGGATGTTTGGCACCTTCAGGTTGAGCATATGAGAAAACTGGATGAGCTCTTGGTGGGTAGTGCTGGTATTCCCCTTGTCGGTACTGATTTTGGTATCCATCTCGATTCATGTAATTCAAGTCGGCTACGGGATCAACCTGTGCAACAGAAACACAAGCAGTAGATGCCATTTTCTCCATCTCCCCCTAGAGCTTTTTGATCTCTTTCTTGAGGGTGTCATCCTCCTTCTTCTCCACTACTCTCACTTGAGGTCTCCTTGGATTGGCCCATTGTTGAGTATGCAAGACCATCTTCTTGAACAACTTGAGGGCTTTGTCGGCGAACTTACTCATCACGGATCCTCTGGCTGCATTGTCCACCGATTTTTAAGTTCTCTTGTTCATCCCTCGGTAGAAGATATGGGCCTGCTCCTCAGTGTCAACTCCATGGCCCGGACAACTCCTCAACAGCTCGTTGAACCTGCTCCATGCCTTGAATAAAGATTCGTCCATCTTCTGGTGGAACTGCAGAAATTTCATCTTCTTCTGAATGATCACAGAAGGTGGAAAGAATGCGGCTAGGAACTCTTCTCGGAGATCAGCCCAAGTGCAGATGTTGCTGCAATCCAGGGCTGTAAACCACGCTTGAACCTGATCCTAAAGTGAGAAGGGAAACAAGCGCAGATGGATCACATCCTGGCTGACTCCATTCTTCTTGATGGTCTCACACACCTCCACGAACACTCAGCGATGAGTTTATGGATCATCTAGCACTCGGCCACCAAATTCGTGCTGTTGAATCATCTGAATCAAACCGGTTTTTAGTTTAAATTTATTGGCAGTGGTACCAATAACAAATCTTTCATTATCGGGTTGTGTTCTGTATCTCCTTGCTATGGCGTTTGAATCCT
The DNA here is from genome assembly GCA_026898455.1 of Plectranthus barbatus. Classification (NCBI taxonomy): domain Eukaryota; kingdom Viridiplantae; phylum Streptophyta; class Magnoliopsida; order Lamiales; family Lamiaceae; genus Plectranthus; species Plectranthus barbatus. The sequence continues at coordinate 290,632 of JAPKLW010000429.1, forward strand.
CATCATCGGAGTTCTCTTGGCGCCGCCTCTCAGGTTCTCATTCTCTTTCTCTCCTTGCAGCTTCGAGTCTATCTTCTCTTTCCACCATGAGCTGCTTGATGATCTCTTTCATGTGGTTCACCTCTTGGACCAACAGCAGAGCATTCCCTTGAGTTATTTGTGTGTCGGTATCCTCCAAGGGTGGCATTTCATGGTCATCCTCTTCATTTGGGTTGTGCGGTGGCTCCATGTTGATGATTGTGCTTTGCTTCTTCTTGCTTTTCCTCCTCCGGATGGTGGCCTCGATTTCTGGGTTGAAAGTTTCGAGTGGTTTGCCCTGAGCCATCGTGTTCATGCAACCTGAGAAAAAGACATGTAGAAAATTAGCCTCTGTGTTGACAGACCGGGGCCCTCTCGATCGACACGAATGTTGTAGCTGTGTCGGTAGACACTGTGTGTTGATCGAATTAGACGCAAATTCAGGAAATCACACACGCACACAAACACGAAAATTAAAAATAAAAATATAATAAAAACGCAATCCAATAGATTTAAAAAACAAACTAATAATAAAATAGAATCTAACAGTCCCCGACAACGATGCCAATTTGATCACTGTAAAATTACAGAAAAATTATAGAATAGTGATGCAACTGAATTAATAGTACCTTTAGGTAATTGAACCCACAGAGACTGTGTAACGAGACAATTCTATGTATTAGCCATAGCTTTTAAACCATAGTTGTTTTAGCAAATCGAATAAAGGTTTTGGTTTTAGAATTTAAAGATAACAATGCCGAATTTAAAGGGTTTTGAAAATAGAATTTAAAGATACAGATTCCAGGAAAGATAATCAAATCATTGACATGCAAAATTCATCAACTCATGAATGTGGATTAATTCATATTCAAATGGATAAAATTTCTTGTTTAGGTAATTAAACCCTAGATTACTAATGAATGACTATCTCCTCTCGGTCTCAAGAATACCTCATTAGCTAATGTCGATAATTATCTAATTAAATCCTACATTTTGAATCTTCTTTTTGAGACAGAAAACAAATGTATTTAATGTCTTCTTCCTATTACCAATTTTCAACTCTTGGTCCTTCAATTGATAACTACAAACCTAGATTCAAATTCATCTCTCGATCCTTCTTTAAATCTAGATTCAATTAGTTAAGCTCAAGAAATTAAACCATGCTATTGAGTTGAATCATTCATATATGCATCAGAAAATATTATCAAACCCTAGAATCTGCAAGGGTTTCTAGCCACTAAAAATGGATAGAAATAAATCAAACATTCTATTAAAATTCATAAGTTACCTTACAAGGAAAATAGGAGCCTGATAAGCTCATTATTTTACTCGCTTATCTATATTATTTTCTACTATTTTATGTAGTTTTATTGAGTTTATATATATATTCTATGCATGAGTCTATATTAGGTGGTATTATGCGCATTTTGGTGTTTTTGCAGGGTTTTAGGCCTAAGTTCACGAGAAATCCGTTCCGGAAGCAGTGACGTGTAAGAGTAGCAGTGAAGAGTTCTTACACAAGAGAAATTCGAGCTATTGGCACATGGCAATGGATGTTGCTTTGAGTTAGCTCTCCAACGCAACTGGAATCGGGTCAATCGGAGTTCGGGAGAGAAAGTTATGGCCAAAACCGTGAGACCGCGCAGACGGGGCGAGAAGCTGAGTCGACAGACGCCAATCAGCATCGATCGACGCCGACCAAGAAACCACGTCGATCGACATTGATCAGCCACAATCGACGCGAGGCTGTCTGCTGGAGCAGAAATTCGAGGAAAAATGGATTTATTCATATCTTTAGCCCTAGATTTGATAGGATACACATCCACCACTATAAATACCTATGTAAATTCGATTTTTCAGACACCCCTTTAATTCCCTTATCATATTTTAATTCTGCAATTTAGTTTTGAGAGTTTGGAGACTTGGGGAACACGAAACCCTTTTATTTAAGTTCGTTACTTTTATGCAATTTAATATGTTTTCTTTTGGATTTCTATCTGCGATGAGTGGCTAGAAACCCTAGCGGGTTCTAGGGGTTGATATTATTATGGATGCATGTTAGGATTAATTA
>JAPKLW010000429.1:292730-314368 GCA_026898455.1 Plectranthus barbatus
CTTATCAGATTGACTAATTTGGTGTACTTTGAGACCGAGCGGAGATAGTCACTAGTTAGTAATCTAGGTTATATTTGCCAAACAAGGAAATATAACATTGTTGCAGTATTCCACCTGTTAAATTAATTGATTCCTACATGTCATCCATAATAAGAATTCTTCCCTAGAATATGTGTTCCTTTAAATTTGCTTTCAAAACTTCTTTAATTTTCCGTATTGTCATCTTTATTTTCCAAAGCAAAACCCTGATTTTAGATCCGTCAAACAATGAATCTTAGGATCATACCTAGTATATAGGATAGTTTCCCCACACAATTCCCCTGGATCGATAACCTTAGGGTTTACAAATTTATTTGCCACTGTTTCTATAATTAATCTGTTAGAAATAACAGTGATCAGAGCCTTGAAAGTCATGGAAAAACTCCAATGCAATAATATTCTAAGTGTAAACAATGATAATTTTCGAGCCCTAAGAGTGTTGTATTTATAGAGGAGTGAAAACATTTATACAAGATATTGGGCTAAAATACTGAAAATAACCATACTGAGCAAATTTCCCTTTTTCGGCCTCGATGTCGATCTACAAGGAGCCTGTCGATCAACACACATGCAATGTGTTGAGTCCTCTCTTCCTTGTGTCAATTTACCCCTATCTGGCCTTCGTGTCGATCGACAAAGTGAGTGTCGATTGACATACATCACACATGTCGAGCCTTCTCTTCTGCCATGCCCTCGATCGACATCCAAACTCTGTGTCGGTTAACATGCTCCCTATCGGTCGACACAGAGGTCATGCTTCAAATTTTTAGTTTGTCTTCCTTGTCGGTCGACTTCCCGTGTGTCAATCGAAGCGGCAACTCTGTCATAATCGGCTCTTTTCACCTTTTGATCTCTTTTAGCCTCAAAAACCTACAAAATTTAGCATAACAACCATAACATCCTCTATAAGGCACTGATGCACGAAAATAACTTAAAACCTAACTTAATTGCACTAAAACAAATGAGAAAATCATGGATAAGTGAGTGTAAATATGAGCTTATCAGTCTTCCAATCTATGATTTTGACACCAGCTTGGGTTCATAATTCCAATTGTTATTGATGGAACACGCCGGTGAAGGAGGTTCGTCCCCACAATCGATGTTGGATACCAAATGTACACATACATGATTTGTTAAAATTAAATAACGAAGATCAAGAATTACCTTGATAGATCTATACGGATCTGCAGATTGATTTTGTTGGAGATCTTTTAGCCTGTGTCCAGTGAGCCATGATCAAATGCAGGTAGATAGCAATCCTCCGATTCATTAGAAGCCTAATAAATCCAGATCTGCAGAATTTAGAGAGAACTAAACCCTGGTCATCGTTCAGAACTTGAATTTTTGGAATTAGATTTTTCTCTTAACACTGCCTCCTATTTATAGGCATCATCTTAGGATTCCAATTGGGCTAGGCCAGAGATCTGTAGCAGGTATACGCTTGAGCCTCCCATAATTCCAAACACATATATTCAGCCCAGAATATAATTTGAACTTATAACACTAATTTATTCCACTAGAGAATTAATATTGCAACTGTCATCCTATCCCGATGTGAATCAGACCTTCTATTTGACTTAATTTATTCCTCGTGTTTAAGACAATGCACATCCATCAATTAATTAAAAGCTCTGTCATCTTTTATTAATTAATGTCTTAATTCCTTAAGTAGTTCCCGCTCAATATTATGATCGTATCAGAATAAATTCCACCTACAGGGTTTAATACAATAAAACTTATGAGCTTCTTAAGGGGATGTCATCAACTTAAATGTCCAGGACACGGTGCCCTAATGTGACTAAATAAATATCATACAAATAATGTTGTTACCTAAGATAATGAGCATATTGAATCATCATTTTGATTCTCACCCTTGGTAAGTCAAAGTAACAAACAATCATTTCATATATCTTAATATCACATCTAGGGTTAAGAATTAATAAAGTCACTGAGACATTAGTTCTTTATTAAGTCAGAACAGAAGAACAGGTCTAACTGCGACCCATTAAATGCGACACCACACAGTAGTATAACCAAATAACCAAGATTAGTTATCTCAAGTTTATACTACAACCTAAAATGATAGTTTTTTCCAGAACTATCTTAATTGTGAATACGATCTATATCTTATAAGGAATTCAACAATGCGATCTTCAGTGGGACGATGCACCCACCACAATGTCTACAGTATAAGATAAGTGGGTATACATGCAATCGTGAGATTGCAACAATGTGATGACATTTATTTCAGTTAATTGAAGGAGATAGAGTACATGAAAAACTGCATTGTAGATATCATGTTGTGTACAGAGCATAGCATACATAGACTTTCTACTGTCAAAGTATAAGAAACATTAACCATCTCTTCTATCTTGTCTGGTATTTTAGGACACATATCCTTAGATAAAAGAACTCCAAATCAGAAAAAGGAACAATGTCTTGGAGTTTTGCATGCAAAATCGGGCAATAATAGGGTCGATATAGGCAACCTGTAACAGACACAACATTCTCTTCTTTCGATCACGAATGACCTTAATACCAAAAATGTACACAACATCTCACATATCCTTCATTTGAAACTGTTTTGATAGCCACACCTTTACGTTTGACAATACCTTCACATTGTTGTTAATAAAAATATGATCTACATACAATACTAAGAATACCACCATGTTTCCATTGCTCATTTTGTACACACAACTTTCGTCTTGACACTATTCAAATCCAAAGGACTTGATTACCTTGTCAAAACGAATGTTCTAAGATCTAGAAGCTTGTTTAAGTTTGTAAAGAGACTTCTTTAGCTTCCATACAAGATGCTCCCGACCTTTTCTTACCGAATCTTCAGGTTGCTGCATATGGATGCCTTCATCTAGATTTCCACTAAGGAAAGTTGTCTTGACCTCCATTTTCCAAACCTCATAGTCCATATAATTTACTATGGATAAGAGAATATGGATCGACTTTAGCATAGCTACCTGTGAGAAGGTTTCATTGTAATCGATTCCTCTTTTTGAGTGAATCCTTTCGCCACCAACCGTGCTTTAAAGGAGTTAACCTTTCCGTCAGATCCTCCCTTACGCATATTGATGCACTTATACCCAATGGTCTTGTTGCCTTTAGGAAGGTCTGTAAGGTCGTACACACCCATAACATCTATAGATTCAATATCAAAATTCATAGACTTATGCCAAGATGTCGCATCTACATCTTGGACTGCCTTTTTTTAAAGTTCAAAGATCATTGGTTTCATGTTCACTAATTTTGACCAAGTCCAAAGACTCTCCCACGCCCATGAAACGATAAGGCTGATGAACAACCCTCCCACTATGACGAGGCAGTACCTTTGTAGGCACATCTGAGTCAACACATTGTGCAGTTTCTTGTGGTATATCACTTTGTACACTTGGTGTACCATTGTCTCCTCTCAACTAATTGAGAATGATCTTACTCTTGGATTTATGCTCACTTGTATAATCTTCCACCAAGAATCGGACGTAGGTGCTCACCACCACCCTTTGATCCGTAGGACTATAAAAATAACCACCTCTTGCACCCTTAAGATATCCTATAAACAACCAAACCTCCGTTCTAGGAGCCAACTTATCTTCTTCTTTATCCAACACATGTGCTGGGAAACCCTAAACCTGAATGTGGTTTAAACTAGGCTTTCACCTAGTCCATAGTTCTATTAAAGTCTTTGGAACCAATTTAGAAGGTACTTAGTTCAGAAGGTGTGCCACTGTTTCCAAGGCATATCCCTAAAACAAAATACGTATACTTGTATAACTTATCATCAACCTCACCATTTCCAAATGAATTTGGTTTCTTCTCCCTTCTACACCAATTTGTTGCGGAATACCAAGCGCAAAAAGTTGAGATATAATCCTATTATCCAATAAGTATTGCCTAAATTCAACATTGAGGTATTTGCCACCACGATCAGATCGTAGCAACTTAATATTTTTACCTGTTCGATTCTCCACTTCAGCCTTAAATTCTTTGAACTATTCAAAGCATTCAGACTTGCGTTAAATTACGTGTATGTATCGAAACATTGAGTAATCATTCTTGAAAGTCACAAAATACTCAAAGAAACCTCTTGCTTGAATGGACATAGGCCCAAAAAATTCAGAATGAAATAGTTCCAACGTATCGTTGGCTCTATACCCCTTAGCCTAAAAGGCCTCGAAGTCATCTTACTCTCCAATCAGGATTCACAGACTGAGAATGGTTCAAGACGGAGATAGAGAGACTCCAATGATCCACTACTTATCAGTCTTTGGATCCTAGTCAAATTAACATGACCCAGTCTTAGATGCCAAAGATATGCTTGACAAACCTATAAATACTTGAGAAGATTATCAGTTATAGTGGTTGCTGCTAAAGTTGTTGATTGCAGTGATTGACAATAATTACTACTGCTAACATCGACACTGCTATTGCTCAAGAACACAATGAATGTAAAATAAAGTTATTAAGTAGCCAACTATTTCCGTGTCTTTAAACAAGACTCTAAGCATTTGAGTCCGAGAAGGTTTCTGAACTCCCTTTAGAAACCAAGGTTCTATCACCAACACTATCGTCAACATTTTGTGAGGAACTCAAACTTACACTACCAACTGGTGGGCTTAGCAATGAGCTTATGGTAAAGCCTGCACCAGACCTAAAGAGTTTTGACACAAGTTGACTAGATGGGTGCGCATACAACCAGAAGACATAAGAAATTCCAATGTAATGAGAATCAAGGTGGTCCGAAATTGATAATTTAATTAAGTAATTTGGTCTTAATCAAATTATTGAAGGGTCCAAAATTGAATAAATTAAGTCATCTGGACTTAATTAGATTATAGAAATTGTGATTTATGAGAGATAAAGATGTATCAAGATATCGTTAAAGAAAATAGAAGATTTGATTTGTCTTGAAGGATCTTAGATAATTATTAGATTTGATTTTTAGCTAGATTTGATTAGATTTCCTAGATTAGGATTAGATTTGATTTTCTAGTTTGATTAGGTTTAATGATTTATTTTCTCCTTCTAAATAAGGCTTGTTATGTTCGTTTTTAAATAAATTTTCAATTTTCAATTTCTAGTTAATAAAAATTGTGAGTTAATTTCTCCAATTCTAAAAGCTCTTGAATTTCTGTGGATTACATTGAAATTCAATATTGACTTATCAACCGCACTGTCACATTCGTTTGTGGCGTCTTTATTTATTCATCATCTTTATGAGATTCATCTGGAATACGTCATTTATGTGCGTAAAATGGCCTCTATTTCGATGTGTGAGCGCGCATGTTTGTGGCCATTTTACTCTCATATCATATGTTTTTGTTGTTCTTTTGTTGTGTTTTAGTGTTTTTGTGTTTCGCACGGTGTAGGTTAAGTTTTGAGCATAAAGCAGCATTTTTGGCCTAGTTTTGGATGAAAATCGCCCGATCTCCTGTTCGGGGTGATCACGGCCAGAGAGAATTTTGGACGAGCTGGCCAACAGGGGGTTGGCTCGGCCGGTCTCTGAATCGCTCGACCGAGTCACCCATTTCAGAGGGTTGGCTCGGCCGAGCTAGAGCAGAATTTTGACAGTTTTGCGGTTTTCAATCTCGATCCAATCCCTGTGCATAGGAAGTGCATAGGTCCATAATTTGCGAGCTTTTAGGAGTGTGTTAGGAACTTATAATGTGACAGTTTGTAGTTTCTAGCATCATCAACGGCTAATTCGCTGTGACAAGGGATTGGCTAAATTAGAGTGAATTGATCATCCATCTAGGGATTAAAATGTGTTTACATCAATGATTAACCTAATTGAATTACATTTACGTTTATTTCAACATCCTATCTACCTCATTTCAGTATTTGTTTGTCTTGGTTTACCAAAGTGTGGAGAGAATTGATTTGATTGATTGAGATTGAATGTTGATTTTTGATTTAATTCATTGCTTGTTATATGTTGTTAGCAAAGGTTTAAATTGATTGCCTAGTTTGATAGAAATCACTCAACGATTTTATTTTGCCTAGCTATTAGACTTTGCAATAGTACTCCGGTAATCTAGCAGGCGAAGGGAAGAAGGACCTGGATTGATAATTAAACCTTGTGTGTGCATTGAGAATTTGTATGAATTTGTTAGTGCCTCATTTTCTTTTCTAGGATTCAAACCAATCCTTTATTTCATTTCATTCATGTCTTAACACTTTCAACATCACAAATCCAATCAATTCCCAACCCAACTCACATTACCGTATTCACCCTCATACACTCTTTCCCCCAAAACATGGTCCTAATCATATCAAAGAAAATTCACCAATAAGGTTCAATCACGGGGGTCAAAGATACGAAAGGCAAATTAATGATAACAACCACCTTATACTCACGGTGTGAGAGGTAGGACTAAGAATCGATGGCCTAATATCATTTTCTAGTTACACACTCATGCCAATAGATAGAGAAGGGATGCAAGTTCTAGATTTCGTACTCTCATTCTTGCCACTCACAATCGATATAGATATGACAATATCATTGCTCAAGTCTCACAGCTTGTTGTCAAGTCCTATGCATTAATCAAACACAAAACTCGGCATGCTTCAAAAACTAGATTCGGCCCTATCATTGATTAAGGTAAACATCAAGTTTCACCAAATAAATCATGATTAAATCTCAAGTCTCGTTTGGGTTCATCACACACACACAAACATTCCACAAAACAAAGACAACATGCAATGCAATAAATCTAATTGTCAAGAGAGCAATAAAAATGCGTTACCCATCGGTAGCCACGATCAAACCGCTTCTCCCATGCCTTATTTGTACCTACTCAAAATCACACAAACACCACCAAACTATTGAGCATAAAACAAACCAATAAAGCTCTCATTTCCACCAAACTTTTCTCAAACCAATAATCAACAATAATAAGTCAATATCCACTAGCTCCACCATACAAACCAAACCATTCAACATATCCACAAACCAAGCAAAATAAGAAGTATAAAATCATGCAAACTCGCTAATAATTCCATCAAAACATCAAATTCAAACAATAACAACCATAACCATATTCACTTCCAAAACCTCTTTCCACCATCATTCCACTATCCAAAATCTATACAAATAAATCATTTTTCCACTAGCTCCACCAAACATCCCATCAAAACCCATGTTCAACAAATAAACCCATTCAACAAACTCAAACCCATGAAAATATCCATACATATAATCAAGATGAGCATAATCCAAAGCATTCATCCAAGGTAGAATATCAATATAGGTACAACCAAATTGAATTACTCAAATTCAAGGAAAAAAAATCATCCATCAACTAAACTAAATAAAAGATAAAGGAGATAGGAGAGAGAGAAGAATAAACCGAAGCACCGGCTACCGACACATCCCCCCAAACTAAGTCAAGTGAGACTAAGTTTGAAAATAGGTGGATGGTGCTCGTCACTCCTCTCAGGTTTCCCTATCAAACACAAACAAAACAAACTAAACATTTATTCAAAACCAAATCAACTAAAAGCAACTAAATAAGAGAAAGAAAATTGGTTGGGTTGCCTCCCAACAAGCGCTTCGGTTAACGTCGGTAGCTCGACGACCTTACCACATCATCCATTATCAAAAATCTTTTAGATTTTTACAATACCTTTCTCTATCAATCGAACCTTCCTTGGAATCAACTTGTTTAATATGTTCTTTCTTATTTCCCTCTCATCCTTACAAAGGGGTTTTAGAATCTTCACAAGCTTGAATAATAATTTCTAGGCTTCTTCTTCCAAAAAGTGTGTCAAAGATGGAAGTGTTTGAATTTCCTCAAGTAAAGGCACCTCAATTTCACCTTTCTTCAATTCATCACAAAATTGCACCGACTCCTTGGTGCCTTTGTCCTCATCATCTTCATAAGGTAACCCTTCACTTTCATTCGTGAATTCTTCTCCTTGAATCCCATGTACTTCCGGATCTTTAAACACAAATTCCTTAATCACCATTACCGTCTCCTCACATTCATCTTCTTTAATTCCATCAATCTCCTCACAATTTCATCCGAGACCTATGTCCGTGTCAATTGTGGACCGAATCACAAAATCTAATTGAACCGGACCGATTTATGGATATTGCACATAGTTAAATTCACAATAAAACCTAGCATGCTCCTATAAATTTAATTCTTAGAATTGTGGATTAAGGAATTACCATTATTCCGTAGAGTCTGATCCGATCCTTCGTGTTTGAATATCCAACTTTCAATTCAACCACGCGATTCGATTTAATCTGCGAAAATAGAAATTAAAAATCTAATTTCTAAATTAAATCGAAAATAAAAGAGAAGAAGAAAGAAGAAATTTGTTCTCCAGATTAGATCTTCAGGGTTGTGTCCCAATGCTGTTCAGATCTGCTACTGGTGAAGATTCCACAGATCTGTATCAGTAGGCCAGAGTCGAAAAATCCTTCTCCTCTCTCTACTGCATGTGCCAACCTCTCTCTCTCTGATCTAGGGTTTCAACTGACTTTGAGTTTTTTGAAGTGGCTAGGGTTTCAGAGAGTGAGAGGTCTATTTATAGACCCAGGGTTTTATCCCTAATGGGCTATTGGGCTCAAATCAGCATATTTAATTGGGCCAGTCCTGAGATCTAATGCAAATAATAAAGTGGGCCTATAATTAATTAATTCCCATGTCGATAATCCAGGACACAATTAATTAATTAATATTAATTCTTTTTCACCACAGAATTAATACTGACCTACCCCTTTATTACCACATTATGAGAACGGGCTGCATTAATTGAGAATCCCCATATTTAAGGCTACCGGACATCCATTAAATAATTGGAGCTTCTGACAAGCTCTAACTACAATTAATTAATATCTTATTATTCCTGAGTAGTACCACTCAATCCTTATCACTCGTGCCTGAACTTAATCAGCCTGCAGGACTTTGGCACGATGAATGTTATTGAGCTCCTCAGGGAATGTCCCCATCCTATTACTCGGATATGGTTACCTAAACCCAGTCTCAGGTGGTATTACACGAACTGCTGTTACCCAAGATATGCATATACGGGCACGTTACTCAGGCTCTCCACCATGGCAAGTCAAAGAAACAGTCAACCCGTGCAAACCCCTGAACCTTCGTTAGGGTTTGGACTCAATCAATATCGAGATCTTGTATTCGCTGATGTCAGACAGACGAATACATCTCACTGCGGTCCATCAATATTCCACCCCTGCGTACCAGCAGCTCAAGTAACAAAGACAGACTACTTATTCCGACAATGTTGCAGCCATCCGGACAGACGTTTTCTCATACGCTGTCTCGGTTGTGATCAGGTTTATGTCTCACTAGGTCAAGTGATCATACTGTCTTCTGCGATCTACAACGCGCCGTATGATCGTCCCTATCGGTGAGACAAGAGGATACCATTGTTACATACATGTAAGATTGTTTAACAGATAGGAGAAATAAACCATCATATACTCATTATAATAAATGCTTTCAGTATACAAAACCCATCAGCTTCTCACTCACATTCTTCTAGATTTTGGATAATTGCATTTTTAGTTCCAATAGACTTCCATCGAGCTTATCCTGTCTCCTCTCCAAATCTTCCCGAGATGATCCCACTTCTCTAACTTTTTCAGGATCACGGTTACCCCATTCATCACAATGAACTCTTGTCATGGATGGATTCCAAGTATTGTTTTGGCTTGCATATGAACTATGTGTAGAATAGCCATAACATGGGGAACGGTACACGCTGTTTTGGAAATCACAATTCCCCCATTGATCCATATCCTTCATCTATAAGCTCCACATCTTCATATCCCCAACTTGACTTCACAGTGCGGTCATGTCTCCTCTCTTCCATCCATGGGTAGCTAATATTCGACATTTCTTCAAATACCGACCGGAGTGGTCTCCATGGTCGTTGTCTCTCCAACATCTTTGCTCTCATCTCATCCAATTCTCTTTGAAGATTGTTAAGCCTCTCCGAGTGAATTCCTCGATGATTCTCCATTTGACACCTACAAAAGTCCAACAATCTCCAAGCAACAACAAAAACAACTTTAAACACAAATTTAGTCAAACAAACAAATACACAAACACCTAGCCTACAAGCTTCACTTTTCCCCCAATATATAACAACCTACTAAATGAATTCCCCGGCAACGGCGCCAAAAACTTGATGTACAATAAAAACTTATACAAATTCTCAATGCACACACAAGGTATAATTATCAATCCGGGTCCTTCTTCCCTTTGCCTGCTAGATTACCGGGATACTATTGCAAAGTCTAATAGCTAGGCAAACTAAAATCGTTGAGTGATTTCTATCAAACTAGGCAATCAATTTAAACCTATGCTAACAACTTATAACAAGCAATGAATTAAACAATAAATCAACATTCAATCTCAATCAATCAAATCAATTCTCTCCACACTTTGGTAATCCAAGACAAACAAATACTCAAATGAGGTAGATAGGATGTTGAATTAAACGTAGATGTAATTCAATTAGGTTAATCATTGATTTAAACACATTTTAATCCCTAAAAGGATGATCAATTCACTCTAATATAGCCAATCCCTTGTCACGGAGAATTAGCCAATGATGACGCTAGAAACTACAAACAGTCACGTTATATGTTCCTAACTCACTCCAAAAAGTTCGCAAATTATGGACATATGCACTTCCTCCGCACAGGGATTGGATCGAGATACATATGAAGACATGCTATTCACGACACGCCTATCCGCGTGTTGGCTGCAATGATTGTGTCAATTATCACCTAGATTGGCTCTTACCTACATCTAGATGAATACGAACAAGCTCTAGCATGCTTCAATCACAAAGAGGGAGGTAAACAAACAAATATTAAACCTAATCTTCATACATCCTTGTTCAAATCAACATCCAAATTGAATTAGAACAACATACCTCTCAATTGTAACAATACAAAGATGAAATGAAATAAATCCATTACAATTGATAAGTAGAAAATGAAATCTTCCCCAATTGGATTTGTTTGGTCTTGATCTACCCCCTTGGATCTTCAATTCTTCTCCAAGGATGATGGATTAGCTCCTTGATACCCTTGGGTGAGGTTTTGGAAGGGATGGAAATGAAAATTGTAGAGAAAATTTAGGAGGATTTGGTGTAGATTTAGCAAAAGTATCAAAAGTCTCCTTCAAGTTTCGAGTTTCCACCTTTTATAGACGAGCAAATAGTGCCAAGGATCGCCCGGGCCAAAATTGGCTCGCCCGGGATAGCTTGAAAACCGCAAACTGCCAAAACTCCGCTCCGGCTCGGTCGAGCCAAAGATGGCTCGACCGAGCCAACCCTGTAAAATGGGTGGCTCGGTCGAGCATTGCAGAGACCGGCCGAGCCAACCCCTTGTTGGCCAGCTCGACTAAAATTCTCACTGGCCGTGATCACGCCTAACAGGAGATCGGGCGATTTTCCTCCAAAACTAGGCCAAAAATGCTGCTTTATGCTCAAAACTTAACCTACACCATCCGAAAAACAAAAACACGAAAACACAACAAAAGAACAACAAAAACATATGATATGAGAGTAAAATGACCACAAACATGAATGCTCACACATCAAAATAAAGGTCATTTTATGCACATATCAAGGGTCGAATTAGAATTGCTGAATTTCCACCCATCGTTGTTTCGTTCAAATTTTACATTTGAGTCATTTCCACATCGTTTCAACTATTTTTCCTAGGCTACGATCTTTATTAATCCATGAAGAGGATCATATTAATTTGGTATAAAATCCACGTTGTGTCTTTCTTTTATTTTCCTTTGAATTCAACTAATACATGTTATTTAAGGATCCTGATATGTTAAAGGGTAGGTATAAGCTTATGTTAGTTGTAGGATATCCCAGAGAAATGAAAGGTGGTTATTTTTACTGCCCTGATGATTAGAGAGTTATTGTTAGCACCATTTTGAGGTTCTTGAAGGACGAGTATGTGAAAATCACTAATCTAGAAGTAACATCATTCTTCAAGAGATTGGAGAAGATTGTACGTTTCCATTAGGAAGACCCCGTGGTAAGTTGAGTGCACATGTAGCTCGTATGATTCCAACCACATGGTCGCCAATGCAGGGTATAAAACCACATGGTACTACTTGTTGGGAATATTGTACCCCTTGATTTTATTGCTATGCATATTGGTTTGGGTGCATCAAAGCTAGGTTATCTAGTCTCTAGCAACTTAGCAATATGTTAAAATTGTAAAGTTCCTATATAAAATAATTCTGATTGAATTGTAATAGAGTTAGAAAAAGATTGTTGAAGGTTGCTAAATGATTTAGCAAAGTGTGAGAAGGATGCTGAAGGATTCAACAAAACATGCAAAGCTTGCTGAGGACGCTAGCAAACAATGAAGATAAAGGACACTAGCAAACACATGAAGATTGCTGAAGATACTCAGGAAGTAATAGAGTTGCAGATAGAAAGTAGCAGACAAAATGCTGGATCTCAGAAAGGTTGTTGAGATCTCAGCAAACTAGTAACGAACTCTGCAGAGCATTCCAATAGCAACCATCAAATATATGAAGCGATCGAATCAGACTATCTTCAATTTCAAGAGTTTAAGGAATCTCCTTAAATCTAAAGGTTGACTTATCAAAAGATAAAAGGGATTTATAGCAATAACTAAAAGATTCATTCTGACAAGTCGGCGAAAGAAGGAAAGAGCCAGTAAACGATGGGAGATTTGAAACGTCTCTGTGTTTTTCAAAAAAAGGAGGAAGAGGATTGGCAGTTCGTTAATCCATATCTAACGGACAAAAGACTCAATATTGATGTTTGAATGTTTATCTATAAATTGAAGAGGATTCTCAGAGAAGAAGAGTGCGACAATCATGCGCAAAAACAACCATACCCTCTGCCAAATTCAATACCGATCAAGAAAAGATCGAGGCTTTACAAGTGCTACCCATGTTCATCACGAGACCTTGGAAGCTTGCTCCTAAGGTTCACTTAGTGTTCTTTCTGTCTAAGAAAGAACATAGCAGTCATATTGATATGCAAGATTGACTATCACGGGCAACTGCCGTAAAGTGGAGAAGTTCAAGGAAGAACTATAAAAAGCCTAAATCTAGCATTCAAGGAGGCTGTGAGGTGCGTCCTCACTTCGAGAGTTGTTGAGAAGCTTGATATCATAGGTTCTTGAAGGTGCGCTGTGACCAGACGGAGGTCTTGTTTACAGTTAGAGATCAAGCTTGACATTTTTTATTAAATCTTAGTGAATTCCAGTCAGCAGACTGTAGAGCGGATGTTGAACATTTGTTCGAACCACTTTAACCTTTGTGTTATTATCTGTTTTATTGCTTAACTTTTTTGTTAAATTAAAAGAGAGCAGTTCAAGTGCTGGTGTATAATCTGCAATAAATCTAAGTACTTTACGAGCTTAAAGTCATATTTTCTATGAACTTGCTAAGTCGAGACCTCAGCTAGATAGTGTAAGATCATTAATATTCCGCTGCATTAACCATTACTCTGATCGGGGACCAACAAGTGGTATCAGAGTAGTTGGTCTTTACAGACTAGCTGCTTCTGAGTCGCTTAGGGCCAGATCCATTTTCCTTGCATTTTTGTTTGTGTGTTAAGCTCAGGTTACAAGAAATGACACATAATGTGAAGTTGTCAAAATACTCTCCAGAAACCTATAACATCTAGAAGAAGAAGTCGTTGATCACACTAAAGAACATACACCCATAAATGGCGTACGTGATCGAAGAAGGACCTATCAAAATTACTAAGGTGAATACTCAGCTTGGTGATGCAAAATGAACAGAAATCGTAGACAAACCATATGCTAAATGGACCAGTGAAGACAAAACACTATTTCAACCGGATGCTGTGGCTCTTGAGCTAATTTTGAATACCTTTAGTCATCGAAGCTCTGGAATACGACAATGCCAAACAAGTTTGGGATTTTCTTGGCACTCTATATCGAGAAACAAATCAAATAAAGCGGAACAAGCTTTAGCAGTGCATAGATACGTATGAATCCTTCCAAATTGTTCCTGGTGAAAGCATAACATTAATGAAAGCTCAATTTAATTTTATTATCTGTGAATTGAAAACCTTGGGGAGATAGTATAACCTTGCAGATGTAAACGCAAAGATACTCTCAAAGATACCTAAAGAATATTGGTTTGTCAAGGTGACAAGCCTCAAAGAGAAAGACCTTTCAAAGATGATAGCGAAAGAAGTATTTGCTCATCTTCAGGCCCATGAATGGGACATCTAACAAACAAACAAGAATGAAGTTGTGAGGGCTGTAACATCTGCAGAAAAGTACACTGAGGATTCAACATACTTTGTCAAAAGAGATGCTTCAAAGTGGAAAGCAAAGAAAACTTTCCACACCAACCATCCCGCTCAGTCAAGTCCAGCAATGGAGACCACATCAGCACGTGGATCTCAATCAAAAAAGATTGAATGATCCATCAGCGAGTTGGAGGAACAAATGAAGAAATTACAAAAGCTCCTGCCGAAAGCTAAAGCTAAGAGAGAGGAATCTAAGCCAACAGAGAATTGCCCTACAAAAAGGACGCCGAGATCATGTTTTGAGTGTAATTCTCCCGATCACCTTAAATTTGATTTTCCACGTGTAGACAAGGAAGAGAGGGAGACATTGAAGAAGATATTTGAAAGGCATGCATCAAAGCGGTCACAAAGGCATTGAAGACCAGATCAGAAATTCCGGATATCCCTGACCATGATGACAAAAGCAACTCCTCAGACGAAGATGAGGAAGAGGCCTTGATGGTGTTCATGGCAATAACAGGGGATAAGGAAGATGTTGAAGAAGACCAAGAGGCTGAGTCAGCCCTAGCAGTCACGAATGAAAAGGTAGAAATCTCTACTATGTCTGCTATGTCTAGTTCAGCAAACTTGCATAACACTGTTGAGTCATATTGCTCTGACTCAGGAGATGTAACCATGGATCAACTTTTAAAAGAATTTTTAGATCTCATGCATTAAACGATGCTTTAGCAAATGAAAATTCCTCACTGAAATCTCAGCTTTCTATTTTGATCGATGAGATTGAAAAAACTAATTTAGCATGCGAGGAACTTCTAAAACTTAAAACCGAGGTCTCTATTCTTGCTAAATTTCAAAATTTTAGAAAAAAAGAATGAAAATTCCATGCAAAAAGAAAATGTAAATGTAAATTTTCAAAGAGCACGAGAGATTTTGATAACATTTTAGAAGCTAAAAGAAATCACAATGATTTCTCGGGAATTAGTTTTGAAGAAAATTATTTGAGCATAATCTTTGTTCCAGTAATTGGGAATGTTCAATAGAATGCTAGGGAAAAAGGGGATAGTTCTAAATCAACAAAGACTATTCAGCAGAAATGCTGGCAAATAATGATCCCCTGCTGACCGATCAACGAAGGTTAAAAAGGATACCTGCTGAGAGGAAGTCAGCAAAGTTCTTGAATGTGACCTAGCAGACGGTTCCATTTGCTAGGAAGGTACATTCAAAACCTAGCAAGGCTAAGAAATATGCTGAGATTGCAAGGAAGCCAAAGCATCTTCAAGTAAGAGGAACACTTACTTGAGGTCTTAGTCAAATTTCATTCATTTTCAAAAGACTGTGAAGGCTAAGCACACTACCACACCCTCTCTTGCTATGCATATGCATTATTTCAGGAGAAAGGGAAAGCTAGCAAAGAGTGATGATATGAAGTGTAGGGTTTTTCACGTGAACCGAATCACCAAAACCAAACTGAACCGGATCGATCTATGGATATTGCTCACAATTAAATTTCTCAAAACCCTAGCATGCTCCTATGAATTTAGTGCATAATTGTGGATTGAGAGATTACCGTAAATCCGTAGAGTCTGAACCGATCTTTCGCGTTTAAATTCTAAATCTCAATTCAACCACGCGATTCGATTTAATCTGTAGAAACAGAAATTAGAATACTATTTTCCAGAATAAATCGAAAAATAGAAAGAGAAGAAAAAGAAATCTGTTCTCCAGATTAGATCTTCAGATCTGTATCCCAATGCTGATCAAATCTGCTACTGGTGAGGATTCCACAGATCTGTATTCTCAGCAGGACCAGAATCGAAATTCTCCTCCTTGAATCTCCAAAGTCGGCGCCCACTCTGCTCTCTCTCTAGGGTTTATGTTTTTCAACTGTGTTACAACTTATGAGAGAGAGCTGTCTATTTATAGACCTAGGATTTTATCCCTAATGGGCTCTTTGGGCTCAATTCAGCATATTTAATTGGGCCAGACCTGGGACCTAATGCAAATAATAAAGTGGGCCTATAAATTAATTAATTCCCATGTCCACAACCCAGGACACAATTAATTAATTAATATTAATTCTTTTTCAACACAGAATTAATACTGACCTACCCCTTTATTACCACGTTGTGAGAACGGGTTGCATTAATTGAGAATCCCCATATTTAAGGTTACCAGACTTCCATTAATTAATCGAAGTCTCTGACTAGCTCTAACTACAATTAATTAATATCTTATTATTCCTGAGTAGTACCACTCAAACCTTATCACTCGTGCTTGAACTTAATCAGCCTGCAGGACTTTGGCACGATGAATGTTATTGAGCTCCTCAGGGAATGTCCCCATCCTATTACTCGGATATGGTTACCTAAGTTCAGTCTCAGGCGGTACTACACGAACTGCTGTTACCCAAGATGCGGATATACGAGCGCGCTGTGTTGGCTCTCCACCATGGCAAATTAAAGCAATAGTCAACCCGTGCAAACCCCTGAACCTTCGTTAGGGTTTGGACTCAATCAATATAATGAGATCTTTTATTCGCTGATGTCAGATAGACGAATATATCTCACTGCGGTCCATAATACGCCACCTCTGCGTACCAACATGTCAAGTAACCAAGACAAATTACTTATTCCGACAATGCCACAGCCATCCGGACAGACGTATCCTCATACGCTGTCTTGGTTGTGATCAGGTTTATGTCTCACTAGGTCAAGTGATCATACTGTCTTTTGCGATCTACAACACGCCGTATGATCGTCCCTATCGGTGAGACAAGAGGATACCATTGTTCATACATGTACGATTGTTAACAGATAGGAGAAATAAACCGTTGTATACACATCGTAATAAATGCTTTCAGTATACAAAACCCATCAATCTCCCACTTATACTCAAAGCATAACTAAGCTATTACAGAGTATATAGCCCGTCTATCTAGTCTGCTGTCTTTAACCACTATCAGTGGTCGGCATCCACCTCAGACCCAGCTCACGAATATATCTTTTGTAAACTTTCTGCGGCAAGCTCTTTGTAAACGGATCAGCAAGATTGTCAGCAGTGTCAATCTTCTTAATCAGCACATCGCCCCTCGATACGATTTCTTGTATGATATGGTACTTTCTCTCTATGTGTTTGCTTGCCCTGTGAGACCGCGGTTCCTTTGAGTTTGCCACCGCACCAGAGTTATCACAATAAATTGTGATGCTCCTCGGCAAACTCGGGATCACGCCCAATTCTAAAAGGTAGTTCCGGAGCCACACCCCCTCTTTCGAGGCATCGGAGGTGGCGACATATTCCGCCTCCATGGTGGAGTCAGCAATGCATTTCTGCTTTGAGCTCCTCCGAGATACAGCTCCACCTCCCAGGGTAAACACATAACCTTAGGTCGATTTCTTCTCATCCTGGTCCCCTTGGAAATCCGAGTCCGTATAACCCACAGGGCACAAATCCTCACTTTGATAAACTAGGCAAAAATTCCTAGTTCTTTTCAAATACTTGAGGATATGCTTTACAGCAGTCCAGTGCGCCTGTCCTGGGTTAGACTGATATCTTGCTACCATGCCAGCGGCATAACAGATATCTGGCCTGGTACACAGCATCGCATACATGAGACTACCCACAGCCGAAGCATATGGTACAAGACTCATTTCATCTTTCTCCCGCTGTGTCTGAGGACACTGCCCACTAGAAAGACGAACGCCATGTCGAAAAGGTAGCAAGCCTATCTTGGCGAGTTGCATGCTGAACCGGGCTATCACAGTATCCACATAGGATGCCTGGGATAAGCTCAACATTCTTCTTTTACGATCTCGTAAGACCTTAATCCCAAGAATGTAGCCAGCTTCACCCAGATCCTTCATTTGGAACTGTTCGAATAACCAAACCTTGATTTGGGACATCACTCCCTCGTTGTTTCCAAATGGGAGTATGTCATCAACGTATAGTGCAAGGAAGACCACGCTCCCACTGACACAAAGTCGGTAAACATAACTTTCGTTTTCCAACTGTGCAAATCCATAGGATTTAATCACATCATTAAAACGTAAGTTCCACGACCTTGAAGCTTGCTTAAGTCCATACAAGGACTTCCTAAGCTTCCAGACAAGATGTTCTTCGCCCTTGCTTATGTAACCCTCGAGTTGTTGCATATAGATGTCCCTACCTTCTTCAAGGTAACCGTTTAGAAAAGCGGTTTTGACATCCATCTGCCAGATCTAGAGGTCCATATGCGCAGCTATGGCAAGGAGTATCCGGATGGATTTGAGCATGGCTACAGGTGAAAAGGTTTTGTCATAGTCAATGCCCTCTTTCTGACTATAACCCTTTGCCACCAGCCTGGCCTTAAAAGCCATGATCTTTCCATCCGCCCCTTTCTTTCTCTTGTATACCCATTTGCACCCTATGGCCCTAAAGCCATCCGGCAAATCAGTTTTCTGGTATACATCCATAGCAGTTATGGATTCTATCTCAGAATCCATGGCAACTTGCCATTTGGCAACATCTTTGTCCTGCACTGCCTCTTCGTAAGTCAGCGGGTCAGAGTCGTCATGTCCGTATTCTGGGCTCAAGTCCGAAGACTCACCCACAAACATGTACCTTTCCGGCTGGAAAATAACTCTCCCACTGCGACGAGGCATCGGTGCCGTGTCAGTAGTAGGTGCAATGACTTGTGGTCCTGCACCTTGCACTGAAGAACGTGTTTGTGGTGCCGTACCTCTCACAGGAGCACCCACATGTACACGTTCCCCTTCCCTTGGAATTGCATTCTCGTTCTCAATTTCTTGAAGAACGACATCACTCCTTGACCTGTGATTACTCACATACTCGTCCTCCAAGAATCTAGCGTTGGTGCTAACAACGACTCTTTGACTCTCAGAACAGTAAAAGTAACCACCTTTCGTTTGCCTGGGAAACCCTATGAACAACATTACTTTTGACCTGCTTTCTAACTTATCAGGTTCCTTCGACAGTACGTGTGCCGGACAGCCGCATACTCTAAACTTGCACATACTAAGTTTGCGACCAAGGAAGAGTTCAGCAGGCATCTTAGGAATTGATTTAGAAGGCACCACATTAAGTACGTATGCTGCTGTCTCCAATGCGTAGGCCCAAAACGAAATTGGTAAGTTTGCATAACTCATCATTGACCTTACCATCTCTAGAAGAGTCCTATTTCTTCTTTTAGCTACACCGTTTTGCTGGGGAGTACCCGGTGCAGTCCACTGAGATGTTATCCCATTTTCTGACAAATACTGCAGAAACTCGTTACCGAGGTATTCGCCACCGCGGTCAGATCGCAGTGACTTGATAGTTTTCCCGACCTTCTTTTCTACCTCAGCCTTGAACTCTTTGAATTTCTCAAAGCATTCTGACTTGTAGCGAAATAGGTAAACTTATCCGTACCTTGAGTAATCGTCAATGAAAGTGACGAGGTACTCGTACGCTCCACGAGCCTGCGTGGACATCGGTCCACATAAGTCAGAATGGATCAATTCCAACAATTCCTCTGCTCGAGACTGACTAGCCTTGAAAGGCCTAGTTGACATCTTGCCCTCGATGCAGGATTCGCAGACTTGATAAGGTACAGCCCGGACTAAGTCCAATGTACCGTCATCTGCAAGTCTCTGAATCCGCTTCAAGCTAATGTGACCCAGTCTCAAGTGCCAGAGATATGTAAGATCCTCATTAGAAGAAGTAAGTTTTCTCTTCCTAGGATTATCAATTACGGATGAATTACATGCAATACAAAAGACATGTTTGATCGAAGTAACATAGAGATTGTAAATCAACACTTCATAATGGATAACATTGTCACTACCAATGATAAAATCATAAATAACAAATATCCATAGAAAGTTGATAAAATTTGTCCTGCCGATAAACCACGGCCCACAAATAAACTCTCAAATGTACTTTTAATTTATCATAACATAAGGAAAAGAAAACTCCATGAAGCTCCGTCTTAAAACGTTGCCTTCATCCAGTTTGGTATCTTCTTGCCATCACTCACCAGCCTTGTCGGCACGGTCCCCTGCAAAGTACAACAACATGATCAACAAGTCAGTGCTTACAGCTCTAGAAGAGCAACAACTGACTCTAATCATGCTTTCAGTTATACATGCAAAATGACATACCTTGTCTAGCTTTGTTTGCTAGACAATCTTTCCTCCAATGTCCTTTCTTACCACACCTGAAGCACCTGTCCCTTTCAGTCGCCACCTTAGGCTTTTTCCCAGCCCCACCATCCTTCATAGGTGTCTTCTTGGCCCACTTCTTAATCCCTTTCTTCCGCTTCATACTTTTCGGTACAGCAGAGAGATTACCAGAAGTGGCCAAGGCAACCTTCTGAGGGTTCATGACCGATTCAGCTGCCATCAAGTAATTGAGTAACTCGTTAATAGTATACTCTTTCTTGTTCATGACAACATTCAGTCTAAAACTCTCAAAGGACTTGGGTAGAGAGTTCAGTATGATATCGACCTTAGCCTCAGCGTCGATACCTCCACCATGCACTATCAGTTCATCCATGAGGTGAGTCATGGTAACCACGTGCTCTCTCACTGAGGTGCCATCAGTCATTTTCTTACTCACGATTTCTTTCATGAGATTGAATCTGACAGCTCTATCAGTTTCCCCATAGGTCGCCGTCAGACTTAACATAATGTCATAGGCATCCCTATGGTGCTGATGTTGTTGCTGCAAGACTTTCGACATAGTGGTCATCATGTAGCACTTGACTACATTGTTTGATTTCTCCCACTTGTTATAATAGTCTATTTCCTCTTGAGAGGACTCAGCAGTTGGCACTATGGGACGAAGTACTTGCAGAACGAACATATGTTCTTCTACAATCAGGTGGTATTCGAGATTGCGCTTCCATTCCAGGAAGTTCGGACCAGTTAGAGTGTTTTGTGCGAGAATATTGATGACATTAGACATAGACATATCTGAAACAATAAAGATTCTTAAATAAGAACATACATGTTGAACTTCGAAAACAAATGCATTGAAAATCTTTTAATAAATCAAATACAAATGTTTTCCACTAATTGCCCAAGTGTTCCCACCGCAAGCTACACTCGTAGACGTTTACGATGTCACCCTCAACCAGAACTGCGGGTTTTAAGCCCCAATCCATTTAATTTCACTACCATGTTAGGATGCTTTTGACACTAGAAATTAATAATTAGTGAAAACCTTAGACCAAGCCATCTCTCAAGAACAGGGATGCAATTCTTGCATTATATTCTAAGATGCTTCTAAGCAATTAACCACAAATTTAACTCCGGCCAAAAGAGACAGTTTAGCAT
>JAPKLW010000429.1:319368-350522 GCA_026898455.1 Plectranthus barbatus
CAGGTTTCCCGCTTGCGCGTCGACCGTGTCTGATTGGCGTCGATCGCGTCTCAACTTCTTGCCTCGTCGATCGCTTCTGAATAGCATCGATCGACGCGGCCTCCTTCTCCCGTCGATCGCCTTCTCCTTTGTTTCGTCGATCGTTTGGCAACTGTTGCCTCATCTGCGCGGTCTCACGGTTTTGGCCATAACTTCTTCATCCGAACTCCGATCGACCCGATTCCAGTTGCGTTGGAGAGCTAACTCAAAGCCAATAACCCAAATTTCTCTTGTGGAAAAACTCTTCACTGCTACTCTTACACGTGACTGCTTCCGGAACGGTTTTCTCATGAGTTTAGGCCTAAAAACCTGCATAAACATCAAAACACACCTAAAACCACCTAATATTAATATCATGCATAAAATATATATAAAATCAATAAAACTTCATAAATTAGTATGAAAATAATATAGATAAGTGAGTGAAATAATGAGCTTATCAGCCGCGCCGCCGTCGTCCGCCGTGCTCGGCCCTCTGTTGGCTCCGTCTTTGTTCTTCGTCCTCGACCCATTCAATTACATAAATTTGGAAATTACAGAAACTATTCTATTACAATTTCAAATCTATTCTAATCACGGATTTTCTCGTGATTTTACAAAACAATTCAGCCCTACACGAAAAAACCACCGCGGGCTGAATCAATGGGTTGCCACGAGGAACAAAAACCAACATCCACAATAATAAATTCATACATGCATATTATCGAATTTAATTATGAACAACAGAGCCATAAATCAGAAACCTGGCTCTGATATCAATTGTAGGGTTTTTCACGTGAACCGAATCACCAAAACCAAACTGAACCGGATCGATCTATGGATATTGCTCACAATTAAATTTCTCAAAACCCTAGCATGCTCCTATGAATTTAATGCATAATTGTGGATTGAGATATTACCGTAAACCCGTAGAGTCTGAACCGATCTTTCGCGTTTGAATTCCAAATCTCAATTCAACCACGCGATTCGATTTAATCTGCGGAAACATAAATTAGAATACTAATTTCCAGAATAAATCAAAAAATAGAAAGAGAAGAAAAAGAAATCTGTTCTCCAGATTAGATCTTCATATATGTATCCCAATGCTGATCAAATATGCTACTGGTGTGGATTCCACAGATCTGTATTCTGAGCAGGACCAGAATCGAAATTCTCTTCCCTGAATCTCCAAAGTCGGCGCCCACTCTGCTCTCTCTCTAGGGTTTATGTTTTTCAACTGTGTTACAACTTATGAGAGAGAGCTGTCTATTTATAGACCTAGGGTTTTATCCCTAATGTGCTCTTTGGGCTCAATTCAGCATATTTAATTGGGCCAGACCTGGGACCTAATGCAAATAATAAAGTGGGCTTATAAATTGATTAATTCCCATGTCCACAACCCAGGACACAATTAATTAATTAATATTAATTCTTTTTCACCAGAGAATTAATACTGACCTACCCCTTTATTACCACGTTGTGAGAACGAGTTGCATTAATTGAGAATCCCCAAATTTAAGGTTACCAGAAATCCATTAATTAATCGGAGCCTCTGACAAGCTCTAACTACAATTAATTAATATCTTATTATTCCTGATTAGTACCACTCAAACCTTATCACTCGTGCCTGAACTTAATCAGCCTGCAGGACTTTGGCACGATGAATGTTATTGAGCTCCTCAGGGAATGTCCCCATCCTATTACTCGGATATGGTTACCTAAGTTCAGTCTCAGGCAGTACTACACGAACTGCTGTTACCCAAGATGCGGATATACGAGCGCGTTGTGTTGGCTCTCCACCATGGCAAGTCAAAGCAACAGTCAACCCGTGCAAACCCCTGAACCTTCGTTAGGGTTTGGACTCAATCAATATAACGAGATCTTTTATTCGCTGATGTCAGACAGACGAATATATCTCACTGCGGTCCATCAATACGCCACCTCTGCGTACCAGCATGTCAAGTAACCAAGATAGACTACTTATTCCGACAATGCTGCAGCCTTCCGGACAGACGTATCCTCATACGCTGTCTCGACTGTGATCAGGTTTATGTCTCACTAGGTCAAGTGATCATACTGTCTTCTGCGATCTACAACACGCCGTATGATCGTCCCTATCGGTGAGACAAGAGGATACCATTGTTCATACATGTACGATTGTTAACAGATAGGAGAAATAAACCGTTGTATACACATCGTAATAAATGCTTTCAGTATACAAAACCCATCAATGAAGATCATCAAAATCACAAAAAACTGGATTACAAAGGGATTGATCCAGAGAACTAATCCCGCAGGACCCGCAGTTGATAGGGTACCTAAAATTTAATATATGATTTTTCAGGAACAGGATTCAGCACACAGAGCTTCAAGAGACATGATTGAGTGGATTCTGGACAGTGGCTGCTAAGCACACATGACTGGAGATGAAGACATCTTCACAGATCTTCAAAAACTCAGAGGACCTTCAGTCTCGTTTTGCGATAACTCAAAAGGAAAGGGTGGTCGAAAGAGGATGTATAGAGAAAAATGGAATGCGCATAATCAACGTGGCCCTCGTCACCAAACTGAAGCACAACTTGCTGAGCTTCAGCTAATTAAGTGAAAATGGGTACATTGTTTCTTTTATGGATACAGGATGCGAGATTGCTGACAAGACGACAGGAGAAGTAAAGCTCATAGGAGTCTGAAAAGGTGGACTATATGTGGTTGATTGGCAAAGTGGACAACAGGACTCATGCTTCGTCGCATTCAACGAAGAAGAAACAAATTGGCTATGACACAAAAGGCTTACGCATCTGTATTTCAAAACCACCAAATACATAGCCAAGAATAACATTGTGGAAGGATTGCCAAAGGAAACCTTCAGAAAAGAAGGCGTGTGCAAATCTTGCCAAAAGGGAAGCAAACCAAGGCAACCTTCAAATTGAATCCTAAAAAGGAGGCAGCCTTCAAATCGAATCCTAAAAAGGCTACCTCCGAAATGATCGTAGAACTTCTGCACATGGATTTATTTGGCTCAGTGACTCCACCCACCGTAGGTAACAAAAACTACTCACTAGTTGTTGATGATTATTCCAGGTAGACATGGGTGAAGTTGCTGAAAACCAAAGACGAAGTCAAAATGATCCTACTTGAGCTGATACTACGAGTTCAAAATGACATGGAGGTTACGGTAAAAAGGATTAGATATGACAATGGCAAAAAATTTTGCAACGGTGTTTTAATGGACTTTTGCGCCGATGTTGGGATAGGACATGAAAGGTCCACTGCTAGAACACCCAAGCAAAATAGCTTAGCAGAGCGAAGGAACTGAACATTGAAGAAAGCCATTCGGACCATGCTTACTAACACAAATCTCGGCCAAAGATATTAAGGAGAAGCTGCAATGACAACTTGCTACACACAGGATCAAAGTGGACTGAATGCTAGGTTCCACAAGACTCCTTAGAAAATCTATCACGGTTGTAAGCCTTCCCTAGCTCACTTTCGTGCTTTTGGTTCACCGTGTTATATCCATAATAATGGGAAGTCGAAGTTGAACACTATCTCTCCCAAGGCTGGTGAAGGAGTATTCGTAAGCTATGGACATCCTTCTCACAAGGGCTATAGAGTGCTAAACAGGACAACCCATCTTGTGGAAATAACATGTAATGTTATTTTTTATGAAGCTACTCTAGTGCGAACAACCATGAAAGAGCAAGAGATGTTATTTAGGAGACCAATGATGTTAATGGACAATCAGGCTTGAATTTTTTTATGTTGAACTGATTGCTCCGACTAGGTTTATGAGTTAAAACACATCTCTGTTGGAGACCTCGATTGGTCAGCAAACAACCGAGAAGGCTGGTGATGCAACATGTACTGCTGAGGCCTCATAAAATAATCGTCCAAAAGAAAGCACAAGTCAAGGTGGAACTCTGGAAGGAGAAAACATTCATCAAGATGAAGATATTACTTGAAATTCCCCAAGGAATGTCGAAAGGGTTGTTGAAGATAACTCTGCTGAGAACATTCCAGAGCAATCTGCTGAGCGGAGAATCGTTATCATTCCAGTAGATATCAATTAAGCAAATCGAATCCCAATAGACAATATTCCAGCAGATGACAACTAAGCAATGATTCTTGAAAACTTTGAAAACTTACAACTTGTTGATGTCCCTATTGTAGGAAGTCAAACTACAGAACCCAACAATCAATCCATTACAGTAACTAAGTTGAGAAGGCCAAAGTGGTTGCTGAGGGATCATCCAGCAGACGCAATTTAAGGTGACCTTAAAGATCCAGTTTGTACCAAACTTAGTGTCATGCTAGCTTGCTATATATCACAGACAAAGCTAACAGAGGTTGTTGATACTTTTCAATCAGCTGATTGGATAAATGCGATGCAAGAAGAATTGTCAAAGTTCATGCACAATCATTTATAGGATTTAATGGATCGCTCAACTCACCAATCAGTGATCGTACAAAATGGGTGTTAAAAAATAAGCGAGATGAGAATGGGGTCGTTGTACAGAACAAAGCAAGACTCGTAGCTAAAGGATACGCTCAATGCAAAGGAATTGATTTTGACGAGACATTTGCTTCAGTGGCTAGACAGGAATCAATCAGGTAATTCTTTGCATATGTTGCTCACTATAATTTAACAGTATTTTAGATGAGCGCGTTCCTAAATGGTGAACTCAAGTAGGAAGTCTATGTGGAGCAACCTCCTGGGTTTGAACGAGGTGACAAGGTGTACAAGTTATGAAAAGCTCTATATGGATTAAAGCAAGCTCCTAGAGCTTGGTACAAGACACTCTCTCAGTTCTTGCTGAACAATGGATTTAGGAAGGGAATGATCGACTACTCTCTTTCTAATCAAGCATGCTGAAGATATATTGCTCGTGCAAATTTATGTGGATGACATTATTTTTGGTTCTGAGAATCTAACTCTTTGTGAAAAGTTTGCACAGCTTATGCAGAATCACTTTCAGATGAGCATGATGGGGGATCTCATCAACAAATTTTGTCCAGAGAAAACAAAGCCTCTAAGGATATCTATGATCCCAACATGTCAAATATCATTGGATGAATATGGAAAATCAATAAATACAACAACTTACAGAGGTATAATTGGCTACTTGTTATATCTAATGACTAGCATGCCAGATATTTCATATGTTTTAGGTGTGTTTGCTAGGTATCAAGCAAACCCAAAAAAGTCATACATGGAGTCAGCAAATAAGATTGTCAAGTATCTAATAGGAAAAGATTCGCTTGGAATTTGGTACCCAAAGGATGATGAGCTTACACTCGTTGGATATTCAGACTCAAACTTTGGAGGATCCAGGATAGATCGCAAAAGCATGAGTGGAACTTGCCAATTTCTTGGACACAAGTAAATTAGTCGGTTCAGTAAGAAGCTACATTCGGTACCATCATCCACAACGGAAGCTGAATACATGGCTGCTGCGAGTTGCTGTACACAGGTGTTGTGGATCAAACAACAACTTCAAGACTACGAAGTTAGCACCGAATGTGTCCCGATCTACAACAACAACAATTGCATAATGTACATCACGAAGAAAAGGACCAAGCACATCGATATTAGACATCATTTTATTTGGGATTACGTGGAGAAGAAGGACATCTTAGTGGAGTACATTCGAACAGATGATCAACTTGTTGATATCTTCACTAAACCTCTAGCAAAGAGCCGATTCAAAAAATTGTGTCTTAAACTTGGCTTGCTAGAATTGGATAATGTGATGAAAGAGTGAGTCCCCGCTCTCACTTTACTTCTGGTCTTCTTGGATTTCTGAAGTCATTGCAAGTTAAAGTGTGTCCAAGCTCACGCTTTCAAGTTTTTCTACTTAGCAATATTCTTAATTTTTGGCGTATTTTATTTGCTAAGCTACTAGCTGCTGAGATGGTTCACTGAAGAAGATATGTTGCTAAACACGATAATTGATGACTTATTTGTTGCGGATATGTTTGCTGAGTCCAAGATCTCAGTAAAGCGTCTGATTTGTTACTGAGTCTCAACTCTCAGCAGACCCCTCTATGGTTGCTGAGTCCAAGCTCTCAGTAGAATGCATTTGTTTGTTGTGTTATTCAGCAAACACAATCTAGCAAATGATTTCAAATTCCCCAAAAGGCGGGAGTATCCAATCAACGGATGTGGTTGCTAAAAGCAACATTAAAAGTGGGTCTAATACTTCACAGGGCGCTGACAAAAAAAAATCACCATGCTCCCACTTTTCAACTTAAGGGTCAAAATGCGAACAGTCGCACCCCACTATGACCGTTGATCTCCGTCAATTCAAATCGTATCACATCTATAAAAGGAACTGATTTGGGTTTTATTCAAACTTTATCTCACTTTAAACCCTTATTCAAATTTCAAGATTTCTTTGTTCATCTTCGATCGATCAATTTAACTAAGTTCAAAAATCACATTCATGGTGGAATCATCCTGTCGCTCAAATCCTCCTGCCGAATCCTCCGGTCGCTCGCTCTCCCCATTATTTCGGAAGAGCACATGCCAACATTTACAGGTATATTTAAGAAGGAGCATGTTGATGATGCTATTGGATATGGACGTCTGTTGTCCATTGCCAAAAAAGAAGAAAGAAGGGTATCTGCCATTTGCGCAAAAAAGGGTCGCGCAAGTTCAAAAGGATAAGATTTTGTATGAGCAGTTGTGTGAAAATATTTTTCACTCTGGATCATGAATAAATAGGCTGAGGAGTGAAGGGCAACTGAAGTATATGACTGCTGAGCCACTACGATTTAGGCCGCATATGGTGGCGGAGTTCTACGCCGGAGCGGTAGTCCCGGAAGGTGCCAAATTTTTTACTACTTGTGTTTTTGGAACAACGATCACGGTCAACCCTGAAATTCTTGCAAAAAAGTATGGGTTGAGAAAGGAAGGAGAAGATGTTGGTACTTCCAAAATAGAGGATAAAGATGGAATGCAGAACAAGTGGCTACAATGGAAGAAGGAGAGCTATGTTGAGAAGACCGGGAAGGTAGCCACTCCAATCAAAACACTTACTGATTCCCATAGAGATTTTTCAATAATGGTGATAAGAATGTTGATGTGTGAATCCGGTTCGCACTCTGAATAAAGTGCAAAAAAGTATGTTGTAATGATGGCAATAGATGACCAAATTCGAGGTAATTGGGCAAAATTCATTTACAGTAAGTCGTTGGAGCATGTCTACAAGAATGTTGATATCAAGAAGGATCACATCTTCACCCAAGACGTTAATTTTGGTTTAAATATTAGTCACATCATTGAGGGGTTCATTCCTATGGAAAAACTGGACAGGGGAGAAGAATTACTGCCTGCTGACTACATTTCAGTAACGAGGCACCAACAACCTCCGGTGGACGCTATGTGACCGAGGTATCCAAAGGGAAAAAGAAACATTGACCCGAATGACCCTGTTTCTGAGGTGAAGAACATGATGAACGGGAATTCATTCCCCAGTCGGCTATTCCGATGACTGAGGAAGAGATAGAAGAAGTTAGGAAGTAGACTGAGACTGAAGCCTTATTTCAAGAGTTGGAGAATCTACCAGACCTTACCAAGTTAGATCCAGTGGTTAAGCCACCAACAAAGAAAATAACCTCAGTTAAGCCATCGCCGAAGAAGAAGCAAAATGATGTTGAGGTTGCTGCAGAAGGAACCACCGTAAGAAAGGGTAGGGATGATGCATTCTGAGGATCAACTGTGCAGGTTCAGATGCCAACTATTATTCCAACTTCTCGGATGCCCATCGTCGTGTCAACCCACGACATCCCCGCTACTGATCCAACCAAAAAGACTTCTAAAAGGAGGTTGATGACCGTGGCCGAACATGTATCAAGAAAGAAGGCTAGGAAGGAAAAGGAGATGAAGAAAAGGCAAGAGGAGAAAGAGTTAAAAAAGATAATGCAAGAGATCACCTTCCAGCAGCGTGATGCGAACTATGAACAAATTAAGGCTGCTGCTCAGGAGTATGCTGCGAAGAAGAAATAGAAGTTTGAGCAGGAAACTAAACAAACATGAAAAAAGAAGGTTGTTGAAACTGTAATTGAGCCAACTGTTGAGAATGAGCTAACCCTCATCGCTAAAGGTAAAGGGAAAGGCAAGATGCTTGTTGAGCAAGTAGAACAATTGGTCAATCCTGATGCTATTTCAGATAAGGACTTTCAGAAAATGCTATCGACAGGATTTTTCAACGACCTTACTGATTTGCCAACTATTGGAAGAAGCGGTGTTGTTAGAGGAGGACATACTCTTGCGCAAGGTGAAGGGAGTCATCTTCCTCAGGTTGCGATGCACATTGTTGTGCAAGGTGGTAGCAGTGGTGCTGGGAGTGCTGCAGAAGCAAGTTGTTTCAAATTTTTGATGTTGCTTCTGAGCAAACTACCGCGCAAGGAGGAGGTAGCACAACTAAGAATGCTGAGGAAATCGCTAGGCAGACCACTGCGCAAGGAGATAGTGATTCTACTAAGGATGCTGAAAAGAATGTTGAAGTTGTTGATAAGCAGGCTTCTGCGCAGGGGGAAAGCAGAGCTGCTGAGAAAAATGTTGGTGAAGTGCATGCTACCATGCAAGGCGAAGGTGGTGTTGCTAAATGTTCTGAAAATGAACAGGTTCAGGAGAAGTGATTGCTGCGGATGAGAATATGATTGCATAGCAAGTTGTCATGGAAGGTGGAGACAACGATGTTTCCATTTCTCGAGCTGAGATTAATCAGACAATAAAGCAATAGGCTGTTAATCCTAAAATAAATATGTTGAAGCAGTGGTTGCTAAGAAGCCGAACGATACCAAGAAAGCTATTGCATCCAAGCTCAAATCAAATGTTGAGTATAATTGCCATATTCTTAAATGCATTTATTCTAATGTTCGTGGCATTGTCATGTCTTAAGATCTGCAGGCATCATTAGCAAACTCAGGGCAATCATTGGGAATTGTTGCTGAATCGCAAGAGCGGGAGACCACTCTGAAAAAACTAGCGGAAGACCTGAAGAAGCAGGTAAATAAATGAAATGAGAAGTACTTGCGAGCCCTAGGACTTGACCTTGCTAAAGTCCCAGGATGGGATAATGTTGTCGATTCATCAAAGCTTCTCAAACACACAATTGATTCGCTATGACAAAGGCGTGATGCTCCACCTACCCCCGAAGAATCTAGCATATCTTTGGAAACTATTCCAAGTGACATTAATAGGGAGGACGTTGACATGTCTACTGAATCAGAGGTTGAGCAAACCATGGTGGTTGCTGAGGACAAAGAGAAAGAGAAGCATGTATGGGTGGAAGATGCTCTGAGAGTGCCATTCGCTGGAAAATGACAAAGTCCATTCGGAGCACGGTGCATTCCTAAATGGTTTCCAATAGTGACCAGGCTGATGAAGAAAATGCCGATCTAATTCCATGGGCGAATGACATTACTATAAACATTGAAGCCCAATTGTCCGAGGAGTTTGCTACCACATATGCCGGAGAATTTCCAGTTAAATCTGATGATGTTGACATCTTTGATGAATCTGATGATAATCTTTTTCTTAAAAAGGAATTTTTTACGTGGAGGTGCATTGACTTTGCTACCCATGAGCTCAATTATGAATACCAATCAATTCTGATGGCTCGAATGGGTTTAAATCATTGGAGGTGCGAAGAAGATTGGGCCGATGATTGGATGGGTTAGACATCCAAGAGTCAATATACTAAGAGGCAAGTGTTGGAGAGAATAACGAACATTAAGGCACATCGGGCTGCTAGGAGAGATCGTTCTTTACCACCTTCTGAGTATGCTCCGCCTGTTGAGGCTTCCACTTCTGGAAATGTGATAAGATCTCCTGCAATGAGGAAGCATGCTGCTGCAGCTGCTGAGTTTCTAGCTAAGTTGGCTAGGGAAGTAGAGGATAAAAAGAAAGCAGAGGAGGAAAGGAGATTGGAGGAATACCAAGCTGAACTTCTAGATGATGTCGCATGTATTTCGAAGAGGATGATTGTCTATATAGCAGAGCCACCATCTCCTATTTCCCAACATTGAAGAAATAGATGATATGGTAGTGGTGGATGAAGTGTTTACTGACAAACTTACCGAAGAGCCCCAACGTTCTGATACCTTTGCTGAAGAGCTCAAAGCTATGGAGATCACTTGAAAATCAACCATCTTCCTCTAGCAATGTCGTTGTTTCTACTGCTCAATCTCCGGTCTTAAATGTGGAGCCTGTAAGCTCAAGTAATTTCACATGGATATTCAAGCTTATCAGGATGCAACTGTTCTAAGGTGGAAAAGGCGATGGAGAAAGCAAAGAAAGAGTTGCACCAAACAATGAAGGAAGACTTCACCTCTTTCTCTACTAAACTTTTTGATGCGATCAAATATGGGGAAGAGAAAGAAGGAAGGCTAAGGAAGAAGAAAGACGTCAAGAAGAAGAGGAAAGGCGTGTACGCTAAGAAGCCCGCAGGAAGCAAGAGGAAGAACTGGGAAGGTCGCAAGAGGAGGAAGATAAGGAAGAAAGAAGATAGAAAGGGAAGAAAGAGATGCCCTGTGGATAGGCTCATGAAAATCACTGCTCAATCTATTAGCAATCTAACTAAAGAAACCGGCTCTCCAAGTTCGAAAAATGTTGATTCAGACTCCTCCACAGCAAAGCAGTAATTCTTCCTATCTATGAAACTTTTGTAAGTTTTTTATTTGGACTTATGTATCATGTACTCTACTGCTGAAATTACTTAATGAAACTAACCCAGATTGATGACAATAACTCATTGTCCAATTTTGATTTAATTTGCTTAGCTGAACTTACACTCTTTGTGTAATCAACAAATTGCATGTGGACTGTTGAGTGTGTGGGTGTTCGATTCTGTAGTGCTCTATCTTGTGCGTGAATGCTGCTTGTGCCTATTGGATTGCTGAATTTCCAGAACTTTATTAAGCCATTCACATGTGCTAAATTTTTATCGAGCAATACCCTTCTTATTTGAGGGGGAACATTTTTGAACTTTTGCTAAGTCTAAAGGAGTCGACATAATTAGTTAGATTGCTAGATATATTTTGTAAACTCGGGAGTCTTCTTTCCCACCATCATTAAGTTAGATATAGTGCTTTGATTGCACTGAAAAGGGGGAAATTGTTGGGAATATTTTACCCCTTGTTCTTATTGCTATGTATATATGTTTTGGTGCATCAAAGCTAGTTTATCGAGTCTCTAGAAACTTAGTTGTTGGTCCCAGATCAGAGTACGTATAATGTGCAGCAGAAGTATTAAATCAGATAAATACAATCTAACTTATGCAGTTCAGTTTAATATCAGCACAATTTTTGCTTAGCAGTTTTAGAAATACAGTTTATATTAGCCAGCTGATTATATTAATAGTTTTACAAGTATGACAGTTGATAGTTTATACACTTCAACACTTACAGGATAAGTGTTGAAGGTTTCAAGATATAATTGAAAACTGTAAATTGCGTCAGTAAATAAAACTATAAACGACACAGGATATTTATATTGGTTCGGAGCCTTAAGTCCTACGTCCACTCTTTGGATATCGGATCTGGTAATTCACTAAGTTATGATGTTACAATCCTCACGATCTATAGCCAGTTGCTGTAGAAACCTCCGTCAACAGCACAATGGATCAGTCGCCCTGGCAGTTGCACTTCACTCCTTCTTCAGTTCATCGAAGGCTCAGCGTCTTATCTGTGGACCGGCTCGAAGTTGGACTAAGGAAAAACCTCGATTTTCCTTCTTCGGTAGGTTGAATGGTTGTGTTCTTCCCAGAACGTGCATAGTTTGGCAGTTGCCCGTAATAACCTACTCTTTCTTTGCAAGAGCAGGCTCCTGTGTTCTTAATAGAGCAGTTGAACACCAAAGAGGTATATTAAA
Source organism: Plectranthus barbatus (assembly GCA_026898455.1). NCBI lineage: Eukaryota > Viridiplantae > Streptophyta > Magnoliopsida > Lamiales > Lamiaceae > Plectranthus > Plectranthus barbatus. The sequence goes on from JAPKLW010000429.1 coordinate 331,265, forward strand.
TTAGGTGACTTAACCCTCGTGTACTCAAAGTCACACAGTGAATCTCCAAAGATTCTATGAGCAATGAATGCTTCGTGTTCAATAATGAACCACGATATTAAAGCCTTCTCTCTTGAGAGCGTTTAATGCGTGGGCTTTAACTTCTGTAGAGAGGCTAGTATGAGTGTGTGTTAGAGATTCAAATATAAGAAGGTATTCAGAGGAGAAAAGGTTTTTCTGTCTCTGTATTTCCTGCAATTTATATAAGTGAACCCAGAAAATAGCCGGTAGAGACATTCAGAAGGATGTCCAATCTTAGTCCATCATTCTTAGAAAAAGTAGCATCCCGTTCTGCTTTTTGTGCTGCATCGACCTGCTTTTCAGAGCAGTTTGTACTTGTTGTATCAGACGTTCGAACAACATTGTACACCAGTCGCAACTGAGTATTGTCTGTATTTTCTTATTGACTTCCTCAAGGTTCTTGTGCGACTGTTCGACACTTTGCTACGTACGCACTTCTAGATGTGAAACTATCTTGACTTGAAACTGTTAGCGTCTTTCAACAGTTTCTCTGCGTCTTCTACTTGTATGAAACTATCTTGACCTGAAAAAACTATCTGCGTAGTTTGTATGACCTTGCTCTGATCTACTTGTCTTTGTCTTGTATATTCGACATTTATCTCGTCTGAATGGCGTCTTCTTCAATATTGTTCCATAGTTTTGACGATGTCTGTCTTCCTAGATTATTATAACTCGATCATCCTATACAAGGATTACATGAGGTAATAACTTTAAGACCTAGACTTTGGTATATTGTTTTGACACATCAAAACATCAAATTAAAGTGGGATTACTAAAGTAATACCTAACAGTTTCCCCCTTTTTGATGTTTTCAAAACCATACCTCTATGTCTATTTAAGTCGACGTGAAGATGCAGTTGATCTGAGTTTTACAAGGTTTGTTTATCTAATATAACTCAGAACTGTGCTTTTTCTAGAATCGACCTACTCTAAATTATCTTCCCCTTAATGGGATAATAATATTTGTTTAAAAACAATCAGTTTAGAGCGATAAGAGAAGAAGGGTTGCTGATCACACTGGAAAATGTGAATTCAGCCAATCAAGAATCAAGGTAAGAGACATTGAGTAGTTGTCTTCAAACCAACAGTTTTTCACTTTTCACTAGATATGATCGATTTTAAGTACATGAAATGCTTTAAAACTGTGCCCATAAAAACATTCAAAAAGATGCAAACAAAATAAACTTGCATGACCTTTGCTTACTTGGCTTGATTCTTGTCCTTCTCCCTTTCTTGAATCGATAAATCTGCGTCTTTTGGCTTCGAGGATGTTGCGGTGGATATGGAAAGCAAGTCAACTTGCGCTTTGATAACTGCATTTACTTCTGAGAAGTATTTCATGTCTTGCTCTCTGGCTGCTATGAGTACTTCCTGCTTCCTTGTAATGTCATCATCCCGCTTCTTGTGCTCTTCTTCCTGCTTTCTGTATTTCTCATCTCGCCTTCTCTGTTCCTCTTTTCTCTTTCTCTGTTCCTCCTCTCTCTTTCTCTGTTCATCTTCTCTCATTCTCTGTTCCTCCTCTCTCTCTCTCTCTCTCTCTGTTCCTCCTCACGCTTAGTATATATTAGAGCCAACTGCAGCTTCAACGACTCATCCCTTCTCTCTTCCCGCTTTTTGACAATATCAAACACAAGAGCCATTTGTTTCTCCATTCGATGATCTATCTCTTGTCTCAGAGCATTATAGGGTAGAAGGTTTGTAGCGACAGAGATAGGATTTGGAGACAGAATTCCTTCAACTGTAGTCAAAGCTCTAGAGTCGTCATGGGTTTGACTCTGAGCCGTAGCAGTGGAAGTCTCAGGTGGAGGTGGAGCTTGACTCGTTGCTGCTTGTTCCTTCTTATGTTTTGTTGTGGCTGCTGCTGCTGCTTCATATTTAGCCTTGTCAGCAGCGGCCTCTCCTTCCTCCGGAAGTGCTTCTGCAGTTGCAGCTTCTTCCTCTTGTTTCTTCAGCTCAACAGCTTCTGCCTCTAGTCTCTTGAGCTCAGCAACTTCTTCCTCTTTTCGCTTGAGCAGCGGCACCTTCTTGCTTTCTTTTTAGTTCTGCTGCTTCTTTTGCTTCTTCTTGTTGTCGCTTAAGCTCAACTGCTGCTGCTTCTTCTTTGATTTGAAGTTGAGATAGATCTCTTGTGAACATTTGTTCATTGTTGTCCAGCTTTCATCGTTGAACATCTAGTTCTTGCTGCTGGGAGTCAAGTTCTCGTCGCTGGGTGTCCAGTTGCTCAAGAGCTGCATGATATTCATTGATCTTTCGTCTGATGATTTCTAAATGTGATGCCACTTCACTTAAGGTAGTCACTTGATGAGAATCAAAGTGATTAGTTCCCCCTGAATCCAAGAGGGATAAATTCTCATTTTCTGCTTCCTTGTTGATATATGTGAAGGTGATTCGGTTATCCTTCTGCAGTACTTGTCTAAGAGACGTAGTGTGCTCAGAACTAGAGGACGATGAGCCTTCCATTTCTGCAGGACATGCTAGTTCTGGATTTGGAACTATTTTGCATGGATTGGAGGGTTGACCTGTGATAAGCTCGTATTTTGCCTCACTTATCACATTGTTTTCTTATTAATTTCATGCATTTATCTAATTTTTTGTTAATAATCGAACATGAGTCAAGTTTATTGGGGTATTATGCTTGTCATGGTGTGTTTTTACAGGTTTTGGGCAAAATCCAAAGGAAACCCGTACCGAAAGGAGCATATGTTCAAGGAAACCGTCACAACTTCTTCCACGGTTTGAATCCGAGCTAATGGAGCACTGAATTGGAAAGATCTCTGAGTTAGCTTTCCAAAGCAACTGGAATCGGGTCAATCGGAGTTCAGGAGTGAAAGTTTTGGCCAAAACCGTGAGACGCGCAGAAGGATCGAAAGGGGTGAAAATGTCTCTGTCTCGACAGATATGAAGTCCACGTCGACGGACGCAAGGGGATCCGCATCGACCGGACCAAGTTCCACATCGACCGAGATGGGCCCAGAAAAGGAATTTTTGAGATTTTTATGGTTAAATCATGTTTTTGGCCCTAGATCCCAATTTGTACACCTCTACCTCTATAAATACTTGTTTTGCTCGAGTTTTGAGGGTTGCCTACCAGTTCCTTTCAGTTCTACATTTAGTTTTCTCTCTTGGATTTTTGAAGTTTTCGTTATTTTGGATTGGATTCAACCCTTATTTTTATTGTAAGTTTTATTATGCATTTTAATAAAATGTTTATTGTGTTTCTTTCCATCACGAGTGGCTGGAAACCCTAGCGGGTTCTAGGGCTATGTGTAATTTATCATGTGTGCATGTTAGATTGATCAACTCAAATTGCATGGTTTCAATTCTTGATTTAATTGATAGAATTTAGGATTGATGATGGATCGAGAGATGAAATTGATTCTTTATTCATAGTTGTTAATTGAAAGACCGAGAGGAGAAAATTAATAACAGGAAGAGGAATTGAATATAATTGGTTTTGTGTCTCAAAATGAAGATTAATCAATTGTAGGGAATTAAATCTATGTTTTTAAACAAGTTGATTATTATTGTGTTCTTGAGGCCAACAAAGCATATACAGTCACATGATAGTAACCTAGGTTAAAATTTCCCAACAAAGGAATTTTAATACATTAATCTAAGTTCCCACCATTGTAGAGTTGATTGATTCGACATGTATTTTGATTGATTATTTGCCTTAGAATCTGTGATCTCTATTATTGCTTTTAAAAAACTCTTTAAATTTCAGTCTTGTCATCTTTATTTTCCAAAACCAAAACCCGAATTTCTGTCTACTCAAACAATAAATCTGAGAACTATAGTTAGTACATGGGATATTTTCGTTGCACATTTCCTCTGGGTTCGACTACCTTTGGGTATTTATAAATTTATTTTCCACTGTGTTTGCAATTAATCTGCGAAATTTGCAGTGTTCAACCTTCCCCTTCAAGCGTAGCATCGGATTGCAATTCTTTGATAACTGAGTGGACTGACATATCTTGATTTGTCTTCTTTTTCTTTTGACGTTGGAGCTGTTCAGCAGCTTGATGATTTAATTGTTGTGAGTCGTCTTCAGGATTGTCATCTGTTTGTTTTCTCTTTCTTCTATTTCGCTTTTGTGCATGCTTTTGAGCGGAAGTGCCTGTCTTCTTTGGTTTCTTGGAATTTTTAGCAGTTTGAACTGTCGGAATGGTCTTGAGATCCTCAGATGTCTCAGCATCTATTTCCAAGTCGTCCAAACTGTCATCTGCTTCATCCTTTTGCATTGCGCGATAAACTGGAACATTTGGTGGAATAAAGTCGGATGATATGAGATCTTCTCCTTCATCCTGTGTTCCTAGAATGCGCTCAAGAAGGTAGCTAACCTTCAAACCTAAACCGACGCTAGAAGAGAACATTCCTTTGCTTGGAATATCTCTATTCTTCTTTGCGTTTTCCAGTAATCGACCAAAGACGTATGTCACCCAATCTCCTCCAGGGCAGCCATCAAGAGCCATCATCAGAGAATATTTGGGACTGCTTAGCTTAGATAGAGATCCAATCCCACAATAAATCATCCTCAGCGCGATCTCACTGAGTATCTTGTAAGATGGATTCAGTTCGGATACCTTTGTGGCGGGTTTGAATTTTTGGGGTACCTCGAGCTTCTTCCATTTTAGCCAGTGAGCCATTAATTCATCATTGTTCTGAAGATAGCTGGCAATATAGACTCCGGTCTTTGGTAAATGTAGATGGTGAGCAATAAGAGTGGGATCAACTTTTATCTTCTTCATGCCAACCTCAGTTAGGAAGAATTGATCTTTGTTGTCGAAGGTAGCATTTTTATAGAACTCAAAAATGGGATTTGGATTGAACCTCTGAGGGCATGCAGTTAAGAACTTTGTCAAATTCTCACTTAGGAGCTTTCCAGCAATTTCCTTAGCAATCGTCTCGTCGGTGGTGATTGAGAGGAAGTTCTTCCAATTTAGAATTTTCTCCTTCACGATTTGTGATATTAGGAGCTGTCGATTAATGGTGCTCGAGTTTTCAACTATCTGAAATATTTCATCCTGAGAGGTCTCCTTAGTAACGACAAGCTGCTCGGGATTATCAGAAGTGCTGGAATCCATAATTTGGTTTCTCCCTTTTGGCATGAACTAGAGATGGAGTGAGGTTGATTGGAGAAGTTCTTGGGTTGAGGTCTTTTGATGTCTTGACTCAGTAACAGACAGGGAGTTGAGTAATCGAGTCGACGACAGGATGGGTTTAACGGTTTTTGGTGATCTATTTTTGGCAAAAATCATAGGCTGAGATTTAAACCCCTTTTTGTTTTGAATGACTGGGATCAATGCTGACGTTAGCGCCTGTTCAAGTCATCTAACACGCCGTGTAGCAACGTAAGGAAGGATTGACGTGGCTCCGGGTAATATGCCGTCATGCTGCTTTGTATTTTATGCGACGTGCCACCGAGATCTTCGCGGTAATCGAAAATGCGCGCCTAGTCTTTATTAGTTTTCTCTCTCCTTAAGGCTATCTCTTAGAAGAAAAGCTGAGCTGCTACTTCCTTGGCCAGGTAGAGACTATTTCTCCTTTTGATATACATCATAGTGATCTTGACATTTTTCATGCACAATTTCTGTCAGTTCTCAAATTTTGTTCCTGGACTACAATGATGTCTTGACATCGAATGATTATGATTTCAATCTCTTGATGGACTCGGAGATCCTAGCCGTCTGACCTATTGGCTATCTTTAATAGCGATTGACATGAAGAAGTGGTTGAGCATTAAATCGCCACTTCATTCCTTTTGCCACTTATTTGATAGGTCATTTTCTGTCGTGGTGATGACGTGTCAATGTTCTTTGATCGGCTTATGTCTCCCTATAAATGTTCCTTTGACAAGGTGAATCAGTAACTCCTTTCTTTCTGTACTTTCCAGCGTAATATTCCTTGAAAATGGCTGATCCCGTGAACATTGTAGAAGAGATGGCTAGAGTCACAATCCTACGGAACAAGATTTTCAATAGTAGTAGACTTTATGCTGAGTACTGGAGACTAGCAGATGTATACTACGAAACTATGAACCTCTTGGAGACTAATGGCCTGGACCGATTCCTGTCTGTGCAGCCTGTTGCTTTTCAGTAGGATCTGCTTTAGGTAAAAGTTTATAATTTGACTGTTTCTGAGGATGAGGTCTCCTTCAACATCAACGGAGTGGATTTAACCTTGCCCGCAGACTTCTTGTCTCAAGAATTTCAACTGCCTCACCAAGGAGTGCCCGTTTTGCATTATCGAATAGACGAAACAGCTCTTGAGTGGTCGTCATGGCTTGAGTGGAGGGGTAACAACAGCGACTTCAGTCCACTAGCTCCCTGTGGATTCCTTCAGCCTCGACACCAGGTGTCCTTCGATATCATGAACCAGCTGGTGCTCTGTAATCCTTTGATGCAGACAAACTTTTTGCCGCCTGTCTGGAGAGCAATGATGGCGTTCGAGGATCAGGCTAAGGTCGACTGGGCTGCCTTCATCTTCGACCGTCTGAAGATGTTCATGCAAGATCTGCTAAATGAGTCCATTCCTTATGGTATGCAAGTGAGCTGGCTCTTGGAAGTGGATCCCTTTCTTAGCCGAGGGTACGTCGGGTTTGCGGCTGGCACCATCTGACTATTACCCTATGCGACTACGCTGATCGCTTCCCTGCAGCTTTCACTGCCATCACCTCTAGCCCCTGGTTGTCGATGATAGGCTGACTAATTTTAACAAAAATGGAAGTAATCTTTTTGTTTTGCTCAACTTTTCAATACGAACTGTGTATGCATCCTGTTATTAATGAATAGTTCACATTTGGTATGTTGTATCTTCCAAACTTTATGCGTATCTGCTTTCGCTGGTCATTCTTTCTTCTCGATTTCTTTTGGTCACGGTCATACGCTGGCGTCTTCTGAGCTTTTGAACACTTGTACTGTCTTGATTGGCTCGCGTCAGCTGTCAAGCATTAATGTTCACTTTTCAGATTCTGAATCTGAATACTGGAGCAGTGTGCCCTAACTTGGAACATCATATCTCTTGCTTAATTCGATAAATATCTTTTCGAATCAACACGCAATTTCTTCTCCATAAATACCTTTCTTTCCTTGATTATGGAGTATTCTCCAAGACAATATTTTCCATATCTTTGATAGATAATATATCTCTTTCTTCGTATCATCATGTCTTCTCCAGATGAAATTGTCATCGAACGAAACAAGATCTTCAACGAGGGTGGCCTGATAAGCCGTAATTGGGGAAACCCATGGGTCTTTGATCCGGTACTGAGAGGTCTGAGGGTTAATTCTCTGGATACTTTTGTATCTAAGAGACCTTTTACCATTCAGAAGGATGCTCTAAAGATCTTTGTCGAAACTTGCCATGTTTTAGATGAAGACGAAATTTGTGGAAACTTTGGTGGCCATCAGATTAGCTGGTCTGTTGAGACATTCTTTTCTAGTTTCGAACTTCCACGAGGTGGAACATCGGACATGCTTTATTGTAGTGATGAGACTTCGCCTGAATGCGCCTCATGGCAAGGGTGGAAAGAAGGGGAGGTCGGTTTCCATCCAACGGTCTCATCTAGATTGATGGCGCCTTGTTATCATTTGACTTATGATGTTGTCAACCATCTAGTTGCCGGTAACCCTTTGGACTACACAGACATTTCACCGCCAGTATGGAAGGTTATGATGGCCTTTGTGGATGAGGAGGAAGTGGATTGGGCAGCTTTTCTATTTGATCGAGTGAGGTACGCCCTTGAGTATCTCCCTGCTGTCCCCGTCCCTTATGGAATACAGCTGAGCATGCTTCTTAAACTGGAGTCTGGAGATACCAGCACTTATCCAATGCTGGTCTACTATTTGTAACACCGACTACTAACCTTCAAAACGTCAGTCTCATCCTTAATTGCGGCTGATGAATCACTTAGATCGTGCTATGTAGTTGTTATATTTCTTTCCTCCATCTGAATGTACTTTGTCCACTTGAATGAAATCTAAATTGTATTTTCAATTTCAATCTCTAACAAGTGTACACTTGAATTGAGCTGATCTTTAATAACATTGTCATGACTTTGTGTTTCGCTCAGCTGTCGACTAAATATATGGATGACTTGACTCCTTGTATCCATCTTTGATGAATGAAAGAACTCTTATTTCCTCTGTGTCTTTGACAAAACTACAAATATTTAACAAACTGTAATTGATTTAATCACCATCTCAAATAAGTACAATTAACAGTTGTTGCACTGATTACTCATTGTCTCCTTCTCTTGAGACTTCATCAAACTCTAGAAGGCCTAGTTTGATGCATAGCTCTTTGAAACGAGCCTCAGGTAGCGGTTTGGTAAAGATGTTCGCTAAGTGGTCTCAGTTTTAATATATTCCACCGAGACATCCTCCTTTTCCACGTGGTCTAGGATGAAATGATGACGAATATCAATGTGTTTCGTCATGGAATGTAGAACTGGATTCTTCGAGATTGAAAATGTACTGTTACAATCACAATAGATAGGAATGCATCCTGTATCAATTCCATAATCCTTAAGCGGCTTCTTTATCCAAAGCACTTGAGCACAACAGCTGGTTGCTGCTACATACTCTGCCTCTGTGGTTGATGTAGCCACGGAATGTTGTTTCTTGCTGAACCAGCTGATCAATTTATGTCCTAAAAACTGACAGGTTCCACTTGTGCTCTATTTGTCGATTCTGCAGCCTCCAAAATCTGAATCACATAATCCATTTAACATGATTCCATCAGTTTTGGGATACTAGCTACCTAGAGACTCTGTACTCTTGAGGTATCTTACAACTCTCTTTGCTGCATCCACGTGTGACTTCTTAGGATTCGCCTGAAATCTTGCACATACACCCACGACATATGATATATCAGGACGACTGGTAATTAGATACAGTAGAGACCCAATTATTCCTCTATAAGCTACCGGGTTTATAGGTTCTCCTTCTTCATCGAGAGTGATCTGAGAACTGGTGCTCATAGGAATCCTTAGTGATTTTGTCTTCTCAGGACAAAATTTTTTGATCAAGTCTTGAGTATACTTCTTCTGACTTATGAAAATCCCTTCGTCAGACTAATCAACTTGCAAACTAAGAAAGTATGTCATCTTGCCCATCATGCTCATATGAAATTTATTCTGCATCAGCTGGGCAAACTTCTCACATAACTTAGTATTTTTGCTTCCGAAGATGATGTCGTCTACAAAGATTTGAACAAGTAGGATGTCCTCTCCATCCTCTATCTTGAATAGTGTTCGATCTATGAAACCCTTTTCAAATCCACTTTTGTGCAGAAACTGTGAGAGAGTTTCATACCATGCTCTAGGTGTTTGCTTTAATCCATATAAAGCTTTCCTTAGCTTGTAGACTTGATTTCCTTGCTCGAAACCTGGGGGTTGTTCGACGTAGACTTCTTCCTTTAACTTGCCGTTGAGGAAGGCACTCTTCACATCCATCTGAAGAACTGTGAAGTTGTGATATGCTTCATACACTAGGAATAGTCGAATTGCTTCCAGTCTGGCCACTGGCGCAAACGTCTCATCGAAGTCTATTCCTTCACATTGTGCATAACCTTTTGCAACCAATCTTGTCTTATTTCGAACAATGGTACCGGTCTCATCTCTCTTATTCTTGAAGACCCACTTGGTACCAATCATAGACTGATTTGTAGGTCGATCCACCAGACACCACACATTGTTGCGAGCGAACTCATTTAGTTCTTCCTAAATCGCATTTATCCAGTCTGTTGATTGAAGAACTTTTGAGATCTTCACTAGTTCGATTTTAGATGAGAAGCAAGACATTAACGATGTCCTTTGTCTGGTTTGAACAGGATTTCCAATATCATCAAGGATGGCTTCCTTGGGATGATCTCTTAGCCAACAAGGCTTCTTCACAGGTACGGCTTCAGCACGAGCAGCTTGATCTTCAGAAACTGTAGAATGTTCCTCTTGAGATGGTTCAGTACCAGATTCTGGAACTGTTTCTTCTTTTTCTTCAGAAGCTCCTTCATCTCCTTGTTCTGGAACAACATCCTGATCTGCTTCTGGATTCTGAATAGCAGCTGGCTCGTCAGCGGAGTTTGCTTTCTTGGTATCCTCAAGGTTGACTTCCTTGGTGTTAGCTTGCTCTGCTTCCAAGACCGCATTATGTGCTTCAGGGGGTTTCTTTTCACCTGAATCTTCTATGTTTGTGATCCTTAACGCCTCAGCGATGACATTTGCATCATCGGCCCTCTCGACTGTTTGGAAATCAGTCGAGGCAACCGGAGTCTCAAAGTTATCATTCATAGATCTAGTTAGAGGAAATGTCTGATTATGATCAATATCATTTTTAGGTTCCTCATTGACATCCTAGATCTCATGATTCCCTAGACTCAGTTCTTGGAGTGTCCTGCGCACTAAAGTAGCCTAATCAAAAACAACATGACATGTTATTTCGACAAGCTGGGTTGTCTTGTTGAATACCCTATATCCTTTATATGAAGGGTTTCCATATCCAAGGTGTATGGATTTATCCGTGAACCGAATCACAAAATCCAAATAAGCCGGATCGATTTATGGTTTATTGTTCACAATACTAATTCACAAATCCTAGCATGCTCCTATGAATTTAATGCGTGGATAATAGAGATTACCTTAATTCCGTAGTCTCTGTACCGATCTTTCGCGTTTGAATTCCAAATCTTGAATCAAATCGGCAGAAACAAAAATTAGACATATTCTAATTTCAAGATTAAATTAAAGACAAGAGAAGAAAAGAAATTTGTTCTCTAGATTAGATCTTCAAGGTTGTATCCTAATATTGTTCAGATCTGCTACTGGTGAGGATTCCACAGATCTGTAGTTGTGCAAGGCCATAATCAAAATTCTCCTCCCTCTGCACTTGAGAACCGCCACCCCTCTCTCTCTCTTAGGGTTTCACTGATTTGAATTGTGTTTCAACTTGTGAGAGAGAGCTGTCTATTTATAGGCCTAGGGTTTTAACCCTAATGGGCTGTTGGGCTCAAATCAGCATATTTACTTTGGGACAGACCTGGGACCTAATGCAAATAATAAAGTGGGCCTATAGATTAATTAGTTCTCTTGTCCACAACCCAGCACATAATTAATTAATTAATATTAATTCTTTTTCACCACATAATTAATACTAACCTACCCCTTTATTACCACGTTATAAGAACGGGCTGCATTTATTGAGAATCCCCATATTTAAGGTTGCCGGACATTCATTAATTAATCGGAGCTTCTGACATGCTCTATCTACAATTAATTAATATCTTATTATTCCTGAGTAGTACCACTCAATCCTTATCACTAGTTATTACCAATGATAGAAACAACATAGAGAGAATTATTCAGCATCCCACGACAGATAACACCGTTATTACCAATGATAGAAACACCACTATCAAAAATAGCTGAATATCCATCAATATAAAGTTTGGAAACTGAAATAAGGTTCCACCGAAAAACCGGCACGTACAAAACATCTCTCAAAGTTAAAACAGAATCATCAAAGTACAAGGTAAAATCTCCAATGGCAGCTGCACTCACTTGTGCTGCATTTCCCATCTAGATGGTAACCTCGTCATTCTTCAACACCCTCCTCGGTGTGAACCCTTGCAGAATCTAACAAACGTGATCAGTAGAAACCGATGCTAAACATGTTTTCGTTACAAATGCAAATGACGTACCTTGTCCTTTTGCATTCGTACAATCCACCTTTCCGCACCCAGCACACCTGTTCTTCTTTGGAGTGACCTTGACTCTCTTCACCTTCTTTGACTTGCTTTCACTGCCTGCTTTCCTGAACTTTCTTTCAGCACCATCATCTCCAACCTTGGAGGTTGTTTAACTAGTTCTTGAAACAGTCAGAACAGGTTTCCGTGCTCGCATGGAAGATTGCTCCACTACAAGGTCCTCAAGTAGCTCATGCAGAGCATACTCTCCCCTTGCAGCAGCAACTACCTTAAAGTCATAATAAAATTCCGGAAGAGAATTCAGGATGATATCAATCTTGCCTTGCGCACTGATATTACCACCCCGCACAGTGAACTGTCTCATGAGCTCAATCATAGACATCATGTGCGTTGTCACCGAACTATCTTCAACCATATTCTTGCACACAAGATCGTGCACAAGTCTATAGTTATTAGTCCACTCCACATTGCAATATGCAGTCAAGAGATCTCTCCAGCCCTATTGAAGTTCTCATACTTGTGCTTTAATTCTCTAGATAGGCCAGTCGTGATAAGCTAATAGGCGAAGTCATCAGCATCCTCCCATCTTTCATAAAACTCAAGCTCAAGTTCACAAACCCCATCATAGCGAGGCACAAGTGGATCCATGAAAAGAACATGTGCTTTATTTTTCAGATAAAGGACGTGTTTGATGCAAAAACTCCATTTAGGGAAGTTCGGACCAGTTAAAGGATTGAGAGCAAGGATATGATCAACAGTGGACATAGACATATCTGAAACAATAAAGAATCTTAAATAAAAACATACATGCAGAACTTCGAAAACAAATGCATTGAAAACCTTTTCATAAATCAAATACACATGTTTTCCACTAATTGCCCAAGAGTTCCCACCGCAAGCTACACTCGTAGATGTTTACGATGTCACCCTCAACCAGAACTGCGGGTTTTAAGCCCCAATTCTTTAATTTCACTACCATGTCAGGAACCTTTTGACACTAGACATTAATAATTAGTGAAAACCTTAGACCAAGCCATCTCTCAAGGATAGGGAAGCAGCAACTGCATTATATCCTAAGATGCTTCTAAGCAATTAACCACAAATTTAACTCTTGCAAAAAGAGATAGTTTAGAATGGCACGTAACCATACCGCACAGCCCTTAAAGCTTTTGTTATCTATACTTTAAATCAATCCTAGAATACTTATGAAAGACATCTACGCAAGCTACACTCGTAGACGTTTACGCAAAACCCTCCCACTATTCACATGATTTAAATTATTTGTCTAGAAATCCTAACAACTGCAACCCATGTACCTCCAGGAACTAGCAAACTGCAACACATGTACCTCCCACTATTGATTTTAATTAAAAAATCCACTATTTCAAAAAGGTTTCTTATATGTGCACACTTAATTTCTTTGTTATTATATTTTCCAAATTTTTGCATGTAATTAAACAAGCCCAAAAATTCCCAAAATATAATCCAACAAGAAATTAATCACATAAGCATGCTAGGAAAGCTGTAAATAATAAAAGCAGTAAATCATGCTTTTCCTATTATCTACACATGCTTAATTGCGCACATAATAAATCACATATCATACGACGACAATTAAGGCAAACAAAAATTCCTCGTTGCCCCATAAAACAGGAAATAAAATCCTATCTATTACAATTTGAAATTTGAATTTATTTGGATAAATCCAAATCTTCATCAAATCTTCCAGGGCCTCCAAATCTTCAACCACCAAATCTTTTGGGATTTGGGGTTTTGTGATTTGATGATTGGCCCCAAACCTTAATCCAAACCCGAGGGATTTACATCGAATTGGGCCAACCGCTAAAACACAAACCACCACGACAGGACCAGCCCCCGCCGACGACGGACACGCCGCCGCCTGCCGCCGCCGCTGCCGCTGCCCAGCGCCGCCGCGTGCTTGCGCACACATGCGCGGCCCGTTGCTGCGGCCGCCGCCGCCGCCGTACACGCGTACGGCCTCCTACCGCCGCCGTGCGCCGCCCTCGTTCGTTGGCTCCATCTTTGTTCTTCGTCCCGACCCATCCAATTACAGATTTGAATAAAAAATTATAGAATTTATTCTATTACAATTTTCTATCAAATCTAATCTAATTACGGATTTTCTCGTGATTTTGCAAAATAAATTCAACCCTACATGGATAAACCACCGCGGGCTGAATCAAACGAGTTGCCATGAGGAACAAAAAACCATCCACGACAAAATAAAATTCATACATGCATCAATGAATTTATTGTGAAAAACAGAGCCATAAATCAGAAACCTGGCTCTGATACCAATTGTAGTGATTTTTCCGTGAACTGAATCACAAAATCCAAATAAGCTGGATCGATTTATGGTTTATTGTTCACAATACCAATTCACAAACCCTAGCATGCTCCTATGGTTTAAATTCCAAATCTTGAATCAACCACGCGTTATTAATTAAATCTGCGGAAACAGAAATTAGACAGATTCTAATTTCATGATTTAATTAAAGATAAGAGAAGAAAAGAAATTTGTTCTCCAGATTAGATCTTCAGGGCTGTATTCCAATGCTGTTCAGATTTGCTACTGGTGAAGATTCCACAGATCTGTAGTTGTGCAAGGCCAGAATCGAAATTCTCCTCCCTCTGCACTTGAGAACCGCCGCCCCTCTCTCTATCTGAGAGTTTCACTGATTTGAATTGTGTTTCAACTTGTGAGAGAGAGTTGTCTATTTATAGACCTAGGGTTTTCATCCTAATGGGCTGCTGGGCTTAATTCAACATATTTACTTTGGGCCAGACCTGGGACCTAATGCAAATACTAAAGTGGGCCTATAAATTAATTAATTCTCATGTCCACAACCCAAGACAAAATTAATTAATTAATATTAATTCTTTTTCACCACAGAATTAATACTGATCTACCCCTTTATTACCACGTTATAAGAACGGGCTGCATATATTGAGAATCCCCATATTTAAGGTTGCCGGACATTCATTAATTAATCGAAGCTTCTGACAAGCTCTATCTACAATTAATTAATATCTTATTATTCTTGAGTAGTACCACTCAATCCTTATCACTTGTGCCTGAGCTTAATCAGCCTGCAGGACTTTAGCACGACGAATGTCATTGAGCTCCTCAGGGAATGTCCCCATCCTCTTACTCGGATATGGTTACCTAAACCCAGTCTCAGGCAGTACTGCATGAACTTCTGTTACCCAAGATGTGGATATACGAGTACGTTACTTAGGCTCTCCACCATGGAAAGTTAAAGCAACAGTCAATCCGTGCAAACCCCTGAACCTTCGTTAGGGTTTGGACTCAATAAAGAAAAAGATCTTGTATTCGCTGATGTGAGATAGTCGAACACATCTCACTGTGGTCCATCAATACGCCACCTTTGCGTACCAGCATGTCAAGTAACCAAGACAAACTACTTATTCCGACAATGTCGCAGCCATCCGGACAGACGTATCCTCATACGCTATCTCGATTGTGATCAGCTTTATGTCTCACTAGATCATGTGATCATACTGTCTTCTGCGATCTACTACACACCGTATGATTGTCCCTATCAGTGAGACAAGATGATACCATTGTTACACGTATGTAAGTTTGTTTGACAGATAAGAGAAATAAATCATTGTATACTCATTGCAATAAATGATTTCTGTATACAAAACCCATCACAAGGAACACACCTTCATCAGCCTTAGGGTTGAAGGTACTCAACTTAAACTTCCCATTATTGTGAATATAACATGAAGAACCAAAAGCACGAAGATGAGCTATAGAAGGCTTACGACTATTGTAGATCTCGTAGGGAGTCTTGTGCAGCCGCGTGTTATATGCGCTTTTGTTGTGTGTGTAGCAGGCGGTCATCAAGGCTTCTCCCCAGAATCCCTTTCCAATGTCAGTTTCAGCCATCATGGTTCTCTCTGCTTCTTTGAGAGTTCTGTTCCTTCGCTCAGCGAGACCATTTTGTTGAGGAGTTCTTGGTGCAAACTTCCCATGTCCAATTCCTATCTCAGCGCAGAAGTCCATTAGAGGACTATTGCAAAATTTTGCTCCATTGTCTAATCTTATCCTATTAACTTTCAATCCTCTGTCATTCTGAAGACGATTGATGAGTTCTGGTAGAAGAATTTTGACTTCATCCTTGGATTTGAGCAGCACCACCCATGTATATCTTGATTAGTCATCAACAACCACTAATGTATATCTTCGTTTTCCAATTGTGGGTGGGGTGACTGGACCAAACAAATCCATGTGGAGCAGTTCCAAGATCCTCTCTATGCTCGCTGTAACTGGGATGATCTTGAAGGAGGCTTTTGTCTGTTTTTCGAACTGACATGCTCTACGTACTCCTTTTTTATGGAACTTCTTCTGTGGTAATCCTTCAACTAGATTATGCTTCGCCAAATGTCGGATTGAGTTGAAGTTCAAGTGGCTTTATCTCTTGTGCCACAACCAATTAGTTGCTTCTAAAGAGCTGAGTGCTATGAGGCATGTCCCTCTTTCTCCACTGGACCAATCTACATTGTATAGACCTCTTCTTCTGATTCCTCTGAGTATGATCTTGTGCGTCTCTTTGTCTAGTATTTAGCATTCTAATTTTTCAAATCTGACAATATATCCACTCTCACTCAATTGACTTATACTGAGAAGACTGTGCTTCAGATTTGTGACCAGAGATACGTTCTGAATGATGATTCCATTGTGCTCTACGTATCCTTTTCAAATCACTTGACCTGTGGCCTTTTTTCTGAAGCTGACTGTTGCTCCTTCGTACCTTTCCAGGTTCTTGATCAAACCCCTTTCTCTTGTCATGTGCGCTGAGCATCCGCTATCTAATATCCAGGTCTTATCCTTCTTTAGTGGACTCGTACCCTGCAACACAGAAAATTCTTTTAGGTCTCCGTATTCTTTCGGGTCCTACAATGTCAGTCATGTGGATCCAACCTTTTGGTATCCATACTTGTTTCACTCTTACAGTTTGTGAAACTAAATTACCCTTCTGTGTTTGAACAACTTTCCTTCTAAAAAGGTGTGTGCCGTGTGAATGCATGTTATTTAAGGGTGTGGTGTGTGAACTCTATCTGAAGCAACTGTTCAGGAAAGAGTCTCGAGAAACTGTTCTCGGGTGCGTAGCCATCACTGTCTTGTGAGTATAGAACTGTCTAGACTCTGGCCACGAATACGTGTTCCCCCTATTTGAAATGTAAGTATGATGAATAGGAGTTATATCATTACTTCTCAGATTAATTTATGATTGTTGAACCGACTTCCTCGCAACATTTGCATGTAGATTAGTCGTTCTTGTTGGTAAAATTGGATTCCTTGCAAAGGGAACATTTCGCTTGTCCAGTTATGAGGGAAGGTCAGTTTTCCTTTCGACAGTTTGATTATACAGTTTTCTAACTGTGTTAGCATTCTTTTGAGATGTCAGTTTTATGTCAAGTTTTGACCAGTTTTGGTCTTGACATTTTTGCTAACTAGCTTCTTGGAATTTACCTTACCCTTTTCCAACATATCACATGAACTGAGTTTCGCTTTGACAAAACCTAAATGAGTTTCCTCAGTTCCTGAAATGGAATTATGATTGTTCAAGACTTCCTTTTCATTATGGTTTTCTATGAATCCAAGTCCGAATTTATCGGATGGAGGTCTTTGAACACTCAAAATCTCAGTCAAAGTTCTTGAGCTTCTTTTAAAGGAGAAATTACACTCAACAAGCTCAAGTTTCTTTAAAGAAACACGTTCTTTTTACACATTTTAAAAATCTTTGAACAATTTAATGTGTTCTTTTCTTAAGTAATATATTTCCTCACTATGTGACGTCTTTCTTTTGACTTCATTGATCAAAAATGAAATTTCTGATTTCAATGAGGCATTTTCACTAATTAGTGTATCCTTAATTTCATGAAAATTTTCAAATTCTTTAATAATTTTCTCAAGTGAAATGTCCTCTGAGCTTGAGTGACATGTTTCAGAATTTATATGAAAGCATAAAGATACACTAGGTGAGGGCAGATTAGTTGTTACCAGGATTTTGTGGTTTGAAGCGCTTTCTTCTTCATCGGTAACATCTCTATCAATGGCTGCCATGAAAGCAAAAAATGCTTCTTCATCTTTCTCATCTTCAGACGTGTAGTAACCATCGTCATGGTCTGGTACGTCTGGCACTTTAGTTCTGGTGAGCATCGCTTGGGCCACAACTTTGGATGCTCTCCTCTCGAACATCTTCTTCAATCTGTGTCTCTCCTCCAGAGAGACTTGAGGACATTCATACTTCAGGTGGTCTGGAGAGTTGCACTCGTAGCATGTGCGTGTCTCTATCTTGATGAACCTTTGTTCACTAGACTGATCTTCCTTTTCTTTTCCTTTTGCCTTTTCGAGGAGCATGGTTAGGTTCTTCAACTGTTCCTCCAGTTTGGCGACTAACAGTTCAATTTCTTTCTTCTGAACTGTGTTGGAGGTGTCCCTCGCTGGTGATTGATAAGCAGTTTTCTCGAAGTAAACAGGCCTCTTTGAGCGCCGTTGGAAATCTCTCTTTACTAAGAATGCTGCATCACCATCAGTTGTTGAGTTTGGAGATCGAACAGCTTCATTCATGTTCACCATTTGGATGTCCCATTCATAGGCTCGAAGTTCGGCGAACAGTTCTTTGGTGGTCATTTTGGAGAGATCCATGGTCTTCAAACTGGTGGTTTTTAACAAACTAATCCTCCTTCGGCAGTCTCGACGAAATTTCGGCATTCATATCAGCCACCTTCTCTTCTCTTCCAAGACTTTTCATTTTGCTTATGATGGTGTTGAACCTTGCTTCCATCGACTTGATTGTCTCACCAGGTAGCATCGAGAAAGATTCCTATTTTTCTATGACAACCTGCTTCTTGTTGCGCTTCATTGCCTCTGTTTCCTTTGTGAGGTCGTTGATTCAATCCCAAAGTGCCTTGGCCGTGTTGTGCTCCACGGCTGCATCCATGAGAGAATCTGGGAGGGATTATATAATCATTTCCTGCGCAATGTGATCAACCTGGTGGCGTTTCCGGTCCTCATGTGTCCAATCCTCCACAGGTTTGTTTATCATTTCAATATTGCCTGGACCATCTCCTTCGGCGAGATTGATTTTAGGAATCTTGATCTTCAGAGGTCCATTCTTTAGAACCTCATCCATCTCTAGATGTTGAGCTCTTAACTGAATGAGACACCTCTTCTTCCATACTTCGAACTTTTATGGGTTGTACTTGGGAAGGCTTGAATAATTCATCATTATGCTCTAAAAATTATCTGCTCGCTAATCATACTTACAAAAATAGTTAGAGTGTAAGGAAGTACGGATCCGGTCTTAAGCGACTCAAAATAGGACAGTCTAGAAAGACCGACCTGCGCTGATACCACTTGTTGGTCCCAGATCAGAGTACGTATAATGTGCAGCTGATGCGGTAAAAGTTCAATAGCAATAAACTCTCAACCACACACAAG
>JAPKLW010000429.1:360522-374248 GCA_026898455.1 Plectranthus barbatus
TCCTACACAAGTCAAACACACAAAACACGAAAACACAAACAAAATACAACAAAAACATATGATACGGGAGTAAAATAACCACAAACAAGCATGTTCACATATCAAAATACAGGTCATTTTACGCACGTATCAGCAGCGGAAGTATTAAATCAGATAAATACACTCTAACTTATGATGTTCAATTTAATATCAGCACAATTTTTGCTTAGCAGTTTTAGAAATACAGTTTATATTAGCCAACATATTATATTAATAGTTTTACAGGTTTGGTAGTTGAAAGTTTATACACTTCAAAACTCACAGGATAAATGTTGAAGGTTTCAATATATAATTGAAAATTGTAAAGTGCGTATGTAAAAAAAATTGTAAACGACAATGGATATTTATAGCGGTTCAGAGCCTTAAGTTCTACGTCCACTATTCGGATATCTGATCTGGTAATTCATTAAGTTATGAAGTTACAATCCTCACGATAGCCAATTGCTGTAGAAACCTCCGTCCACAGCACAATGGATCACTCGCTCAGGCAGTTGCACTTCACTCCTTCTTCAGTCCGTCGAAGGCTCTGCATCTTCTCTGTGGACCGGCTCAAAGTTGGACTAAGGACAAACCTCCCTTTTCCTTCTTTGGTAGGTTGGATGGTTGTGTTCTTCCCAGAACGTGAACAGTTTGGCAGTTGCCCGTCATAACCTACTCTTCCTTTATAAGAGCAGGCTGCTGTGTTCTTACTAGAGCAGTAAGATTACTAAAGAGGTAGATTAAGTCAGCTGACTTAACCCTCGTGTACTCGAAGTCACACGGTGAATCTCCAAAGATTCTATGAGCAATGAATGCTTCGTGCTCAATAAATGAACCACGATATTAAAGTCTTCTCTCTTGAGAGCGTTTAATGCTTGATCTTTAACTTCTATAGAGAGGCTAGTATGAGCGTGTCGGAGATTCAAATATGCGAAGGTATTCAGAGGAGCAAAGGTTTTTCTGTCTCTGTATTTCCTGCTATTTATTAGTGTGAACCCAGAAAATAGTTGGTAGAGACATTGAGAAGGATGTCCAATCATAGTCCATCCTTCTCTGAAAAAGTAGCTTCCCGTTCTGCATTTTCTGCTGCATCGACATGCTTTTTAGAGCAGTTTGTACTTGTTGTGTCAGACGTTCAAACAACGTTGTACACCAGTCGCAACTGAGTATTGTCTGTGTTTTCTAATTAACATCCTCAAGGTTCTACTGCGACTATTCGACACTTTGCTACGTACGCATTTTTAGACGTGAAACTGTGTTAACCTGAAACTATTAGCACCTCTCAACAGTTTCTCTGCGTCTTCTATATCCACAGTTTCCTTTGAGCATCCAGGCTTTGACAGGAAAAACTGTGTGCGCAGTTTGTGTGACCTTGCTCTGCTTTGCTTGTCTTTGTCTTGTATATTCGACAGTTATCTCATCTGAATGGCGTCTTCTTCAAAACTGTTCCACAGTTTTGATGATGTTCTTCTTCCTAGACTATTACTACTCGATCATCCTATACAAGGATTACATGAAGTAATAACTCTTAGGCCTAGACTTTGGTATATTGTTTCGACACATCAAAACATCAAATTAAGGTGGGATTACTACAATAATACCTAATATTAGCAATATGCTAAAATTGCAAGAGTCCTGTATAGGATAATTCTGATTATGTTGTAATAGAGTTAGAAAAATATCATTGAAGGTTGCTAAAGGATTCAACAAAGTGCGAGAAAGATGCTGAATGATTTAGCAAAATACACAAAGGTTGATAAGGACGCTTGCAAACATTGAAGATAAAGAATGCTAGCAAGCACATGAAGATTGCTGAAGATACTCAGCAAGTAATAGAGTTGCTGAAGGAAGGTAGCATACAGAATGCTGGATCTCAACAAGGTCGCTGAGATCTTAACAGACAAGTAACAAACTCAGCAGAGCATTCAGATAGCAACCAGCAAATATCTGAAGCGATCGAATCAGACGATCTTCAATTTCAAGAGTTTAAGGAATTTCCTTAAATCTAAAGGTTGACTTATGAAGAGACAAAAGGGATTTTAGCATTAACTAAAAGATCCATTCTGACAAGTCGGTGAAAGAATGAAAGATCCAAGAAAGACGGGAGACTTGAAACGTGTCTGTGCTTTTCAGGAAAATGAGGAAGAAGATTGGCGGTTCGTCAATCCATCTCTAATGGACAAAAGATTCAAATATTGATGTTTGAATATTTGTCTATAAATAGAAGAGGATTGGCAGTGAAAAAGAGTTCGACAATCACGCGCAAAAACAAGCAAACACTCTGCCAAATTCATTACCGATCAAGAAAAGATTGAGGCTTTTCAAAAGCTACCCGTGTTCATCACGAGACCTTGGAAGCTTGCTGATGGGTTTTGTATACTGAAAGCATTTATTATAATGAGTATACGACGGTTTATTTCTCCTATTTGTCAAACAATCTTACATGTATGTAACAATGGTATCCTCTTGTCTCACCGATAGGAACGATCATATGGCGTGTTGTAGATCGCAAAAGACAGTATGATCACTTGACCTAGTGAGACATAAACCTAATCACAGCCGAGACAACGTATGAGGATACGTCTATCCGGATGGCTGCATCATCATCGGAATAAGTAACCTGTCTTGGTTAATTGACATGCTGGTACGCAGGGGTGGCGTATTGATGGACCGCAGTGAGATGTATTCGTCTGTCTGACATCAGCGAATACAAGATCTCGATATTGATTAAGTCCAAACCGTAATGAAGGTTCAGGGGTTTGCACGGGTTGACTGTTCCTTTGACTTGCCATGGTGGAGAGCCTGAGTAACGTGCCCATATATCCGCATCTTGGGTAACATCAGTTCGTGTAGTACCGCCTGAGACTGGGTTTAGGTAACCATATCCGCGTAATAGGATGGGGACATTCCCTGAGGAGCTCAATAACATTTATCGTGCTAAAGTAATGCAAGCTAATTAAGTTCAGGCACGAGTGATAAGGATTAAGTGGTACTACTCAGGAATAATAAGATATTAATTAATTTTAGTTAGAGCTTGTCAGAGGCTCCGATTAATTAATAAATGTCTGGTAACCTTAAATATGGGGATTCTCAATTAATGCAGCCCGTTCTAATAACATGGTAATAAAAGTGTAGGTCAGTATTAATTCTCTGGAGAAAAAGAATTAATATTAATAAATTATTTGTGTCCCGGGTTGTGGACATGGGAATTAATTAATTATAGGTCCACTTTATTATTTGCAGTAGGTCCCAGGACTGGCCCAAATAAACATGCTGAAAAAAGGCCCTGTAGCACATTAGAGATAAAACCCTGGGTCTATAAATAGACCACTCTCTCTTGGAAACCCAAGCCACTTTTTTTATCATTCAAAATAGTCAAAACCCTAGAGTAGAGAAAGAGAGGGGCGGCGCCTGTAGTGGGGAGAAGAATAGTTTTTCTGCTCCGGCCTACGACACAGATATGTGGAATCCTCACCAGTAGCAGATCTGAACAGCATTGGGACATAGCCTTGAAGATCTAATCTGGAGAATAGATTTCTTTCTTCTTCTCTTTTGTTTTGATTTTATCTAAGAAATTAGATTTCTAATTTCTGTTTCCGCAGATTAAATCGAATCGCGTGGTTGAATTGGAATTGGATATTCAAACGCGAAAGATCGGATCAGACTCTACGGAATTACGGTAATCTCTCAATCCACAATTCTAAGAATTAAATTCATAGGAGCATGCTAGGATTTATTGTGAATTTTTATTGTGTAAAATATCCATAATCGATCCGGTTCAGTTGGATTTTGTGATTCGGTTCACTAGAAATCCCTACAATTGGTATCAGAGCCAGGTTCTAATTTATGGCTCTATTATGCACATTTAAATTCAAATATGCATGTATGAATTTTATTTTGTATTGTGGATGGTTTTTGTTCCTCGTGGCAACCCGTATGATTCAGCCCGCGGTGGTTTATTCATGTAGGGCTGAATTATTTTTGTAAAATCACGAGAAAATTCGTGATTAGTATAGATTTGAAAAATTGTAATAGAATAGATTATTCTGTAATTTTGTAATTTCAAATCTGTAATTGGACAAGTCGAGGACGAAGAACGAAGACGGAGCAGACGACGACGGTGGTGGGCGCCGCAGCGCGGGCGGCCGGTAGCGGCGGCGGCGGGCGTGAGGCCGGCGGTGCGAGCAGCACGCGCGGCGCGCCCAGGTAGACACCAGAGACGGCACGGGCGGCATGGCCGCGAGCGCGCGGCGGCGCGCGCTGGCGGTCGTCGGCGATGACTGTTGTCGGCGGCTGCGGTCCCTGCGGCAATGGCTCGTGTTTTGGTGGTTTGTATAATCCTGTGTAAACCCTAGGGTTTGCATTAGGGTTAGGGCAAATCATAAGATCACAAAGGCCTAAATACCAAAAGATTTGGTGGTTGAAGATTTGGAGGCCCTGATTTGAGAAGATTTGGATTTATCCAAATAGATTCAAAATTCAAATTGTAATAGATAGGATTTATTTTTCCTATTTTGTGGGGCCACGAGGAATTTTTATTTGCCTTAATTGTCCTCGTATGATATGTGATTTATTTATGTGCGCAATTAAGCATGTGTAGATAATAGGAAAAACATGATTTATCGCTTTTATTATTTACAGCTTTGCAAGCATGCTTATGTGATTAATTTCTTTTGTTGGATTATATTTTGGGAATTTTTGGGCTTGTTTAATTACATGCAAAAATTTGGAAAATATAATAACAAAGAAATTACGTGTGCGCATATAAGAAACCTTTTAAAAGAAAAATGCTAAGCTGATTTTTTTAATTAAAATCAATAGACCTCCACAAAGCGGTCCTAGGCTGTAAGTGTATCTCTCGTTCTAGTAAACGTCTACGAGTGTAGCTTGCTAGTTCTTAGAGGTGCATGGGTACGGTTGTTGGGATTTTCAGATAAACAATTTAAATCATGTGAATAGTGGGAGGGTTTTGCGTAAATGTCTACGAGTGTAGCTTGCGTAGATCTCTTTCACAAGTATTCTATGATTGATTTAAATTGTAGATAACAAAAGCTTTAAGGGCTGTGCGGTATGGTTACGTGCCATGCTAAATTGTCTCTTTTGGCCGGAGTTAAATTTGTGGTTAATGGATTATAAGCATCTTAGAATATAAAGCAATAACTGCATCCCTGTTCTTGAGAGATGGCTTGGTCTAAGGTTTTCACTAATTATTAATTTCTAGTGTCAAAGGCTTCCTGACATGGTAGTGAAATTAAATGGATTGGGGCTTAAAACCCGCAGTTCTGGTTGAGGGTGACATCGTAAACGTCTATGAGTGTAGCTTGCGGCGGGAACTCTTGGGCAATTTGTGGAAAACATTTGTATTTGATTTATTAAAAAGTTTTCAATGCATTTGTTTTCGAAGTTCTACATGTATGTTCTTATTTAAGATTTTTATTGTTTTAGATATGTCTATGTCTACTGTCGATCATTTACTTGCTCTCAATCCTCTAACTGGTCCAAACTTCCATGAATGGAGATACTGCATTGAGTATATTCTCCTGACTAAGCAACACATGTTTGTTCTTACTATGATGCCACTTGCCCCATGTTACCATAAAGTCTCTAGACGTGAGAAGGAGTTCAATGATAGATGGGTGGCGTCTGAGGATTTTAGTTACAAGTTAATTTCGGATAACCTGTCTAGAGAACTGAAGCTTAAGTACATGGG
The DNA here is from genome assembly GCA_026898455.1 of Plectranthus barbatus. Taxonomy (NCBI): domain Eukaryota; kingdom Viridiplantae; phylum Streptophyta; class Magnoliopsida; order Lamiales; family Lamiaceae; genus Plectranthus; species Plectranthus barbatus. Next base: position 366,251 of record JAPKLW010000429.1, read on the forward strand.
CTATTGTAGCTCTGTTGCGATCTGGATGGACTTGGTGGCCACGTATGGCGAAGTGGAATGACCTATCAACTGTGATCTCGTGAAAGACCTTTTCTGTAAGAGAATGGTCGATGGTAGTTCGGTGACACTGCATGTGATGATGATGGATAACACCATGAAACGATACACACGTAGAGGTGGATGTATCTCTGATCGAGCTAAGATCGATATAATCTTGAACTTTTTACCGCTTTCATTCTATGACTTTAAGAAGGATGTAGCTAAGAGAAGTGAGTACTCTTTCAAAGAGTTGCTTACTGATCTCATAGCAATAGAGTCTTCCGTACCTTCATGGGATTCTGAGTTATCAGATCTTGAGCACAACTTGGACACATTGAAAGATGTGGTTCATACTGTGTGCAAGAATATGATTGATCGCAGAACACGTGAGAGGAGGTCAAATGAGATGAAAAGGGCTGGTGTCACTTCAAGTAAGAACGCATGTGGAAGCAAGGTACAAGGTATGTCATTTGTATTTGTAACAGAAACATGTTTAGCATCAGTTTCTACTCATTCGTGGGTTGTGGATAGTGGAATTACTGATCATGTTTGTTACATTTTGCAGGGGTTCACACCGAGGAGGGTGCAGAAGAATGACGAGCTTACCATCTCAATGGGGAATGCAACACAAGTGAGTGCAGCTGCCATTGGAGATTTCACCTTGTACTTTGATGATTCTGTTTTAACTTTGAGAGATGTTTTGTACATGCCGGATTTTCGGCGAAACCTTATTTCAGTTTCCAAACTTTATGTTGATGGATATTCAGTTATTTTTTATAGTAGTGTTTCTATCATTGGTAATAACAGTGTTATTTGTCGTGGAATGCTGAATAATTCTCTCTATGTTATTAACTGTAATCATAAGTCTTCCGCAAGTATTACATGTAATTCATCCGTAATTGATAATCCTAGAAAAAGAAAACTTACTTCTTCTGATGAGGATCTTACATATCTCTGGCACTTGAGACTGGGTCACATCAGCTTGAAGCGGATTCAGCGACTTGCAGATGACGGTACATTGGACTTAGTTCGGGCTGTACCTTTTCAAGTTTGCGAATCCTACATCGAGGGAAAGATGTCAACTAGGCCTTTCAAGGCTAGTCAGTCTCGAGCAAAGGAAGTGTTGGAATTGATCCATTCTGACTTATGTGGACCAATGTCCACACAGTCTCGTAGAGGGTACGAGTACTTCGTCACTTTCATTGACGATTACTAAAGGTACAGATATGTTTACCTACTTCGCTACAAGTCTGAATGCTTTGAGAAATACAAAGAGTTCAAGGCTCAGGTAGAAAAGAAGGTTGGGAAAACTATCAAGTCATTGCGATTTGACCGCGGTGGCGAATACCTCGGTAACGAGTTCCTGCAGTATTTGTCAGATACCTCTGTCTAAGAAAGAACATATCAGTCATCTTGATCTGCAAGAGTGACTATCACGGGCAACTGCCGTAAAGTGGAGAAGTTCAAGGAAGAACTTTAAAATGCTAAATCCAGCATCCAATGAGGCTGTGACGTGCATCCTCACTCCGAGAGTTGTTGAGAAGATTGACATCAAAGGTGCTTGAAGGTGCGCTATGACAAGGCAGAGGTGTTGTTTACAATTAGATATCAAGCTTGACCTTTTGTATTAAATCTTAGTGAATTCCAGTCAGCAGGCTGTAGAGTGGACGTAGAACATTTGTTCGAACCACTATAACCTTTGTGTTCTTATATGTTTTTATTGCTTTACTTTCTTGTTAAATTAAGACCCAGCACCTCAAGTGCTGGTGTATAATCTGCAATAAATCTAAGTACTTTACGAGCTTAAAGTCATATTTTCTAAGAACTTGCTGAGTCAAGACCACAACAAGATAAGTTCAAGATCATTAATATTCCGCTGCATTAACCATTACTCTGATCGGGGACCAACACTGCACAAATCGCTTACACAACACCAATGCCACGTCGTGGTGGGATGGTTGTTTATCAACCTGAGGCAGTACATGTTTGTTGAAGAGTCGTTGGACCTAATCACAAAAAATGGATTGGATATTGTCCTAAGAGCATTCGATGAGGCATTGAATGAGAAGGACGTGGACAAGTGGCGCATCACCATGGATTCTGAACCTGAATCCATTATAAGTTGGATGTATACAAGAAATCTTTGCTACCTAATGACTGTCAAGCCAGAGGATGCAAGTGGGTATACAAAAGAAAGAAAAAATCAAATGGGAAAATAATTTTCCCTCCATCCCAATTATTTGGTCCACGTTACTATTTTGAGGTGTCCCATTTATTTGGACTCATATCCAAATTTAGTATAATTTCTTGCCTGTATTTACAAATTTGCCCTCAAACAATTTTATAAATTAAACAGAATTAATGGGGTTATTATTGATAGTTATTGCTAAATAATTGGGACGGAGGTAGTAGCTTTTAAAGTAGGTTAGAGGCAAAGGGTTATAGTCAGAAAGAGGGCATAGACTGTGATGAGTCCTTCTCACTGGTAGTCATGCTCAAGTTTGTTCGAATACTTCTTGATATAGCAACACATATGGGCCTAAAAATCTGGCCAATAGATTTCGAAACTACATTTTTGAATTCGTACTAGGATGAAGGTCATGACATCTACATGGAACAACCCGAAGGATATATGAGGAAAGACGAAGGACAACTAGTTAGAAGCACATGAAGTACCTGTATAGATGTAAGAAAGCTTTCCGATCATGAAACTTACATTTTGACGATGTGATCAAGTTATATGGATTGCCATAGTGCAAAAAAATTATTGCGACCATTTATATGTCAATGGAAACATGGTGTTCCTTACACTATATGTAGATGATATTTTTATATTTGACAATAATGTGGAGGTATTATAAGATATTAAGAGACAATTATCTGAATAATTATAGATGAAGGACCTGAGAGACGCTGATTACATCCTTAGGATTAAAGTCTTGCGTGATCGCAAGAAAAAGATGTTGGAATTGTCTCGTTCTTTATATATGGATACTGTGATAGCACATGCCAAGAACGATTTTCTATCTTTCAGACTTGATGTTCATCTTTCTAAAGATGAGTATCCAACGACATAAGAATAATGTATTTCAGCATAATAAATAATCTATTGTTGAATATATTATTTTTATGCTGAAATATATCATTTATGTGTATAAAAATTCCTTAAATATCTCACAAAATAATATTTTATGAAAAACTCATTTTATATATAAAGACAGTGAGAGAAATATAGATATTTGTACAGGTGTAGAGGGATGAGAATGTGAGAGATTGACTTTATAAGATGGGGTCCATGATCAATAATATAGAATCTTATAAACATGGCATTCTTAGAAAAATATTCTCACACTCATCAATATCATAATGCAATTTTTATTCAATGAATGGTGGCCCTTTACTCTTTATGGACCATTAAACCATCTAAAATTCCATTTGTCCCCACTTTTCTTTACCTATATTTACTCTTTTTATATTTTTAAGTTATGTATGAGATCCATTATTAACAAAGACGAATACATAATTTAAAGGCAATAGGAGTTCAATTAAATTTGGCATTGCGCGTGATATTGAAAAAAACAATTCATATAAATTATACGGATAAACTCATAATAAATATCTTTTTACATTAGTAGTAGTACAAAAATTGCATTTTAATCATGGCTTTGTATATTATTAAGATGCAAAAGTTATTATCTTGACGTGTTATATTATGAAGCCGTTGTACAATTACTTTAGTTATATGATATTTACAAAAAAATATTTTTCGATAAGGAATGTCAAACAATTAATGAGAAATTCAAAAGCTATTGAGTTCCCTAAATCAATTTAGACATTTATCGTTAGAGCATGATCTTTTAACTGGATTTAATGTGACGGGTAAGATTAATACTTACACGATAAATCAATAAACTATTGAATGAATTATTAAGACTACAAACTTAAAAACGAACCGCTACAATTAAGATATTTTTTTTGTACATCACTAACTCCGAATTTCAATACGTAAAATAACTTTTATATCTTAATAAATAATATCAACAAGAATATTAGGTAAAAAAAAACACTCACACAAAAGTAGCAGCATAGAATAGGTTTTACAATAATATATGTTTTTGTAGATAAAATTGGTTTGAATTTAGCCAATTTCATCTCATACTCAACACATGGCAATTATTTTTTTCTAAAATTTCTGAACCAGTGTGTGTGCCTGCATCATTCAACAATCATGTCACCTGTCCAACACTCCTTTATTTTTCTTTCCTTTTTTTATTTCCTGTAAAAACAGAATATTTTTATAAAGTCAACTAAGAAATGATATTACTACATGCGATAAGAGTTGGTGTAGGGATAAGGTAGGTAAATTGTTTAAGGTCATGAATATATCTAGATTTTAATCGGATATGCAAAGCCCGACCCGATTGACTCGAGCTAAATTTAGTTCGAATAATTCGAGACCCGATAGAGCTAAGCCCAAAAATCGACTGATTGACCCACCAAAATTTTTTTTTATTAACATCTTTTATCATAAAATTTATTTATAATATTTAAGGTCATATTTTTTATTATTTTCAAGTTATAGTTTCATTTAGTTCAAAAGACTTTAAATAAATGATTAGATTCCTACAAGATATTTAATTATAAAATTACAAAATTGATGAAATAAAAGAATAATATTTTTTAATATTAAAATCGACGAATATATGAAGTATAATATGTATTTTAAAAATTTTTAGAATGAGAATAAATATTTCATATATTTTTTATCATTAAAAGAAAGTTAAAACATTTAATAAAATTAAAAAAAAAATCGTACAACATATTAAAAAATAAAAAATTATTCTTAAATCTTTGGCCCGACAGGTTAACCTGAAACTTAAATAGTAATGTTAGGGTTGAGATTTTTTAGCATGAAGAATTTCAATCCGATTTTGTCCAGACCAAATAACTCACAGCTAAATAGGGCTAACCTGAAACTCAACGGTAATCCGATTAACATTTCTAGAAGGGTATTCTTTTGTGTCGTCGAACCAATAATTAATTGATCGAGGAAAACGCTTTATTCACTGCGTATGAGCTCGAACGCTAAAATATATATATATATATATATTTATTTATTTATTATTATTATTATTTTTTTAATACGAACACATTTATTAACTCACACACCCAGATATCCTCAGGGAAGCTCGAACATGTGACCTCTTGGTCCAGACAAGCACCACTACATCCCGAGCGAGGGGACTAATATATCTATATTTACATATTGAGTCCGTTGCGCTAATCTTATCAATAATATGAGAACTACTATTGAGAAATTAGATTTATTTTTTTGCAAAATGTAAATATAAATCACATTTACTCAATATTTGCCTGGATTTGACATGAACCTAAAGAACAAAATGACACAAGTCGTGTATTGACTATTAAACTATATAATTAGATTAGATGTCGTTACATACACGATATTAGTAATTATCAATTCATAAAATAATATTTATGACTAAAAGAGGTCGATATAAAATACCATATGAAATGTATTATCCTTCGGGATATTTATTAAATAATAGTTGAACATCCATTTACAAAAATGGGCACAAATAGTTAAAGTATCTTAATGTATTCATTCTCAATTTCAATTTGGGATCATATGTGTATAAATCCTTAAAGACCAATGATTTCGAGTTGGATTCTACTATTTTTTCTTCTCTTATAAATTTTTAATAAAGTAAATTAAATGGTTAATCAAGGTATATAGCTAAATAACTTGATAAAAAAATGATTTGTTGTGTCACTAGTGTTAGAGGATAACTATCCCATTATTCAGTTCGATTTTCAGCAGTAAAAAAACTGATTAAGAAAACCAAGATTCAACAAATAGAAATTGAACCAAACCAAAATAATATTCTGTTTTTCAGTTTTATTTGGTTATTTCAGTTTTTACCCATTTTTATTAAATAATAATAACTGCAAGAATTAATAAATATCAGAATAAAAGGGCATTGTTTTGAATAAATACTACTCCCTCCGTCCCGGTCAAATTGTCCACATTTGACCGGGCACGATAACCAATGCATGTGAGTGGTAGTGGGAGTTAGTGGGATGAATATTTTATTGATGAATGTAGAGAATTTGCTATTTTAGGAAAGTGAACTAATATTGTGGGACAGACGAAAAAGGAAATGTGGACAATTTACTTGGGACGGAGGGAGTAACTTTTTGTTTGTAAATTTATTTTAGGGAGATTTTAATATTTATTCATATTAATGTATGTGAAAAAAGTCATATACACAATTAATTAAATTCACTAAGGATTCTATATAAATACAATTAATGTAAAATTCTTTTATATGTTTTTTTTATATCTATAATTTGGTTATGGGTAGAAAATTGGAGATAGTAGGATTCAACCATAGATCTCTTATCTATTTAGGGGTGAAGTGTAATGTTATGTTATACCATAGTTAATACAAAATCATCTTTTAAAAGACATTGTTCTAGTAAATGTATATAAATAAAATGCATAGAAAAGAATAAGGGACCGAGGCATAAAGCCTTACAAAATATGTAGGCATACCTTCGAGCCAAACAGATAAGTAATCCTATACCCGGTGACCATTCAGGCGCAGTCTAAAAGGAAAAAAAACAAGGCCGAGGAAAACACACAACCAAGCAACATAAAACCATGTCAAACATGCATCCGAAAAGTGAGGAAGGCCAAGGAAAACGACCAAAAGTGCTACAGTCTAGCGTGTAGTTCCATGTGTGTGACAACTTCCTCCACCGGAAAGTAAGAGAAAAGAAACTTGAAGACATCTTTTTTAATATTCCTAATAACCACTGGAACCAACGGTGTCTCCCCCTCAAAAACACATCGGTCCTTTGCAAACCAAAGGCGATTAACCATTACAACAAGGGCCATCAGCTTCGCCCTCTTCAGGATACGTGAACGAACCTTTTCACGCATTGTCCTAGTAAAAGTTTACATAATTGTTCTAATATCAATCATTGACATATATTAATGTATCTATAGGTTGGTAACAAAGTAATATTATTAGTGGAAAATGTGGAGTTAATTCTAATTATTATCGCATACAATTCATTGACGCATTAACAAGTGCTTACGATAAATAAATGAGCAGTTACATAAAATCTTATATTAAGAGTTTTGGGTTGATCCTCCTATCTCTTCACTTAAAAAAAGACAAAAACAAATTTAAATGTCAAAGTCTACGCCTATACAATATTTATGGTCTTTTGTGGAAAGATTGAGCCAAGAGACATGCCTAAATATCAAAGTTGCTACGTTTCAACTCCTACTTATTTGTGGTATATATTTATTGTGCTAACCATCGTCAAAAGGTCATTTTACTTTTATTATTTAATAATTATGACTGATCTATTTTCTTATTTTTTCCAACAAAGTCATAATAAGAAACTTCGAATAATCAATAGTTAAACTCACTATTTTGTGTACAAACTAAAATAAATGGACAATCGATTTTCTGAAGATTTTCCGTCTTAAATCATAATTTAATCCTAAATATAATTTATCAAGTTCCGATTTGAGTGATTGAAGTATTTTATATATGATCAATTAGTTATAATTTTGAGGACAGAAAAGAATATTCTCTGCCCATTTAAATTGTGTATATATTCAGTTTATATATATATATATATATATATATATATATATAGGGAGCGGATCCGGTGAGAAAATTCTTAACGTGAAAAAGTGAGAAAGATGCTTGATTGCATTTATAATACTGCTTGATTGTATTCAGGTCGTTGCTTGATTGCAACATTGCTTGGTAGTGTTTTAGTTGTTGCTTGATTGTATTTTAGTTGTTGCTTGTTTGAATATCAACCATTGAGTTTTTTAGATCTGATGGATATGATTCATTCTTTTTTCTCACAGGGAATTTATATATATATATATATATATATATATATATATAT